>CM026211.1:26374395-26770350 GCA_014839995.1 Xenentodon cancila | reverse complement strand
TGTATATATGTATATATATATATATACATATATATATATATATATGTGTGTGTTTGTATATATGTATATATATATATATATATATATATATATATATATATATATATATATATATATGTGTGTGTTTGTATATATGTATATATATATGTGTGTGTTTATATATATATATATATATATGTGTGTGTTTATATATATATATATATATATGTGTGTGTTTATATATATATATATATATATATATATGTGTGTGTTTATATATATATATATATATGTGTGGTGTTATATATATATATATATATATATGTGTGTGTTTTTATATATATATATATATATATATATATATATATGTGTGTGTTTTTATATATATATATATATATATATATATGTGTGTGTTTATATATATATATATACATATATATATATATATATACACATATATATATATACACGTGTATATATATATATATATTTGTGTGTGTTCTAATGACTGGTGGGTATCAGGGCTGCATGTTGGAGTGAAGCAAGATACACAGTTTGTTTCAATTGAACTGTTCAAAGTGGTATCACACTAAGCCAAGAATAACATTTTCTTTTGATAAATTTTAATGAAACTTGAGACCTTCTCTGGGTTTTGGTTTACTCTTAAAAACAATCTTTACCAACAATAAGCAGGCCCTGAGGTAATGCATTAGGATCATATCAATAACGATTTCCATGCAGGCAGGATTAGCGAAGGGTCTCTGGCGTGCTGTGGAATGTCCCAGCATGACGATAGGAGGATGTTTCAGCTCTAGAAGGACTTCAGCAGTTAAATGGAGCTTTGGACTAGACTCCGTCTTGTGTTTCAGCTCTAGTTTTAGGCCCAAAGGCCTGTGAAAGTGTAGATGTGTAAATTTGATGTGCATCTTTCACCTCCAACAAAACCTGATTGCCTGCTGTTTTGCCTAACATTTTGGGATCTCTAACACATGTAGAAGGCATAATTATAAACCTTTGCTATGCACATGCACTACACGTGCACATGCTTATGTTACGCTAGCTCTTCAGCTTTGGCAGGAATTGCTCCCTCGTTTATTATTCCCTGTGAACAATGCAAATAAAATTGCTCTAATTTGCTCCAAGTTTACAACATTCAGTGATTTGTGGCACGTGAGGTTTGTGTATGAGTTTGTGAGTCATTTTAGTGTGAAGTAAATGACATCAAGCTCAAGAAATGTGAAATGCCTGTATCAGAGGTTTCATAAATAATTTTTTTAGCAGACGACTGTTCTATCTCCCGAGTCAGTTGCCCACAAATTCAATTTAATTCAGCTCCCCAAAACAGTACTTCATCTTTTGCTTCAGTTGTGCATTTATACTCTGTCTCTTCACTATATCCATCTGCCTTTCTAAACATGCCTAGTTCTCCAGCAATGACTCTGCAGGGTTTTGGCTCTGGCTCAGCTTCTTCATAAAGGTGTCCTTTACCTACTTTGTTTTTGTTCTTATTTTTCACTACAAATACCCCTTCTTCAAGATCACCATTTTTTCTCCATGTTCTTTAGACCTCTTCCCCAGTCTTTCTGAAACCATTCTTTCACCCCTCCTTGCTATGCTACATCCCCTTTTCACCCCCTTCGCCTTATGAGAAATAATAACCTCAGTCCTGTGGCTTGAACTTCTATACCACAATGTGGCTGCTTAATAGACCTTGGCTAAGACTGTAGTGTTGGGGCTTGACTTCAAGTGGTTTCGTCATCTCTCATGGCAGCATGAGCAGCATAGGACCTAAAAAGCTGGGAAGAGGCTGGGTAGTTGATATGTGTTTCATAAATTGATCCTAAACTGTGTTCCTTGGGATGCATTGAGCATGACTTAACATATTCAACAGAAATAACTTGTTGCACGACAAATCTTCTCACATCGTACATGTAATGAAGTTTAAATTGTTGCTGAACTTAAGACAATGCAACAAATTTGCTCAAGATGTCTCTCAAAAGATACAACATATGAAACCAGACCACATGACAAGCTTCAGTTTTAATAGTGTGTCAATACAAAATCAAGGGCACGTCCAACTTCTCACTGCATCCTGTGTAATGCCACAGTAAGTACATGAGGCCTAAACAAGAATGCACATCATGCCCTTTCAACTATGGAAGAGTTACCAGATAAATGTTAGGAATTGGTGTCTAATAGGATGCCTGCATAATTAACAGCCAACACAACCACATCATTTCTGGGTTAATTCGGTAAATGTAGTCCAATTGCTCCCGTTTGTCTTGTCTGGCACTGTTAACGACAAAATTCTTTGTGTTGACAGATCGCAATGCCCGTTTAAGTTCTCTTTCTAAGATAAGCAGATATAACAAAAATTTTTTGCGCAGCTCTCTCTGCCAGGTTGACAGTGACAAAGAAATAAAATATGTGTTGACCTGGATTTTGAGGCTTTGAAGGCCAAGGGTTTACCGTTCACACTATGTTCTTGTTTCATCATTGTGTTGACATAACGGTCTGAGAGTGACACGTCCTTTGAAGTGTGCAGTGCCATGAAAAGGCCCGGCATGCTCAGAGGGTGACCTCTGCAGCGAGCTAACTGTTGTTTTTCCTCTGCTCTAACAGGGTGGCATATGGGTAATTACAGAAAGTGATGACAATGATAACAAAGGTGTTTTCCTTACTTCTTAAATGATTCCTGAAGAAAACACCAGAAAACTACACAGTGTGCTGGACTCTGAAAATATCTACAACCACAGAATGTACTATTAAGACACACTTTGGTTGACTCACTCACAGTGGACCTATTAATGTCAAAATGTGTTGTTTTTTTCTCCCCCATCTTCAATGGCGGAAGACCGGTGGAGTTAAAAGAGAACATGGGGCTGCTGGTGTTGTTTTACGGCTGGCTGACATCAGGCTGCTCGTGGCCTGAGGCAACATTGGCGGAGACAAAGAAGGGACTTGAACCTTTTAGACATGTCTTTGTTCTTCTCAGTCTGTTCTTTTCTGGATTATCAGAGCCAATAATTGATCAGTCAGAAACTGTTTAGTTTTGATAACATATCTGAACTCAAAATATGCTTTTGTACCATCAACTTAGCCATGAAATTCAAGAAAGAGGGAGTGTTTGGGTCAGTGCAAGTTCAAAACCAAGTCCCACATTGGAGTCCAAAGCCCTGATTGGGGTTACAAAGGGCACAACCTCTCAACTACAGGGCCGTGACCTCAACATCAGTGTAAGAGACAGGCAAAGAGGAGTGGGAGGTAATCTCCAGTCACCCCCCAAGTAGATAGAGGGGGGAGAATTTATTTCCCAGCCAGCTAATCATCCCTTCAGAATCGCTTCATTGTTGGACGAGACGCAGCGCAGGGACCCTGCGTCCAGCTTCTCCAACAGAAAATAAATAAATATAGCCCAGCCCGTGTCAGCCAGATGACTTCTGACAGGTTTGGTTAATTTCTAAGCCAAGTAGCAAAACAAAACATTACGCCAGCGTGCAGAGCCTACACCGCCTTTAATTGCTTTTCCAATGAGCTCATGACTCGAAGGTGTCCTGGAGCAAGCTATGCGGCTCGACAGGTGTTCTGCTGGTGTGTGTGGGTGGGTGGGTGTGCGCCAAGTGTGTCTAAGAGAGACAAAGAAAGAAATAACTGGAGCTGCTGGCACCATTAAAAAAAGAACTCTGCTCATGTGGGTGGGAGTGAGGCACATTATGTGAACGTTTTGATATATATTTTGTGTGAACAAGCAACTTTATGATCACACTGTGTAGGTGTTCTTCTTTTTAACATGAACAGTAAGTTACTGAATAAGCACTGATGTCACACAGCTTTTAGTTACCAAACACTTGAACACGAGTAGCATTCGATGACACACTTTCTCTGTTTGCTGTTCCCCTGCTGAGTTGCGACCCGGCAGCCCGGGGCAATGCCGCCACAGGAGCCCAGGGGCTCAGGAAGGACAGAGGCAGGTTTGACTGGAAGCAGACCCTGGCCTACGGAAAGCCTGCTCTCATTCTGGCCCTATTTAATTCTCTCTATTGGAAGCTGGTAGTGTGTACACACTTTCTCTGTTTGAGAGAGCAAGAGGGTGCATGTGTGTATGTGAATGTGTGTGTGGTTTTAACAGAATACCTAAGAATACACGCATAAGCGTGTGTGTGTGTGTGTGTGTGTGTGTGTGTGTCATTTAGCATGATCCAACAGCAGTAGCTCGCAGCCGACAAGTAAACCCACCTCATAAAGGCTGACTACAGCTTTGGGTACAGTAACAGTAATAAGGAAGGAAGAAAGCTGGAAAGTGATTTTGCCAATAACGAAATCAACAAAGGGCAGACGGAGAGCAACATGAAAAAAAAAATAAAACAGAAAAGTTTAAAAATACACCGAAAGGCAGAGTCATAGACTCATTCATTTACATTGTGTAAACAGAAAACATACTTAATGTTGCATGATGACAAGGTACTCCTCAAGTCGTCATTTTCCAAGTCTACAAAGCATGTGAGTAAGCTTGTACACTTCAGACTTTGGCCGTGGATCAGTACAATTTATGGGGCGACAACAGCAGGTCTCAATAAATGTAAAGGTCTGAAACAAATTTGGCATCAACCCTTCCAAATGGATGAGTAGTAAAAATATAATCATATCAAAAGAAGCTCTTTTATTACTAAGGTTTTAATATCAGGAGATGATAAACAAAAAGCGTGCAGACCTTACCAGGGAGGGATGCCGTGAAGCGAGGTGTCTGTTCAGGCTAAAACTGGATTTGAGGGGCACAACAGTGGCTGTCTTTTAGTCTGTTTAAATCACCATGGTAACTTAAGTTGAACTCAACCTCAACCAGATCAATTTATGTTTAGAGTTTCATATTAAATCATCTGTAAATTCCTCTTCATATTCTCTTTCTAATTATATACAAATTTAAATGTCATCAGGCAGGAGTACTCAATGTTGATGTCTCTCATGTTAATCAAACTGAAGGGAATTGATCGATTGGGGGAAAAAAAAATTGGATTGTCAAATGACTGACAGAAATTCAGTGGTTCAATTGTCATCTTAAAAGCCAGTCAGCACATTTAGACAGTGATTTTGTTCCTAAAATGTAACCATAATACAATGTTGTTCATTATTGTCAGCGATAAATATTTATGGATGTCATTACTTAAACAGGGATTTGAACTTGGCTAAAAATAAACTCTTCCGACAAGAAATCAACACTGAATCCACAACTTGAGATGGAAACTCTTAACTGATGGGATATCCAAACCCACTGAGCCGTAAGATATGCCACCAAAACATCTCTTCATATATAGTAAAGCTGCGGACTATATCCACTGAGTTACTATGGAAATCCTGAAGGTAAAATAGAAGATATTTTTACTTTTCATGAGTGAAACATTAAAAAACTGGTAATTTCGTGCAGAAAAAATGTCAAATGGCTTGTTTCATGGCCCTTTGATTTATTAGCACACAGCAAGCAAAAAGCAGGCTTCAGTAATTCAGTTGACAATCACGGTTGTACTTTATAGTCTGCTCTCCCAGGGAAAGCCTGGCTCTGCTGAACTTGGTTTTGTTCAACAAAACTAAGCTAAGATTATGTGTGTAGAACAATTAATTGAACACCTTGATTTAACAGCTTATTGAACAATATTTAGCAGCAATCAGTTTCATTTTCTTCCATTATTGTGAAGGAATTTTGGCCCACTCTTCTTTATAACATTATTTATCCAGGGTAAATAATCCTCTGCACATCCACATTGGGAGCATTGCTGGCCAGTAGTGAGGCCAGAAAAGGTTGAAGTAGCAAAAAAGCTCCAAATGTTGATAAGAGACTCCATAACCATATTTAGCCTGCCTCTGGTTGATTCCTAGCCTTCATTAATCCACATAAACATTGAAGGTGTTGAAAAGACAACTACAAACTGCACAATACAGCCTGTGCCCTCACTGAGACCCAACCAGTCCTGACGTGGAATATTCTCAATGTCTCTTTTCCTATCTTCTCCAAACTAAAACAACCTGTCTTGCTCATGTCAAACCACGTTGATAAAAAAGGCTTACAGTCAAAACCAAATGTGACCCAGCCTTTTGTCAGCAATATAGCTCGCCTTTTTAATGAGAAAGAAAACAGACTTGGTCCTGAATGCATTAATGTATCATTACCACATCCATCATGGGCATACGGTGCACTGTGTGAACTCTAAATGAGTCCCAGTGCAATGTAAGGGGAACTGGAGAGACACTTCTGAGCTCATTAAAATAAACAGACTTCTGCTTCTGCTTTCCCACAGAATGCTATAGTTTTACACAGTTACCTTAAACAGAACAAAAAAAAAAAAAAAGTCTTATCACTACTATCATTTAGTTGACTTCATGGACTTTGTCAGCAGTTCAAGCTGAGTTCTCTCAGTTTGTCATGAGAAGAGGGGAGGAGAGCAATTTCATGGTTGACTATACACCGATCAGCCATAACATCATGACCATTGACAGGTAACGCGAGTCAACACTGTTCATCTAGTTGCAATGTTTTGATGGGAAAACCTGCATCCTGCCAATCGCATGAATGTTATTTTGTCATTTGGCACCAACCTCAAAAATCTTTACCGACTAATCATGCACCCCCCACATGGCAGCATCATGCCGTTTCCTGCAGCAGGTCGGCAGCAGGCCGAGTGCTCAAGTGCTCAAAGAACACAAAAAAGAGCACATATGTTCCATAAAACTAATATGAAAGAATATAAAAAGAACTGAGTGGAAGTAAAAAGTGAATATAAAAAAATCTACACACCTACTCTTATTGCACCTAATTGAAGATTATAAAATGCAAAGAACAAAATAGAAAAAACAAAAATGTCATAAGTAGATATACAGAGCAACATTCTAACAACAGGGATTTTATCTTTTAAATAAAATAAAACCTAACACAGCTCAGTTGCATAACTAAAAATCCCTCCCAAATAATACGTTTTGAAGCACCCATTTCCATTATTACAGCAGGTCTCTGTGAATAAGTCTCCATTAACTTCACACGAACAGTCTTTGGAATTTTTCTTCACTTCTGACTGAGATCTCTGACGTTGTTCACAGGATCTTCTGCAACCACTCTCCCAGCATGGAGGTCACAGCTTCAAGTGCTCCACTTGAACCATTGGGTCCACTGTTATCTTCATCTTCCACATCTCTTCCATCTCTTCCTTCAACCTCTGATCTTTTCCATTTTCTAGTCTTCCTTCTTGATGCTGCTGTCACTTGGGATAGCTGCATCTATCACTGCTGCTTTCTTCTAGAGTTTGCTGAGCACCACATTATTCGGTTGGTTAGCCGTCACCAGTTTATTTGTTTGGATTTGGAAGTCCCACAAGATATTTACTTATTTATTCCCCACCTCTCTTGGAGGTATGCATCTCGTCGTTCCCTGCTGTCCTGTCAACAAGTAGTCATCGCTTGTCTCCTCTGGTGTTACTTACAACTCCCTTCTGGGTTGCACTCATGTGTGGAGCCATGGGCCTGCTTATCTTGTACACGTTGGAGTTTCTATGCTGTTCAGAAGAAGGTTATTGCATGGTCGTTGGATGGGGTTGGTCTTTTCTGGGGTTCCTTTATGACGAGGAAACTGAGTCCCTATTAGTTCAATTGTGGTGGTCCCATTCTTGGATATATATATATATATATATATATATATATATATATATATATATATATATATATATATAAATGCCATTTAAGTACATGATAATGGTCTTAACAGAAAGGTCTTGGAGAAGTAGAACACACTTGTTTGGCGATGAATCACTGCTCAGCTCTGATGCAGATTTAATTACTTTAAGCAGGTGTATCTGTCTGTTTTGATTACACTTCAAAAAGAAATGATGGGCTTTATAATCTAGCCCCTGGCAAACACCAATATAAAATTATGTTAACTCGTATCACATACTTTCATTGTGGACAATTTCATCAGAAAACAGACCCTGTGAGTGAAAATCTGGACACGTTTGTAAGAAAGTAAGTTTAGGAATTTGTTTTTCTCATTATTAACCCCAACATCCATCATTGTGCTAGCTTCCCATGTGCCCAATCCAACAATTTTGCACTCTTTCCAAACTAAAATGCTGATAACTAACCATGCGGTTAGATCAGAACAAATGCAGAGAAATGTGGTGATTGGGGAGATGTTTATACGAGATAACTTATGTCTCAAACTATTATCCTTGCTCCTCCCTTTATCTCAGTTTCAGTCTCAGGGGGTCCTTTCCTCAGGTCCCACTCCCACTCACTATTCAATGCATCCTCTTCTTGCTTGCCACAGTAGATTGAGGATTACTCCTTTTAAAGACACACTCTTAAGTGGTTGCACATGTGAACCATTTAGCAATTTGGTATAATGGTTTCAGGATGATTTTAGTTGCTATGCAGGAACGAAAAGGAGCTGGGGGAGTGCGGGTGGTGAAATTACAGTACAATGAAATACTAGTTCTGATTGGCTACCTTTCTTTACCCAGGAAAAGGGGCACTGCAGCAACACACAGATCATGAGCTCTAAATCATGTGATCAAAGTTTTACACATGGTTACATGAACATCCATGGGGTTTTTTTTATTTTGTTTGGGGTTTATTTGTATTTTTTCCTCCCAGTTACACCTCAAAGCCTGTGTTTTCCACAAACCTTGTTCTGTATAATAGGACATAAACATTGATATGTTGCTTTTTCCTGCTTGTGCAAACATGTCTGCTGAGCCTTCAGAATAAGAGCTCTTTTGCATCGTTGGCCTGTTATTAGCTACTGTTGAATGAAGCCAAGCTTTGAACAGTCCTCACAGACAGCAAGGTAAAGGCCAAGAGTGTGTCTTCTTGTTGGATTGTGTCATTCCTGTCCGCACAAACACTGAGGATAAAGAAGAAGTGTTTACACCAATCACAACTGTATTTTATGCAGATAAGACATCAGACACACGGACAGACATAAGTAAAGGATGCTCAGGCCACCTGCAGCACAGGACATTTAAACTACTATCAGCTGCTCAACATTAACAAACCATGGCACAAAAGCAGTGATGAGTCCTATTCCAAACACACTTGAAATGCATCCCAAACTAAATTACTACACACCAGAGGGACAGATTGAGAGGAGTGGTTGATGAGGGGATGATAAGAATGAAGAGAAAAAAGGAGGGGAATGGACAAATAAAGGAAACTGTGGGAGGAAAGAGGTGGGTGAGATAAAGGAGAAAAGGAGGGAGGCCAGGAGGGATATGTTTTAGGGAATGAGGGAGGTAAGTCTTGAAGGTGAAGAAGTAGCGTTTACGAGGTTGTACTTATCCTTAAATGTCTCCAAGTTCATATACAGACAAAATCCTCAACTCAGCAATGTATTTTCTGGTAATGAATTCCTTGTCATTTTTTTGTGAAAACTGTAAATCCCCACGTAATTGTTCTTTGGGGATTAATAAGGTATTATTGGACTGAAATGAATCAAAATGAATTAAAAGGCACACCGTGTTACTGTTACTCACACACCATCATGAAATATCAACGGTTTGTTTGTTGATGTGCATCTTGAACACATAAGTGCACTATTCTGAAAAATAATAATTTCACATCTGTATCAAATCCCCCAAAAAACCCAAAGTCCAGCATAATTGTCTGTATGTATGCAGGTCTTAAACTTTGAGACAATGTTCTCTGCTGAGGCCTTAAAAATTCAGAAAAGTTGGGGATTTCTTTTATCCACATTGAGAATTGGTGGCCTATGTTTAAAGAAAGCATGAGGAGAGATTTGGGCATGGGAGTAAAACCATTCAAATCAAATGAACAAAGTATTAACAATCACAACAAATCCAGACTGCATGTTTACCCCTTAGACCACCACTGCAAAGAAGTAAGTTTATCAGACACCACTTCTAATGAGATCAGCCCCCAGGCTGGATTATACCACACAGCATCCACGCTGATGAAAACTTTTACATTTATAGTTCAGGTAAAGGTAGTTCAGCGATGGCACATGCGACAGGTGATCCAAGATGGATCTCTTCTATTACTAGACACTCTATAAACACTGTGGTTCAACTTCTAATTATGAGCTAGAGGAGGTTGATGGAAGCTAATGTCTACTGACTATTAGTGTCGGGAAGAAGTCCTTTCATCTACAGGTCTTGTATATGCTGCATGGGGAAGAGAGCAATGCCGGGGCTGCCTTTGTTTACTGCCTGTTTATCTAATGGGCATGTGGGGGACTGGAGGGCCACAGCAGGTCAAACCACACACAGTGAGAGTAGTCCAAGACCCCCGGAGGACCACTCAAAGTGATGAGATTTTACAACTACCGCTCGGCCTGTGACTACTGCGGCCGCACTCAGATTTGGACGTACACACACATACTTGACTCAGAGTGATGATAGTTTATTACTACTGTGTTAAGACTAAGTGCCCTTGGGGCAGGAAGATGAGTTGAGGCTTCCTGTGGACCTGGAGGCCCCCAAGGCAAAGTGAGAGACCTTTGAGAAGTCCAAGTATGTGTGGACTAGTTTCTTCAAATCAATAACGATTCACTGAACTAGATCATTTTAAACTTCTATCCAAGTGCACAGTTGCTAGAAATATAGACCCACACACAAAGCTATTTCATTGTTGTTTACACCAAATCGTATGAAAAACTTAAAAACATTGAGAATACTTTATTTACCAATGTTATAAATTAATTCCAGGGCGTTATAACCCTCATTGTAAGTCTCAGGATACATGTTTAATGCTGATAAAACTATGTTTCATTGGGAGTTTATACATGGTCCGTTTCCTTCATAGATGGTTAGACTGCTGCCATCTGCGCTCTCCCGGACTTAAGCACCAGCTCCTGGACAGAGGGGGGCATTTTGTACCCACCAGAGGGAAACTGAGCTGGGAATAAAGAGAAAGTCACTAGCAACCAGCAAATCAAAGACAAGCAGTCTGGTTTATTTTTAAATGGTACGAAGCCTGGGTGAAGGGAATATTAAAAGGAAAAAAAAGGCTACATAAAATAAACCTTTAATTTGACTGAAATTGGAGGCAACAAGTGCTGCTGTAAGAGAAGGCTGTGAAGTGTGATTTCTTGCGGTTTGGGTTAATCCTGATTGAGGAGCCCCTGAGTTGAAATGTCAGCAATATGAGACTAAAACAAAAATAATTACATCCAGAGTTAATGAACACAACGGCTCGAGGCACTACAGAGAAATGAAGGAGGGAGGAAGAGGGAAACAAAGGCAGTGATAGAATGAAAGTACTTTTAAACAAATAAAAAAATTAAAAAGGCATCTAAATATACTGCTCCCTACGCTTGAAACCAGATCAGATCTTAATATATAATTTTAAACATAATTTAAATATTCTTCATGCATCCACTTCTGGCTGCAGATGTTATGACTGATCATCAAGCATGATCGCAATGACCTTTGAAACCTTTAAAGGTCTGAAATGAGAAGTATTTTAAGTCTTTATATAAACAATCTTTGATGACATTCTTTCGTGGTGCTTATGTACACATTTTATGTTTATATAGTTGTTATGTGTGTTTGTAACTTTTGTGATCTTAACTGCTGCTTTTCTTGGTCAGCGCACTCTTGAAAAAGAGATTAAAGGTAATAAATAACTCAAATTTATTGAGGTTAGTTTGAGTAGTTTCCCTTACTTGTTAGACAAAGCAGGTGAAAAACAGACCCATTTCTGTCTTAATACAGTTAACTAAACTGCTAAATTGTTAGTGAGCTGCAGGGCCGGCTGATACAGCACCGTCCTTCTGACGGTGTACTTTAATCACGGGCTTCATTTCACCACAAGAGCAAGGAACTGCATTAACACAAGATGAAATCTGTCAACACATCCTCTCCTTTTCAAACGTGTGCCTTGCCGTGCACATTCATACCATCTTTTTAAACCTACCTCAGCTTTTGTTTGTAACACTGACGCAGGTCAGTGGTGCTGGCAGCCACTCACAACCTTTATTGCAGCTTTGCTGTCATGTTTTCTTGTCTGTCTGCAGGTGAGTTAAGGAGGTTGATGTGTACTTATGCTAATTACCATTTTGCTTATCATTTTTGTTTAACATTTTATAACCTAAAAAATATATAAAATGAATAAATCTTAAATCATTATTTCTCAAAAAAAAAAAAAGTCTGGCAGTTGCCAGGGAAACGGCGTAAAACTACACAGGATAGTTTTCAGTTTAGTAAAAAAAGGTTTTTGACAGTTATTTTTCATTTATTCAGTATCAGTATGCTCACATGTACAAAGTATGACACAAAAAATGACATTAATTAAATAACAAAAAAGTCCGCTAGATTCCATGACAAATATTTTAATGTAACTAAGAATTTAACAAAAATTTGGACTTTGTCAGCTGTGAATTACATCAATTGTCAAAATTTTTATTAAATAAAAATCTAAATTTGTAGTTGTGCTGTTTGCGTGCATGTGTATTTGCATGTATATTTCAGTACAGTCTATTTAGTTTATCTGCTCCTCTGTGATCTCACAGCTGGGCGACCGGTGCACAGCTGCTGGAGGGGGATGCGTCAAGGCAGAGAGCCTCACAGAAACAACAACCTACATCAAAGGAGTTCCACGGGTGGAACAAGATTATCAACCTTTATCCTCCGAGTCGACCATCCTCCCTCTGCAATGGCATCACTCACATGGTATGAGGAGGTGAGGGAGAACACTTGTTATACAAGCTGACCATACACTGATATCTTACTCGTGCCTTTCTTTTGTTGGGTTTTTTTCTCCCATTTCACTTTTTCTGAGTAATTCTGCTTCTTTTAAAAATGAATACAAAAGTATGACTGGCACAAACTCTCCTCAGTTTTCCAAAGAAGCTGATTTTCTACATTGATAATTTTACATGTTTGCTTTTAGTCCAAAGTAAACAGAAATGAGTGTCCTGGAACGCTGACTTCGTGGAATGATCTCAGCGCAGGGATACTTGTTGGCTGATCAGATCACTGGCATATTCATCTGAACACACAGATTTGTTTATGTTATATGTGTGAAGCTCACGTCCATGACAACAGTACCGTCTTCCAAGGAAAATCAGAAACTAAATGTAATGGCAGATCACCCCATGACTGTTGCTGAGACAAACACGTACTCTGCTACCAACTAAGGAGAGGAATTTTGTTGCAAAAAGCTGCTGACATCCTGTTGAGGCCAGCCTTGAAAAAATCTCCACGTGTGGATGAAATGTACTTCCCATGTGTAACTGCAACTTGAAATGTGTGTATATGATGAATACTGCAATAGTTGAGAGAGTATCCAAGAGTTTACCACATTGTTGATAAGAGTTGTCATAGGAGGCAAACGTTTTTACTGTTTACGCTGAATAAAAAACAAACATTTAAAATCATTCATGTAAAAAGACAACATCTTTTCTTTTCAAAGTTGCAGAGGGATTTCATAGTAATCGCTTATTAAATATAGTTTTTATACTGCCCTTTATTCATTTCTCAGTCTCCCAAATGTCAACCATAAGTCTACCCCTTGACATTATTTGAACCGCTGACCCAAATGCAGTTTATCCAAAATAATGTTGGAAATCCAGGACAGAAACCAAGACCTAAAAATACTAAAATCTCATTAAGAGGTTTGAGTTTCTGATTATACAGGTGTATCATAACACTCAGTGAGAACAAGGATGATATGACAGGCAGAAATAAGATAACAGCTCATGCAAAGCTGCAATAAACGTAGAAAGAGAAGAAGACTTCTGCAAGTCAAAACCAAGGACATTATATAAATCTTATCAAATAATTAGCCAGAAAATAAACTACAAAGAGAGTGGAAACAAAAAAACATTTTTTTTAACCATGTTAAACCTGGTGCACTGACACCACAGCTGTTACTAGGAAGGCCCATTAACGCCTCTACTTCCTGATGAAGCTGAGAAGGGCAGGTCTGTAGACTGATGTCCTCACTGCATTCTCAGCTGTGCGGTGGAGAGCATCCTGACCTCCTGCCTCACTGTGTGGGTATGGAGGCTTCACTATGGCAGAGAAGAAGGCGCTGCAGCAGTTTGTTAAGTCTGCACAGAGGACCATTAGGTGCAGCTTGCCACTGCTGGGGGCATTTACACCGTCAGTTGCAGGGACCACCTGCATCCTCCATGACACCATTCACCCTGCACACAAACTGTGTACTCCTCTGCCCTCAGGAAGGACGCCGCGCTGCATCCGGGCAAAAACATCACGACTGAAAAACAGCTTCTACCCGAATGCAGACAGACTATGAACAGCTCCACACCCACCACATTCATCACTGCACACTGCTGCTTCTGGTCCTCCTCCAGAAGCTATTTAATGTGCCTTATATGATGTTTATGTACATATGTTCATAGCCATATTTGCTATATATTTAAAAGTTGCAGTGTTTACGTTTATATTCTTAGTTCGTTCACTTAATATTTTAAAATATTATTCCTGGTGTATATTTTATTTTTACCTTACTCACCGAGACCGGAGAGTGTTTTTCATTCATCCTGTAAATGGGCCGAATGAGAATAAAGGAGTCTGGGTCCAAGTCTATTCACCCTGCACCCTTAAATCATGTTTCCAGATGTGGTAAGAGTGTATTCTTCACACACTCTTTTGTGGCAAAATACAAAGGTGTGACTGCGTGCTAGTTGTCAGATTGGTTGGTACACTGTTTTCCTGCTGCCTGCAGCTAAACAGAAACGTACTTGGCACCATGTGATACGCACAGCTGCTGCTCACACAGAGCCCAATGGGCCCTGCAGACGGATTACTATCCTTCACACAATGCTCGGTAACGTTCTCTGGTTGTCTTAATACAAAAACGTTGTTCACTTTATTGTCAGTAAGTCCATTTGGATTTACTTCCAGCCCTGTTTAGCATAAATTTGATTTAAAAATGAAAGTATTGTGTAAAACTTGAAATCCTTAACACTCCTCATCAGCATCCATTTAAAACTAAGATATGCAATCCAGCCTAGAAATAACGGGAATACATGATGTGAGTATTATTGCCTCATTTTCAGTGCAGTATTATGACTGATTCGATCTTGGTGCTGATTTGCCTTTGGGAATCCAGGCTTTGAGCTGGATGCATCTACTCACCCTTTTTGGCTCCGGAGGAGCCAAGTAAAAAAGACCAGACTACAGGATAAAATTAACCGATCTCTCAAACGAAGCCCTAGGGATGGTCAGCAAGGGTCCAAAGTGCATTACCTAACTATGGAGGATTGTGTTCAACTTATTTATTGGTTGCTGTGAGATCAGGAGTTCTTTCACAACTATCCAAGAGGTGAACGTGACCCTCAAGATGTCAAATAAAACCATTTTTTGTTCGTAGATTGCTAAATAGTTAGCACTTATTTTCATACAGACCTTTAGCCCTATGTGTAATCAGCAGACATAACGGCATTCATACAGTTCCTGTAGTACATAAGATTTTTGCTCAGCATTGTGCTTTTAATGGTTTACACAACACAAAATGTGGAGTTGGCCATGGAAATAGCTGTTCACTGTACATCCTGAAAACATATTTGTAGATGTGATTAGAGATGAAATACTTAACACACACTTTGTTAGGAGAATGTAATTGTGACACTGCGTAGCTGTTGTCAAAATGGTTGGTTCTCCATCTTCTTGTAGCTAAATGGAAACCAACTCGGCAGATGGGGGCAACGTCTACTTTGTGCATCTTGTACAGAGACTGTTATTATTTTTCTTGCAATGTACACATGTTGTATACAAACACACAGACGTGACACATGGCCTCATGCACACATACATCTGCAGTGGAGCAAAAGGAAAACGCCATCACTACTGTGTATGAGGGACCTGACGTCAGGCAGACCTACAAACCCAGCTCAGGTGTGGGTTTATTTCTCTTGGACCAATCAGACTACTCATGAAATAAGAATCTCACTGACCGACTCGCTGCTTAACAATAAATTGCCATTCTCACTTTCAAAAATGTTAAGTTGAACTGCTGTTCAAATAAACCCTGGCAAATCCTCATGCACGCAGGCTATCATGCCATGTGACACATCTCCCGGTCCCAGCACCACAAGTGTGCAACGCTGTACTGGATCATGCAGTGGTAGGTCACAGCAGGTGTAACTTTGCTCTGAGTAATAACATGGTGAACGTTCACTCCTGGGTTAGAGAACATCTAGACAGGAGGGGCTCATGTGGGATGAAAAAAGGCTATACTAAAACAAATTTAAGTGTTTGACTCACTTGCTGCTGAGTCATGACCAATACCTATTGGTAGGGTGTCGCTCTCTATTACAACTATTACAACTCTGATTTCTTAGGTTTCTGTGTGTATAATAAAGTAAACCTTATAAACGAGCACCACTACATGTTATCGGAGTCACATGCACCCACTTACGAGAATTACGAGTCTGTTGATATGAGGCTCTTCTGCGGGCACTGTGTGATTAAATGAAACTTCCACATATGCCTGCAGTTAAAAATGCAAAGGTGTACGTGTAACAGCTTACAGCTAAAACAAACTCACTTCAGTAGTAAGATGTATGGTAGCTTAGTCCCAGTGTGTGACTGCTTAAGACTGTGCTGACGCACATGTGGACATACTCGTACTCCATCGTAGATCAGCTATGCTGAAGCTGAAGTGCTCCATGCATGGACATTTCATCACGCTGCAGCCGTTGCACTCTGTCAACGTACCAATTAAGTTGTGGATAACAGCAGCTCTTCTCCAAAGTTTCACCTGAAAATAGGCCTACAAGTCCATGCTTTTTCTCTCCTATGACTTCTGCTCTTTTAAAATGTAGGGTTTTTAGGCAGCTCTATGGCTCTGACCTCTCCAGATTTGTTAGGTTTCCTCTTAGTTTCCTTTTATAAAGTCAAGTCAATGTTGACATAATCTCTGGAGCTGCTGGCTCACCCCACTATGACTTGCCTTGAATGTTTTCCTACACATGATGACATCTATTTTTGTCAAATGCAGAGCACTAGTGTTTATTGCATCCTGTATTATACACTACATATATTTCATTTTAACACACAGCAGTGCTGAGCAACAAAGCAATAATCTCAATTTATCAGTCAAGTTTTAGTCAAGTCTGACTCTAACCTTTGGCCATAAGTTTTAAGAAAATGTGCTAAAATGTAAATAGGCTGCTTGCTAGGCGACTGGTTAGGCATGCGCAGTCACAGGAACAAGAGCAGACCCCTTTTAAAATTCAAAGGTTTTTACGTATTAGGACATAAAGCTGCCAAGACTTCACATAAGAGTACAGCTTGTATGAGTTATACCAATTTAATTATACAAAGTTACACAAAACTGAGCCAGTGTTTACACAGAGCCAAAGTGCCACAGCTCAAAACATCTAATTTTCTTTGATCTATTATTTCAGACTCATCAGATTGAACTCAGATGAACCTAAATCGGAATTTAGATTTGTTGAAAATTCCTAAATGGCTCAACAATTTGTTATCTAATTATGGAATTAAAAAGAAAAAACAACAACCTACACTACAAAGAATGGGAAAGAGTATGCACTCGCTTTTTCAGAGCAGAGCATCTTAACTGATGATCAGTTAATAAAGTCCATGAGATGAGGAGCATCCTGCTGTTACTCACCCTCTTCATCTCTAAGAAAACATTAAGCGTCGTCTGTTTTCTCACCGTTTCTTCACATTACGCACATTTAAAAAAATGCAAACAACATTAAAATTCATCATATGTCATCATTGGAGTTTATTTAAATACAGTTATAACCTAAAATTGACCCTTTTTTAAAAAAATATATATTTTACTTAAGGAACAGACAACTTCGGGGAACCAAACCTGCATGTGAAAACACTTCTGCTTTGTTTTGAGAGGAGCCAAACGAGGAGGTTTAGGCATCAACATTTCAGCAGATAAGTCTCAGCCTTGAGAAATCCTGGAACCCTTCATGTTTAAACTGCTTAAAGCCACCGTCTCATCAAGATTAACTAGAGAAGAAAGGTGGCTGATATGTAGAAAGTGAATTTGTAAGTCGCTCAACCAATCACATGAATCCGTCCATCCATCCAATAATAATAATAAAGGAATAAAACATATCCCTTTTACATTATGGAAGACTGAGGTGTAATAACTATGTACCAAATGCACGACAGTCCAGGAACAGACAAGGAAACTCAGCCCTGTGACTTACACCCGAACCACTTGGGTACTGAGTCACCCCATAATATCAAACTCCTAAGAGGAAAACGAAAACCAGTTGAATGAAATCAACAACATCGGGAGGAAGAATTGCTGCGTTTTTAAAATAAATGAGTAAAAACATAGTTCTTCCAATTTGTTGAGGACTGAGAAGAGACTGGATGGAGGCTGGAAAGGTTCAACTTAAGTACTACATTTTTAAATTCCATCTGGATGAGATTTAATAAAATAATTCTGTAATTTCACTTTCAACCTTTTGTACTTTGATCTGAGATAGGTACTTACACTCTGAAATATTTATGAATATTGTAAAAACATGGCTTTGTAAATAAAAGGACACCAGACTGTAAATTATCACTTAATGTTGCTTCAGTGACAAGTATTACTGGAAAAGGGTAAATCTTGTGTGAGTTATACCAAATTAATTATACAAAGTTACACAAAACTGAGCCATTGTTTACACAGAGCCAAAGTGCCACATTTCAAAACTTCTCATTTTCTTTGATCTAATATTTCCAAAACACTACAAGGAGTTGGCAAAGAAATATAAAAAAATATATAGTTTTATTACATCATCACTGACTTGTCTCTTTTAGATCGTCTCCCTCTACATACATCTGCAGACGTCTCTTGATCATTCTCTCTTTCTTGCCAGAATGTCACAGACACATCTGTGCCCCCCTCACCACACCGGAGGTTTATTTGACTAGAAAATTACTCTCCTCATGTTTAACATATCTCCAGTATTGTCATCACCAAACATTTATTTGTAGAGGAAAGGACCTCTGAGTGCCTAAATTCCTTCTGCTCTGCATTATTTATACAACTCTTTGCATGAGAGAACAAACACGCACGGACAAACACACACACACACACACACGTGCACGCACACAGCCAAGGCTACGTGTGTTTATGAGAGCATTTTACACAAAACCATCTTGCATATTTGAAAGTGCCTGTGTGTACTTGCTTCAGTAAAAGTCAGCAGCATTTGGAAAGTGACTGAGGGCATTTGCATGATTAAGACTATTTCCACTTGTGTAAACCACTCCTGAGCTCCCTACAGATGATAACATTTGGTCTATGTCTTGAGAGGACGGCACTAATCTGAACATTTCTACACAATACAAAAGCACATTTACTCAACAATAACAATAAACAAATACATACTATGAAGTTACATCATCTGTGTCATACTGATCATACAGATGTACTAAATTATTTCCAAAATATGAGTCACTGTCTGCTTTTTATTTAGCTAGAACTTGCCCAAGTCAGACATCCCTGAACAGCATTCAAGCAAATGTGTCTCCAATATGTATTTATGAATTCAAAAAAATCTAGTTTGCCTTCATCTGTAATTAGTAACTGACTTAAGACTTTAACAAACCCATGAACTGTTGAAGTGTGCCAATGCCAGACACCTGGCTGTATCATCCAGATATGGCCCAGAAACTGTCTAAGATTACTTGTAATTTCTTTCTTGCGCAAGTTTTTTGGGGGTTAATACAGTTTATAGCAGTTGTCCCATAAATAATTTCCTCAAAGTCACTGTGCTCATTGTACACTACCTTTAGTTTGGCAGAGGAGGTATCTGAATGAGAAGTACACCACAAGGGGGCAGCGATGTAACAAGGACTGTAAAAGGTCAAGCAGACTTCATTAACCATCATGACCTGATGCAACATCTGTGTTTACACACACATGCATCAGCATTTTTAAGACAAATGAACTATGATGTATTTGTATATTTTAATTTGGATTAACATGATGGTAAAAATTGGACTTTGCAATGAAGCAGCGGGTTTAATTTCTAAAAACGGGTTTATTTTCTATTTGCAGTTTTATTAAAAGCTGAATAAAAAGAAGGTTTCAGTGGACAGTGATTGCCATTAGTTTGTGAGGGTATTTCTAAAGGTTTTAGGTCTGAATGGGTTAAGAAATGACATGGGAGAAAGACATTAACAGGAAAATCCCTGTGTTCCCTGCATCCTCCTTAAACCACCCTGTGGTATTTGAAAAAGCTGCTCAGCCACTGAAAACAGGGACAAGAGACAAAAGTTGTGAGCAACATTTAAATGTCAACAATAGGGATGGAGGTAGAAAGAAAAAAGTGACATGATACAACTCTACAGATTTTTTCTCATCATGTGATGAGAAAACCAAGCCACCTAAAACAAGAGAAATATATCTGATGATGGACCAGCCAACTCTCACCTGTGGACTAGATTGTTTTAGAGGTAAATATATTTTCCTGTCCTTGAATAAAGCAATGGAACTAAAATAATAAACAACTAAATGATTTGCTTAAAGCATTAAAGGCTCACTGTCATAAATCTCCTCTGAGCTGTGTAGCAGAAAAGCATAAATGTACACAAGCACACACAAACAAAAAAACAACTGCTGGCCTCACAGAGACCTCTCCCAGTGAAGCCACAGGTCCCAGAGGGAGGCACACTGGTATCTCTTCAGTAACCTGCTCCAGAAACAGGTCTGGAGATCCTGCTCCTACACTGAGCTACTGTGTCATGAAATCACTGCAGGAGGAGGGATCTACTACACTCCATTTCAGCATTACTTGCTTAACATTTCTATTGTCAAACAATCACAAACTCTCATTTGAGGCAGATCACACACACTGTGTATGTTTGCCTGGTTTACTGCCTTCTTATTACTTTATCTACCTGTCTGCACCACTTAAAGACTGCATGGTTCCTACTATGCAAACAAAAGCAACAGACAACAGTCCCGAGCTGAATATTTATGAGTAACATCATTTGCATAATAAGCGTGTCATATTACGTAATAGCCACTATTGGACTTGCAGTGACTGACTCACTTTCTGTCTTGTATCATTTTTTTCTCGATTTGGCCGTTTTAATTGGAACTCGAAAAGCACAAACCATAAAACTAAAGAGCACAGTAGTCAAGGCATGTGGCAAAGCAGTCATATTCACACAAAACCTAATATTATTGGAATAGTTTCTACTAGACTGCAACTGTTTTAAACATACCTGACCCACACTCACTACAACCACTGCTGTGACTGACATGTGCAAAAAAATAAAAAAATGTAAAAAAGTAAAAAGTGTGGGTGGGTAAATCATGACAGTAAATATGCAGACTTCAATTCTTAGTCAAAGGAGACAATTTCTATATCAATTTATCAAAGGTGTCTACAAAAACAAATAAAAAAAATTTAACAGTTGAGCAAAGGTAATGTTACAACAATTAGTTCAAAACAATCAAACCAATTATATGACTTTTGTATGCATTTAAACTTGTCTGTACGACTACCCATAATCCTCACAGAGAAACGGGTTTTCTGTAACATTTTTGTGTGTTCACTTCAAACGCAGCCCATAATTACTCACATGCATAGAACTCAAGACCACAAACAGCCATGGCGCTGTGCAATTTTCCAGTTCCAAATGGTGTTTATTAAGCCACTGTTTCAGAGAGGAATTTTAACTCGGTGATGGCTTCGCGGCTGCAGCAGCGCACTATTAATCACAGTTTGCTCTTCACAGTATCTCAGTCATGTACGATTCATGAATATGTCCATAATAAGTATGATTCATGACAACAAATATGGATTTGTGTACTTATTTAAAGGCTTCAGGACTGGTTACAGGTCCAAAAGGGGAGAAAAAAGTCAAATGTATAAATAAAGATCTTTTTATTTCATTTGTTTTTAGGTTTAGTTGTTTAAAGAAGCCTTTTATCATTTACCACCATATTAAATACACAGGGCGTAACTTACACTACATAATAAGCATTTAAGATTAGTCAATGCAGAACTGTGGTTCATTACACAACGTCACGGGGTAATGGGGGTAAGACCATCTAACCTCCGGGTCCGTCTGAAAGCTGTCTCCAGCACCCTGCAGCTCTTTCCATCCTCTGGCACAGATGACCCCATGTTCACACCTAGATAAATGCACTGCGTTCAGCAATGCCTTTCAAATACCCTTGTTCTCTGTGTCCACAGGTTCACCTCACCACCTACTGTGTGGGCACCCGCTGAGTGAATCTGTTGAATATCATGATAAGGCATCTTCTTTTTAGCAGGGTTTGCACACCACAGATCCTTAGATTACAATGGATTTAGGTAAGCAGTATCCACAGATAAGCCATTTGCCAAACTGCTTCTCAAAAGGGTACATGTCTAGCTCCAGGCTTTGAGGAGGCTTCGGCTTCCCTGAGGCCACAGAGGAAGCTCCTGTGAAGATTCCTGATAGCAGAGAAGCAGTGGTTGCTGATAAGAAAGGTGTGAACAGCAGTGTAAGCATGTTACTGCAGGGAGTCAGCCTGACAGGCCATCAGCGGTTAGGGAGTTACAAGACTAGGAAAGTGGACATCACGGAAAAAAGCTGTGCCAGACTCGATCAGAGACGTCTGGCGTGGAGGCATGAAGATTAATGTAGACAAATCCCTTCCTGTCATCATAGATCTTTCTGTCTTGGTTACGATTTTTGGGGGATTTGCTGAACCATTGTTATGCTTTCTATTGATATTAGGTAGTTTCCCATAACACAGTTAATTTATTTATGTTTTCATTTTTATTTGGTGAATCATTTGTTAATTTTTTATCTATAGAGGATGACCAACACACAAGGGCACATTTGTTGGCACCCATCCATTAAAGGACGAAAACCCCTCAATGGTCACTGCAATAACTTGGAACAGAAAAAAGTAATAATACTAATATTTATACTAATGATACTAATCATACTACAATACTGAAAACTGACTATGAAAATCAGACATTGATTTTGAAGTGTGGTTCAACAGAATAATAATTAAAAAAATTAAAACAATGAAACTGGCGTGGACAAAAATAACGAGACCCTTCATTTTATTTTTTTGTAGTACAACCTTTTGAGATGATCGCTGTAATCTAACAATTTCGTTTCAAAGAGACTTGTGCACCGGAGATCATCTGATCAGGAGAAGGCCAGCTGTCTCAGGTTTAAGAGGTTTCGTCTCCAGACTGCATGTTTAAAAGTATTTAGATCTGCAACTACAAACCAATGATATGTTTTTAGACGTTCTTGACTGTTTTAATTGTATTTTGGGTCATTAGCCTGTTGGAGGACCCGTGACTTTTCACTGAGACCAGAGTTTCTGACCCAGTGCAGCACGTTTGTCTCCAAAATGTCTCCAAAATGTCTCGACGGTCTTCAGCTTCATTGAACCTGCACAGATTCAAGACCCCCTGTACCAGATGAATCAAAGCAGCTCCAGAACAACCTGGGCCTCCATGTTTCACAGTACAGTTTTCTTTTCTTTAAATGCTTTATGTATTTATTTTTATCAGTAATCATACATATTCACTTTAACAAATTCCACTCTGGCTTGTTGTTGTTTTATTTTTACAATTTTCTTTCAACAGTGGAGTTTTCCTCAGTTGCCCACTTGAGTTCAAACAGGGATGGATGGTGTGATCTGGCACTGATGAACCTTGACCTTGGAGTTAACCTTGAATCGTGAGTTGGAATCTTTGGTTACCATTAATATTATCAGTATCCTCATTTTGTCATCAATTTCCCTCTTGCAGCCACATCCAGGGAAGTTTATTCCCGTCCTGTGGAGCCTAAACTTCTGAATGAGATTTGGAAATGTAGTCACAAGAACCTGGACAGGACTTGGATGGTCTTTCAGCCTTTACCTTTAATATGCTTATCTACAGTGTTTTTTCTGACTCTCTCCGTTGTTTCCTCTCGTCCATGCTCAGTGTGGTGAACACCCCGACACCAAACAACAGCCTTTAAATAGTCAGACTGATTGACTGCAAGATTGAGGACACCTGTGATGTTAATTACCGGACACACTTTTGTTATAGGTCACATTATTTTCAAACTAAGGGGTCCCAATTAATTTGTCCAGGCCATTTTCATTCGTTTTTTTTTTTTTTTTATTCTTTAGAACCATAATTCAAAGGGAACGTGATTTTCATTCATTTAAAATTCATCAATTTTCAGTAAATTATTCTTTTTTATTAGTGTTGTCAGTTTCAGGTTACTTCACTGACCACTGTGAGTTTTTTTTAATTTTTCTTAAGGGTACCAACAAATTTCTCCACATGTTTTTTTTATTTTATAAAATCTAGATGGAGTCAGCTCATGCATGGCAATAAAGCAAGCATGATTTAACAAGATTCTGAGGAGCTGACACTGAGGGCTTTTGTGGAGAAAGGTTGACAGTATGAGCTACCAGATGCTTACATTCAGATAATTTGAATGATTTAACAGTTCATGCAAATCTACACTTCTACAGTCATAAATTCAACATGTGACTTCTGATAAAGTCCCTTTTCTGACGACCCCCCCCCCCATCTGCTTCTTATCACCTTGTCAGCCCTCCCTCCCACACACATACACCTCCCCTACCTGGTGTGGAAAAGCACGGCAGTATGACCTTTGACACCTTAATCAACAGGCATTAAAGAGCCCCTTAAACAAAACTGACGGAGTGGGTAGATTGGACTGACGGGGCGACTGGCTGGCTGGCCTCGAGGCTAAGACGGATCCAGGAGCAGCGGCGCTGAAACGCTGTCACCGACACACTGGAGGTGGCAGAAGTGGTGGGAGAGTGTTGGCCATTACAGGGCTTGCAGATTAGTCTGGCTTATTAGACCACTATAAGACCCTTCCACCCTCTGAGGACTGTCACACTGCACTTTGGTGTCCTTTCCTTTCTGTCACATACAGAGACGAGCGAAAGGGGTTCGAATAATTTAATGATCCTGTTATATTGTAGACCCAAACAAAAGTGTCCAACAATAAAGCACATTATCTGGACACACAGTCACATTACAAAATACACACATATACACAACAGATCACAATGTGTTTTTAGACAGAAATCCTTCTTTTAAATAAAAGTGATTTGTTACAAGCGGTAAAGTGAAGGCATGTGAAATATATGCAAAGTGCACAAAGGGGACAATGCTGCAGTCACAAGACATGGCAATTAATCTCTGAAAAAAAAAGAAAAAAGAAACAGGATCTTGGATGAACGAACAAAAGCAGATAAGTTCAATTGAAAAAGGGTAATATTTCAAATCTATGCTCAAGTATAATAGTGGTTAGTCGGGGGCGAGCCCTCCAAACAGACTTCCAACAAATCCACAAAGGGTGGGGTTTGCCATAAATTATTCAAACTCTACTATTGAAAATAATATCTGCTGGAAGAAAGTAATGTAGAGCCGAATAAAACTTCACATCAGTAGATATCAAGTTGTGTTAGTAAAAGCTTGTAGTTCTGCCAACAACTGTTTGTAATAAACCAAGATCAAGTCTAGAAAATAGTAGCATGTATAGTCACTGTTCAGGAACCCACATCAGACAACATATTTGCTTATTCTGCACAAATAAAACCTACATTTTGGTGTTTTATTACAAATACTGTCTTGGAATTTTGATACGACCCAAAATTGAGCAGTCATGTCTTATAGATACACTGAGTAAGCTTACAGTCACATCGCATTTCCTGCATGTGGTAAAAGGCCTCAATGAATGCTGACCTACTGCATGCAGCGCACCACACATGTAGACAATTCATCCGGTTCTCTGATTAGAGAAGCAGACTGAATTTAGTGTCTACACCTGGCCAGAGATCTTCCGTCTGTCCAAACTCACAGACTTATGCTGTCACTTTAAAACAGAGCAGACTCATTCAGCTGCCAGTCAGCCGTCTTCCCATCCTCTCTTCACGTTATCTTACACAAATACTCTTCCCCTTCACTGCTGTATGTGACAAATGTTTTTAAATCTCATTATGGCTTGAATTATTGAGATGAGTTTTCAGTAAGTTACGTCTCACACAAAAATAATTACAGATCTTAAGAGAATGATGCATTTCATTTCATCAAAAATATTAATCCCTAAAATATAAAGAACAATGAAGCAGATAAACAGCCGAGGACTATATTTTCATCAAGCTGCTTTCATCAGTTAAATTAGTTGATTGCAACTTACTGACCAACGTGTTTTCTAATTCAGAGGGTCTAATGGTTTTGTTTTTTTCACTACAGACACAAGAAACCATGTAAGAAGCATCTTGATGTCAACACAACTACTTGTTGACTAATACGCCACAAATACCAGTAGAAAAATATTTTGGTACGGGTTAGTTAATGATCTCCATAATCTTATTTTTTTTTCTGTGCACACATTCATGAACCAGTCACTGCAAGTACACTGAACCTATCATATTGTGACACCTATGTCAAAGGTCTCACATGCTTTTCCCAGGCATACCAGAGATGCAAGGATCTATTAGTGCTGTCGCCCTAGGAGCTGACAAGTGCTCTGAGGCACGAAAGCCACACAGTCGAGACTGCAACCTGGCTGCTGAGCTCAGCCTCACAGAAATGACGATGTAGCCTGTAGACCGTGTCAGGCTCATCTCAGTCCAGACACTCGATGCACTCAGAAGACTAAGAAAAAAATAGACACTTATAGCGTTATAGAAAAAAAATGCCACAAAAAAAATCTATTAAAAAAAATATATATTTCGTAATAAAAATACTATTTTACTTAGACTAGAGTGATAAATGCATTTGAAATGCAGGCTGGAGTTACGACAAAAGGTTAAAGAAAAGCAAACACATTGAAAAGACTGTGTAAAATTACTGCCATTAGCATCAAGTCATCAAAAGGTCATGACTGCACGTGTTAGGTCGGTTTCGAAGGTACATGGTTTGATGGAGTGAAAAAATACAAATAATGGGTACCCAAAGTTTAAGAAAGACAACTAAGCCATAAAAGTTGAGTTGAGTTGAAAATGACCAGCTACAAGGCCTTCCATAGCCCTACAAATATTAGGCTCAGGTTACCAGAGGAGGCCAAGGGAGCAGGGTGCTCTCCTCACCCAAAGGACCATAACTCTCACTGGGCCAGAGCCTCTGTGACTTGATGATGCCCTGGTTGGAGCTCCCAGTCACCTTTCAAATCAGTTCCCACTGACAGCTTCCATTAACATTCCTGCCTAACCTGGCCAGCAAGTGCATGAAGGTTAAGTGGAGTGGGGAGCTGGGATGACTTTTAGGGTCTGAAGGGGAAAAGAGCATATGTGCAAGGGATGGAAGAGAAAATTAAAAAAAGAACCATAAAGGGCAGAAGAATGAAGACCAGATAGATTAAAGGGATGCATAGTGGAGTATAGGGACATGAAAGTGTTTTTGTTTGTGTGGAGATGGACACTAAGACAATCGGATTCATGCAATGTAAGAAAAAACTAAATATGCAAGTCGTGGTTCCAGCCAATCCGGAAGTAAAGCTTGTTTATATCTAATCCACATTCAAAAGATGTGAAAAAAATGTGAAAGTGAAGAAGAGAGGGCGAGGGATAAAAGATGAAAGGTAGAATGTAACACAGATGAGAAATGATAAAAATAACTAATGCATTCAAAACAAGCACAATGGTGAAAAAAGTAGTTGCATTATAAAGATAAGAGATGCATCAGAGGCTGAAACTGGCATCCCGGGTCAGCAGTAGACTACATCAGTTGACATAAAGCAGGCTAGTGAGAACCCACTCCCTGTTGCCATTATCTACGAGAACTGAACTAAATCTCCTCAGCCGTTCTGTGTCACCAAGTAGTAGTGTGGGGGTGAACCTTAAAACCAATAAATATATCAACCGAATGTGTACTCAGACTTTGTTTTGATAAACTGCTCACCGTTCGTCTGTCACGCACATAACCTCTTCATGCTCATCAATCAAATATTAGGTTGAGTGTAAATTACACGACTTCTCAAACTGTTTTTTTTTCTAATTAAAGTGTCTATAACAAGCAGATAAACTATAGAAGTAGTCTTCTCTCAAGTAAAAGCAAGGTTATTGTGGCCTCCTGATAATTCCAGCAACTGCAATCCTGTAGCAAGACGCCGGTGAGGGGTTGGGAGTCGTGGAGCACTCCCGTGAGCCCAGTACTTGCTGGAGGGGCTGTGGAGGTCACGTAAAATGCATCTTAGGCAGCAGTCATTGGTGTGGGCCTGGGTCTTGCCACGCTGATCCCCAGCTTCCAAAACTGGCTTTCGAGACATGGCATGTCCCTCCTCTGGGGGACACGAAGCCTGATCTTGTGTGTGAGGTTGAGAGGAGAGGTACTGGCAGATATCATCAGGCTCACGCATAGCACGGGTTCTGCAGCTAAATCTCATTGAGATGGGCTGGGCCTTGCTCCACGCTTTCTCTTGGTGGACTCCCCTCTGCACAGGCATTGTTCGCAGTGCCTCTGCATTGGCAGACTGGGGGTGCATTCCAATTTTAGGGGAATCACACTCTTCAATGACCCTGGTAAGGTCTATGCAGCGGTGCTGGAGAAGGGAATCTGATTGATCTATGAATCTTAGATTCAAGATTAACATTGGGGGTTCCACCCCAGCTGTGAAAGACTAGACCAGCTCTTAGCCTTTGCTTGGGTCCTAAAGGGTGCATGGGACTTTGCCCAAACAGTTCTTATGCGTTTTGTGGACATACAGAAGACATTTGACCGTTTTGACTCTTTGCCACAGATTCTGTTTTTTGGGAAGAAGACGTCTGTTACCTTTAAGATTAGCCTTTAAACCGTCCTTTTTGATGATGATTATTGTTTGGGATGACTCATGTATTCACCCTGAAACATCCCTTAGTTATGCTGCTGTCGACCTGCTGTAGACTGCTGGGAGTCCTCCTGTTTCCTTACTCCATTCTCTTCCACTCCAACTTCGGTTAATGACAACAAGAATGCTGTCATAAATAGTGTTCCTTCTTCCCAGCAGGTGTTCCTGATCTTTTGTTGTTGTTGCTGTTCTCTCCTCTTTCCCATCCTCTCAACCCCAAAACAGTCAAGGCAGTCTGATTCTGTCAGAGTTTTCTTTCTGTTGAAGGGGAGTTCTTACTTTCAACAGTCATGTGGTGGTTGCTCGGGATGGGGAACTGTGAAAAGAAAAGCTTTGATGCAGTCTGTGGGTTTACTTAGCTAGGAAAATATTTTTAATTAGACCAATCTGAAAGGAGTTGAATCATATTCCTGAAGCACCTTGCGATAACATTTATCATGATTTGATAATGAAGGTGAACTGAACTGAACTGAGGCACAGCAGGGATCTGGTTTGGAGGCCAAAGGACTCAATCTCTGCTTCTTGCAGATGAGGTAGCCCTGCTGGCATCTGTCATCTTCAGTTCTCTCTGGAATGGTTTTCAGCAGAGTGTGAAAGGGTGGTGGGTGCAGTAATTCAAACTCTGTACCAGTCTGTGTGATGAAGAGAGCAAGGCAGGCAAACACAAGGCTTTCTGTTCACTGCTCGATATAATAATCTCCAAAGGGAAATTAATTGTTACAGTACTCTTGATTTAGGTTTCTTCAGAGTCACTGTAGAGAGTTATTGCTGTGGGCAGGTAGGATCTCCTGTCACGTCTGTGTTGCAGCAGATCTGAAGAAGCCTCTGACTGAAGACACTTGTTGCTGAATCACTGTGTTGTAAAGAGGTTGTGAAGAGGTTGCTCACGCTTGTCTATGATCTTCTTTACTTTATGCAGGCTCCAGAACAGTCCCCAGAACAGAGCCAGCCTTCTTTATCAGTTTGTCACTGGCTCTGATGCTGCTCCCCAACAGATGAATGCAGATTTGATTGAACTCTCCACAACAGATGTATAATTTTCTAATACTATTTTACTTATATAGCATCTATTACAACACAAGTTGTCTCGAGGTGCTTTCCAGAGAACCAGAACATGCCCTCAGAGTAAGAATTACATAAACGGCAGGTAAAAACTCCCCTAGTGGGAAAGAAAACCTTAAGCCAAACAGTGGCAGGAAAAACTCCCTTTAAGAGGGAAGAAAGAGGGTGGAACTGCAGTATAGAACCGTCTATGAGATCTACATTTGTAGCGTCACCTATGGAGATGAACGATGAGTAGTTAATGAAAGAACATGATCGTGGATACAATTGGCTAACATCATTTCACCGACAGGGTAGCTGGACTCTCCCTTAGATTTGGACACAGAAGTTCCTTCATCTGGTAGGAAAGTGGAGTAGAGTCACTGTTCCTCCACATCACGAAGAACCAGCTGAGGTGGTTTGGGGATCTGGTGAGGAAGGCCCTTGGACGCTTCGTACAGGAGGTAGTTTGGGAATGTCTAACCAGGAGGAGGTCCTGGAGCAGTCCCAGGACATTCTGGAGAGATTATATCTCTCAGCTGGCCTGGAAACACAACAGTGTTCCTCTGGAAGAACTGGAAGAGTTACCATGGGAGACGGAGGTCTGGGCCCCACTTAGGCTGCTTCACCCACAACCCACATAACTCACATAAGCGAGTCATAAGTCAGTGGATGAATGGAGTTAATGGACTACATATAGAGTTGTACTCATACTAAATGTTGGGTCAGTTCCAGAGAAGTTTCTATTCATGTGCATTTGATCATTCGACTGTCCTCCCACTCTGCCAGTGAAGTTACGATTATTCTCCTGCAAGCCTCTTCTTAAACAAGCATCAACATTGTTATTCTTCTTCAATGTCTAAATTAACTGATATGTTTGCTTTTTGCTGTGTTTCTTTCTTTCTTTTTTTTTTTTTTGTCTCCAGTTCGTGCAGTTACAAAACTTTTGGCAGTACACACTGTTGAGGGAACCAGTGGAATCTCATTGACTGATGTAAGTGATAAAATTTACATCTCAAAGGCCTTGCCGGCAAGCAGATGCAGAAACAGTGATTTGGCTTTCACTATGAATAAATTAAGCCATATTTTAAGTAACGCTCGTGTGGTGCAACATACTGTCACCAAATGATAATAGTTACAAGTCAAAGATTGCTTAGCCGATCTGTCTCAAATTCATAAATGAAAAACAAAAGTGTAGCCCAGATGCTAAAGCTGACTCCATCAACATTTCTGAACACATGTAAGCCTGAAAAATGTCTAAAGGTCTTGGAATGGTTGTTAATGAAAGTCTTCTGTTCTCTTCTGTCTGAATCAGAGTGTACAAAAATAAACTCGTTATATGAGTGAATTCAATATTAATGCAGGATGTGTGTAGCACATTCCTTTCTTGACTCAGTCTCGCTGAACCCCCACTCCCCAAGTCTGGTTCCTATCGACTGATCCTGTTAATTACTGTGCATTTTACTCTGTGAGAGTAGTGACAAATCTCAGAAACTGCAACAAATGTTCCACCTAGATTCCCCTTTACATAATAACCATTTGCTGAATTAATTACCTTTTCACACAGTTCTCTGGCAATAATCTCCCCATCAGCATCAAAAGACATTTCAGAAAACAAGTTCTCTTACCCCTTTTACACCCCAAACTCTTCGTTCCCTCAATCCCCTTTTCATCATAACCACTGCTGCTTTATGTGGGAATGTACTTTACGCACCAACTTTTACTCCTGTATTCTTCAGAGGACTGGGGTTGCTGTAATTTTGTGTGGTAAAGCAATGCCCACTGTGTGCTGTTAAACTGGTTTGCACAGCAATGTAGCCTGGGAAAATATGTGTGAAGCACATAATAGGAGGGGAGTAGAGGAGGAGAGTGTTGGGGGGAATGGAAGAACGGGCAAAGGGAGGGCTTGGTAAGGGAGGAGGCGGTCAGCAGCAGCTGAACTGTGAAGAAGCTAATGGGCTCTCATGCCCTTCCCACCCCTTCCCCTTATGATGGGCACTCAAGTGGTGAGGCATATATTGGTTTGGCTACTGGTACAGAAATCAAGCCAACTATATTCAGTACTGATTTGCCCTGCTTAATCGGCATCTGTCTGAACTCTGGTTAGCCAATATGGGACTGGAGGACTGGGAGAGTATCAATCAGTAACCAGCCTCTAATGATGTGGAGAAGTGGTAATTGATCCCACAGGCTAAAAAAGCAATAGTAGAAGATGAAAGACGCAGCTTACAGACAGAGATGGACAACGATCCAGTCAGGAACCATTGTCCGTCATTGTCTGACAATGATCAAGTCGGTGAGGAAGTCGGGGAAGTGATGGACGGGCAGTTGGAGAGCAAACTGTACACTCATGTCAGCAAAAATAGGAACTTGTTTAAAAGAGCTCCATTTTTTAAATTCAGAGCAAGTTCTGAATTATAGCTCACACTTTTACACAGAGAAAATATGCTTTTAACACAAATAAAACTGTAAAACTGTCCAATTCACTGCTCAACATATAAACAATTGAGCTGATGGTAAATGAATACATTTACCATCAGCTCAATAGCTTATCCATTGCTTAGCTTTGTTATATAACAGGTCAAATAATCAATAAACGATCAGTGAATAAATCAATGGCCCGCCAAACAGGTGTAGTTTAATTAAATGACCTACACCAGTTATGACCGCAGGTTCACTTAACTGTAGGCCTACATGTAAACGTAGCGAGCGTCCTGGCCCTCCACAGCCAGTCTTCACATTATCCTCTCTAATTTGTGAGAATAAAACCCCAAGCCCCTGATTAACTGATGCAGGGAAGCCAATTGTTTTGACTGTGCTGTGTGACGTTTGATCTGACTGTGTGGAATGTGGCGACCTTTGATCCAGTGACAACATTCAATTAGATCAGGTTAAGTAAATTGACCTCCTCCATCTCTGCTACACAGGCCAAAGCTGGATAAAGTGTAAACAGCCTGTAAGCATGTCCTTTCACACTACGCAAATACACGATATGCACTATGAGAATCTGGTTAAAAACCGATGAAAACTACTCTAATTACTTGCTTCTCCCTTCTTCTTCACATATCTTACATGACTGAAGAATCTTAAATACACATTATCAAAAGAAATGTTAGAGTTTGAAGAACTGGTGTACTCTCGTCCTCAAACAGCCCAAAAGTTATAAATAATAATTACGCCACAGATTGTCCGTGTTTGCATCAGACCTAAAACTCAACATGAAACTATATGCTACTGGTATTTTCTGCTTCAGCACTGGAAATTAAATTCACATAAACTGTGATAAAGTAGAGCCTGTTAAAGCCACTGTAGGCAGTCATCGCACCTTTACAAAGACCATCCTAATGGGACTGATTAGCTCCTATCATCTCCACTTTCACACAGTGGAAAAGGCTAATTGCCTCTCTCTTACTCTGACACTGCCTTACCCAGACCGCAGCTCTTAGAGGTTAAATAGCAGTGACCCAGAATGACCTCTTTTCACACTCAAAGCTAAGTCTTCATCTGAATCTGACTTACTTGATCACCACATGGCTTTGCACAAGCTTTGTTTGCATACTTATGAAATAATTTGTCACTGATTCTGTGAAATAATCAGCCAATGACGAATATCTGAAAGTAGTCCATCATGCTCACTACTTCATCTTAGACCAAGTTTACTTAACGTTTCTATCATCTGGTGATAAGCCGTAGTTACTCCACTGATTTAAGGTCAACATCCTCTCTTCTTTTTTTTTCCTCTTTTGTTTCAGTCACCCAGCGTACACAATAGTGGTTTTCAACCTGCAAATGAAATAAACAGAGTCATTGTGAAAAGGAATGTGAACTGGCTGGTGCCAAATGACCCCATGGGAGCTGTGATATCATGTAAGAGTGGGAGCTAGTGTTAGCAGCAGCTTTAGCCCCACTCGTGCTCCTGCCCTACCCAGTCTCTGGCCTCAACTCTGATTCCTTTGTACCCAGTTCCTATGGGGTTCCCTCAGCCTCACACTCTTGTCAGGCTTTAAGCACTGTGAGAGTGGCCTAAGTAGCCCAACACTTCACAGATGAACAGCTCCACTAATGGGCCGTGATTGAACTCAATAGCCAGCTCTGAGTGGGTTCCCTTAGGTCTAATCTCCACATTATCTGCCTCGCTTCAAGAGCACGCACTTACAGACACACACAAACATGAAACATTATGAAAGTGCAACTATGAAGAATAATCTACTGAGGAGGTGATGCAAAGTGCAAACAAACACATCCGTCTCATGTTTCTTTAACAGTTTTTTTTTTCTTTTTATAATTGAAATTGATCTAAAACGGGATGTTTTAAAGTAGCAAAAGTATCAATCCTAAAATGCTCACCTCGCCTACAGGCTCCCGTCCCCTGAGATCAATCTGATGACACATCAAAAATAATAACTGAAATCAATCCAGTCCACTGATTTCAATATTCAACAGATGAATTACAGTGTTGGTTTGGAGCCAGAGATTGATAGATTTGGCTTTTGGCCAGTAATACTAGCTTCAGAAGAACACCAATTCACTGCTGGTCAAAATAAAAAAAACACGTATGTCATGCACCGGAGGCAGTGATCAACCAGATCAGCTAAAACTCTGTGATCATCACGTACAACTAATAAAAGGCCTGTATAGCATTCATTTCCCAAGAGTGAACAATCAAAAACAGCCTCAACAAAAATGTACAGTCAAAGAAAGGTTCGGGGTTTTTGCTGTTGTCCGTGAATGCTCCCCTACATGCAGTAGGTTTGTAGTTGTGTAATATGACATTGTAGGACTTTCACACAAAATGTATATATATATATATATATATATATATATATATATATATATATATATATATATATAGTTCAGAAAAGTTCAAACAACATACAGAGTTAGTAAATCAATATATACATTTGTTCTAACAGTGACCATAGAAAAGCAAAGCACCTCTGGGCCAGCTTATGTCAACGCAGATCCAGATGAAGAGAGTTCAAATGCCACAGAACTAAAAAAAACCCACCATTCAGATGGTCTAAAGAATCTGCTGCCCATACATACCCATAGACTGACAGGACAGACAGTTTAACCCTCTGTGTTAGCCGCTTTGTCCAATACCTCTGCCAGCAAGAACTGTCGGGTAGAGCAACATTAGAGCAACACTGTTCAATAGATGTCATTTTCAAAAACATATCTGACATATCTCACTGGAAATGCTGTGGAAGTGCTGCTAACTGAAATGCAGCCTTTGAATTGAACAAGGGTGTAACAAGGGTGCACTTTTTGCAAAAAAATATATGTGTATTTGCATTACTGCCAAATATTATCGGAAGTACAAATTTTTCTTGAATTTATTTTAAATCCCTGAAATTTTGGCCACATCTCAACTTTATCTACAACAGAGCTTAATAAACTGTCTCTTGGGGGTTTTCAAACGCACACGGGAACTGTATTTTTAGTACCAGTTTGTCTGCTGATGATCTACTGGCAAGAAATATTTCAGGCAGCAGCTTAAAGGCATCAAGCTGCTGCCTGAGACAAAGCCAGACTATTGATTTAACACTCTACGGAGTGAGTAGACACATAAAAAGGAGGGGGAAAGAGCATGATAGACGGATATATGAAAGTATGTCAGACCTTTGAAAGATCGTAATGAAAGAGCCTAGCAAGGGAGGTCCCACTTCAGTTCACACCCCATCTACAATGTCAGTGCAACCCACACAAAGGCTATGGTTTCAGGGAAGAGGAAAGGAGAATGTTTCTATCTCTTTTATGTATCTACACATGCATGCATGTGCATACTAACCAATGAGCATGACTGTGCTTCACATAAGTACACATAACTGGTGTGTTTTTAAAGTAAGGTTGTGCTCGAGTCCAACGTGCTCTGTTGGTGACCTGTAGTGGTGATTCCACCTGTTTCTGAATCCTGCAGTCACGTCTCAGAATACTTTAACTTTTGCACAACAGTCACACACAACTATAGAGCCTCCACCAGGATAAAAGCATGTGGCGTATGAGTGGTAGTGACTTTCCTTTAAAGAAAGTATAAAGCCTATTGAATTGTAAACTGTGTCAGTAAGTTTTGTAAAGTGACTTGAAGAACAGCATATAGTACAGAACGCTTCTTAGCCTCCTTCAACCAAAACCTCCATTTGTCTGATTTGCAAACTGTGGTGGAAAAGAAAAAATGTCATCTACAGAAGAACTAAATATGTTCAGTGTTCCAGCACCACGGGAATTCTCAACGTATTAATTTCATGAAGTCTTTATAATTCCCTCCAATATGTTAGAAATTGAGATTAAAGATCACTTGGTTCCCCTATTCCCACAGATCCTATGGTATGGAAAATAGATCAAAACTGGAGGGGTTTATAGGGAACATCTTTAACATTTGCTCTGCTCTCATTGTGCTTGATTAAATGTAACATTTTGAGATCAGAGAGTTCTGAGAAAAGCATAAATCATTCTCTTGCAGCTGCTGGTGTGCCTAGGGAAAACACATGCTTCTCTCTCTCGCGCTCTCTTTCTCTCTCCTCTATGATCATAAAGCCCCAGTCTCGCTGATCCCTCGGCTAATGAAACTCATAGCGGTGAAGGGTGTGTGAATGTGTGTGTGTTGGTGGTGGGGGGACTCCTGCAGAATGCCGTTTGTCCCAAGGACCCGCTTAACCCTAGTTTGTCACACGCCCTCTAACCCTTTACTCCTGCACACTGGTTCCATCCAAGGCCCCCTTAGTCTGTTCAATCCATCAACCATGATAGGACCCAGTCCAACTGAGGAGGATAGTCAGTCAGGCAGCTAATATCCAGAGATCAAAATAGTCAAGGTTCATCTATTCAGTGTTGATCATTTCCAGTAGCACTGAGGGTCACCATGAAGGGCAAGGCCACTGATTTCTGACTCTAGTGACCCTGAAGGCACCGCTCAACGATGATTCATTTTATAAATAATGTTGATCCAATACAGTGTGTGACAGCGAAAGTATTACCTGTGCTGGTCTGATGTTGTCAACCCAAAATGACCTTAAAAATATTTACCTCACACCCGTAGCTCCACAAATCACATCGTCTTTCCAGCTGTTTTACTTGCTACCATTTGCTGCTCTTTCCCTGTCCTTGGTCATGTTTCCCAACAGTAATGTTGAGTTCTCATTACTGATGTGTCGTAAGTGAGTACACATGGTTCAAGTTTGGTTCTGTTAAGAGGAGATACTGAAGCTGCCAAACTATTTTAGTGTTGTTGGTGATCCATCTGGACCTAAACACCAGAAGAAATCCTGCAGGTCAGTCACACTGCAATGTAAAGTATTACTCTTTAAAACCTCTAAGGATCTATTACATTTCAGGCAATTTCAAGGGAGAGCAGCTGAGCTCTTCTGGTTTCCAAACCCATGTCTTTAATTGTGTGTAATTTATTAGACTATTTCAACATCAAATCTAATAATTGATAACACATTAGTGAATGTGTGTGATTATTCATCAGCCACTCCAAAGCCCCAAACCCACTCCAGCCATTTTCTAAGTAAACTGTAATTTTCTTTTAAATTACTGGTAAACAACAAGTCAGAAAACAGATGTCACTGAACACATTTAAAAACTACTCAGTGAATTTGAATTAACTTTGCCTGAGGAAACTAGAAAGTGATAAGATGAAAACATGGATCAAAATTGTTTTTTAACTCCTTTACAAAATATTGACAAGTCAAACTGTACTAACAAAAACTTTTTGAACATTAACAACCTTATTGGTGTTTTTTAGACAAGACTTCATCTCATTTCAAAGAACTGACACAAAGGTTCGAGACATGAAAGATGTGTGAAGTTTTTTGCAGACATTCTGTCTTTTCAACCTCAGAAGACACTTACATACTGGCATTCTGTAACATTTATGTGAAAGTGGGCCACCAATTTTACTCCATGTGCGTGTAATGTGAAGTAAGGTTTCACGTTCATTGCGTTCATGGTTTAACAAAAAAAAAAATCAGCACAGCAGAGGAGACGTTTCTGTCAGCTTTCTTCATGTTGTTCTAAGTGTGTCAAGTCCTTTTAACAGGCTGAGCTCTGGTGTGAAAGTGTGCATGAGAGGTGCGTGGATCAGAGAGTGACAGTGTGTGTGTGTTTGTGTGTGTGTGTAAAATGCAGAGATCTGCATATATATATATATATGTGTGTGTGTGTGTGTGTGTGTGTGTGTGTGTGTGTGTGTGTGTGTGTGTGTGTGTGTGTGTGTGAGAGTTGATTGGGATGGTTTGAACAGTACAGCATGTACAGCATCAGTACAGTAAATAAAAGCATTCCAAGTCCTCCAACTGGAAGTGTCCAGGTCTTCCTCACCTGTTTCATTTGTGAGCAGGTTTTAACTACCAGCGCTGCTTGTCACCTCTGTGCTTACGAATATGTTCGGCAAACAAATGCAGTTAACAATATTTATGTTACAATCGTTATTTTCTGCCCATGTTAACGTCATACTGCATAACTGTGACCGGTTCTGTGACCTGATGACAGGTGACATCATCTTTTCCTTCACAGGAAAAGATGAGGTTCCAGTTGCGATCATTCAACCGTATATTCAGTCCTAGTAGCCTGATTTCATCTTCACCTCAAAAACTATTAAGTTTTATTCTTATATCAGATCAGAAAGTTGGGATTAATTCTCACACTTCTCACTCGGTTACGGATCGGAGGGATGGCCCTTACATAGACAAGCAGCCTCTTCCTTTTTGCGCCTTTTTGTCTACCCCAGGAGGTGGAAAAAAGAGGGGATCAGATTTTAAGCCTTTCCGGAAAACAGCTCTTACATACAGACACCGTGACCGGCGAAAGGGGGAAATGTTCCATAAAGAAAAGCCAGTATGTAGGGTCTAGAGACACAGACTTATCTGAGATCCAAAAAAAAAAAAAAAAATAAAATGTCAGGCATGGATAGAATGGGTTCTGGGATGAATTAAAGAATCCATAAGGGAAGTGCTGGTGATTTCCAGAGCCTGTCACTTTCTCTAAGAAATGAGAAGACGCAGAGATCACACATACATGACCAGAGGGGAAACACTAAAAGCAAGACTTCTCTTAGCTTATAACCAACTACAGTCAATCAAGTACACAGAAAAGTACAAATAAAGGCACATGTGAACCATTGCTAGTCAGTATTTAAACACGCTCTAAACACAAAAACATTCCTCCTTTAAAGAACTACTATTGCTACATATACTGCACACACAACAATTCACTGTGTTCAACAGACAGAGAAATCAGTGCGTTAGATAAGAAGGCCTAGTGCTTTAACAATGTAGTAAAGCCATGATCACAAAACGTTGGTACAATGGGAGCAAATGGCAGCCTTTCAGGAGTTATGCTACACCACCGCCTTTCATCTCTTGCTGAAAAAGGCGTTACATCTATCATTCCATTAACATTGCACTAATAGGCCCCCGTCACCTCTGGATGACAGCAGTTACATGGGACATGTGGACTGACCAAAGGCTTTGATGTAACTCTAACCATCGTACAAAAAGCAGACACTCAAAAATGTCTCTCTCTACACACACACACACACACACACACACACACACACACACACACACACACACACACACACACACACACACACACACACACACACACACACACCTCTGAAAGTCTATTTCAGCAGCACGATCAAGACGATGCACAAAAACAAAAAAGCAGAGCGATGTTTCACTCTAAAGAAACTGTTACTGTTAAGCCATTCTGCGGTCTCAGGTTTTGCTTTTGCCTGATTTAAAAGGAACACAAAAGACCGATTTCTGGAAAAATTATTAAAACTAATATTTCACCAGATTACAAAAAAACAAAGAAGAATTAATAGATATAAAGAATGTGTACAGCAAGAAACAATCACATGAAAAATATTAAGGAGACAAGAGATGGGCTGACAAAATAAAAAAGGAAGCAGGACAAAAAAAATTAAACACAGAAGGCAAGAAAAAAGAAAAGAGGCACTGATGAGAAGGACTGCAGGCCTCCACTGCTGCACATCTGCTGGGGATATATCCCGTGCTTCTGGGAGTCAGCCCCCAACTTCTTTTAACCTTCATCTTCCTTCTCTGTCTTTATCCTTTTTTGGTTTTCTGCTTTGTGTTTATATCAGTTTTTAATATTCAGGAATATGAACTGACTTTAAGTGCCTTTGCTTTGTTGAAAAAAGATGTGCTGTAAATCAAAGTAATAGTCTAAGGCCGTGCACTGACCAGAACTCAGAGTTTCAACAATGATCTTTTTTTACGTCTGTAGAAGAGTTCCTCGTTAGGAAAACAACATTGCTTGTAAAATCCACTTTCATGTGACTGAGACTATTTGAAAATCTGTTCAACGACTGTCCTCATATCAATCCAACTATGACATGTACATTTCTCCTGCCTCATATTTACAGTGTATGATCATGTCTTTGAAGTGGGACAGTAACAGATATTCAAACATAAGTGGAGAACCTGGTCAGACATCACCAGCCACCTACACTCAGTAAACTAGTCGCCTTCACTCCTTCACCTGTATGGATTGATTGAATTCTAGGCTTCTCCTGATGCATGTTATGAGCTTCATGACAACCCAAATTATCAAGTACTACAGCACATTGGAGTTTGGAGTCTTTCAGATGAATAACTGAATAACCCCACTGGCTTTCTCTAGTTTTAATTAAAAAAAACTAAAAAAACCCAACAAACAACAAAAAACAACCTGACAACTTGAAAGAATACCTTCTTTTTTTGTGCTTTTGGTATAGTTGTAATTTGAATATCGACAATGTTTAAGATAAATCCGACCACCGTAAGAAGGAAATACATTTAAAAACATATAGATCAAAACGGAAGAGTCAGTACAAGAATATAGACGAAGTAGAACTTACACTGCAGAGCACTTTGACAAAAGCAATAGAAAAGTAGATTAGAGAGAAGGTGATGAAAGGTGAACTGATAACTCAAACACTTTTACCTGAGTTCCTGCAATCGTCTCCTTGTTGAGGGACTTGAACCGAAAATGCCAGCAGGTCGGGGGCCAACAAAGACTCAGGTTTGCGAATCTCATTAAGCCAGCGACTCATATGAAGTTCTTTGGTGTCAGATGGGCCCTGAATAAGAGGAACCAGCTTCTCTTTTACCCCCTCTTCTGATCCTGAAAGAATGATTATTTATAATATGTTAAAGACTTCCAGTTACCAAAATATTACCAAAATGTTCCTTTGTAAGATCAAAAACTGATTCTTAACAACCTGAGATTGACCCTTCAATCTACTTTGCTGTCCATACGGGAACCTTTATGTCTATTGTTCTTGTACTGCGATATGCTTTTTTTCATATCTAAGCAAAATCATTTCCCCAAACAAACCGAGTCCAATTAGATTCAGATCCAATTACTTGAACAAATATTCCTTTGACCACTTTTTACACTAAACTCATGCTGAAATGGGCTGAGTAGACACTCATGACCAACCCCCACTTTGTAACACTTATCACAGGACATAGCACATTAATGTTTCTGTACAGGACAAAATACAGTAATTTATTGCATTTATTGCTGCAGTATTGTAGAAAACATTTCAGTAAGTCAGAATGCAATATAAGAGAATCAAAAAGATTATACATTGACAGATGTGTGATCCAGCAAGACTGCTGAATAAATAAATATGTAAAAATAAAAATAAAGGTAAGCATGTAGTTTTCACTCTGAACCAGACGCTTAAGAAAAGGCTTTAAACTTTTGTTGGCTCCCAATAAGCAGGTCCTTTACTGCTTTTAGTACATCTTTGGGTTGTGTTTGTCACATAATGAGCCACAACACACTTCCCTCTCGTTCCGACAGCCCACAAAAAGTTCTGCTAGATCACATTTGGACAACAGTTTCAGGAGCAGAAGTATGTTAAAGAGGAGCAGGAGCTTCTCTCTGTGATTGTGATTGATATAAACCCTTAATGTGTAAACCCTACATTAACATATTGATGAGATGACTGCCTGGAATCACACCACGGCAGTAAAGGTTGCACTTCTCAGAAAAACTATGACCATTGTTTTATCTGCAAAAACATGTTTAGAGCTGGTTAAAAAGTCTACATGTACCAATATGTGACTGGTGTCTAGGTTAATAGTTCTGTACAACCCCACAGTTCTTGGACGCGCGCGCCCCACTTACATGGGGGTGGTGACGGAGGTGACGGAGGTACTGTTTATGTACGTTATGGAATGAAACGCAGCTGCTGTGTCTGAAATCACTCATTCATCCACTAATCCATACTGACTACTTGAGGAGTTGCATGTAGACGACTATAAAGTGGACTTGCCGTCATAATGAAAGAACACGTTCAGACACTACGAAGGTCATTATCGTGATGCCGTGAATGACATCACTGTGTCTAACGATAAGCACACAAGGCCCAGTATTGGTATGCATCTGTGTTGGACTAAGAATTAATGTCCCATAGCTCTTCCTTCAAATGTGTAATACTTACACAGAAACGTCTGCTATTTTGATCTCTGCTGGTTCCTTGTAGGCATGAAGGTTAAGATGCTTTTACAACAGTAAAATTCAATCATGTTTGGTGTTTTCCTCACTTTGGTCACATTTTTGTTTCCCTTCCATCAGTGCCTTCTTGATATCCACAGTAGCTTTGTGAGCTGGTTTCAATGTTGTTTATTTTTGGCACATTGATATAAAAACATACAGGGGACCAAAGTTACTTCAGCTGGCCTTTGCTGATAGTAGGGATGATGAGCGACTGCGAGAGCTGGACAAACGGATTTCTTCAGTTCTAACTAACAAATTAATTCAAATATTTCTAAGGAATGCCTAAAAATGGTGTGGCTTTTCTCAATTGCTATTAACCCAACTTTGGTAAGAGATACCTTTCTCTCCTGTCTGCATCCAACAACCCCATCTGACAAAACACCTGTTGGGCTCTTTTAGCATAGTAGCTGGATGTGGAGTGATACACCTAGTCTAAGTGGTTAAATAAACCTCCTAATAACTCCAAAATGTCCTTATTTACGCATTGTGACCTGTATCTTTGCTTTGTGTAGAGATGCAACAGCTTTACAAACAGATGCATAATTGGAGCATTATTTTGGAGAAGCACCGCTACCTCGATGCAGAGATTACCTGCAGCGACAGTGTTGTGTGTTCAGAGAATTTGAGATATGATTGAGTCAAACAACAGAACAACAATGGAACATTTTCCAGTTATAATTTATCCTGCTTCCCTGTGTGATAAAATATAAAAGAAAAAGCACTCCACACCAGTGGGACATAATCAAGTAACCAAATATAATAATCACCACAATGTAACTGAAAAGTTGCTAAGAAATGAGTAAAAACAAACCTGAAACATCTAAAACTTTTACTCCATTTGTGTGACAGGTGTTGGCACTGCTTCAAAGTCTTTTTGGTCGTGAGCCATCATTATTTAGGCAAGATGCACTATGGTATAGACAGTCATGGCTGAGTTTGTGATAGAATCTGTACTACTTTGCTCAGTGCATTGCAAAAAAAAAATAAAAAAATACCCACTATAAAATTAAATAGCACCTCAAAATGTAAAATTCACTATTTAATCCACTCTACAATAAAAGGTGCAAGATTTCAGGCACAGCAAGTGCAGAACAAGATGTGTGGAAAAATGAAGGCGCACGTTTGAGAAAAGGGAGAAAAGCTCTACGTTTTGAGGAGAACGGCTGTAATTACAGCTTTGGATGGACGCAAACATGGCAGCGATGTACATGATGAAGATGAAGTACTTACAAATTAGGTTATGCTCTTAAATACGGCAATGGAATTTCAATGATTCATCATATATGCAACTTGTAAACACCATATTTAGAATATGGTTTTATTCAATCGGAATTCATTTCAGTTATAATAAATACTTTATTAACCCCCAAAGGGAAATGGTATATTAAAGAAAAAGAAAAAGGCCATAGTGGGGGTATAGGTGTGTCTGTGGATATACCCAATGACTTGAATTTTGATTAAGTAAAAATAATGCTACTGACCTGTGCAACGATGTTTTATTTAATTTCATTTTCTGTTTAACTTTAATGTATGTTACAGCCTCATTTATGAACAGGAAAAATAATCTCTAACTTCCAGAGTGAGCCTTGGTGACAATTTGACAAGTTATCCCCAACTGAAATAAATGTGTCACCTTTAAAGAAGCTCATCATCAAATGTATATAAAAATGTTTTAAAAAAAAGTCGATTTCTACTTTCTTTTTTTTGCCTTCCATTTCTACAATGCCAATTTAAATAAATGTAATCTGTCCAACATTATGTGTGCATTCTGGCCTTGTGAACCTTTTTGTTGTGACACTACTTCCAACATTGTTGCCATCAAAGAGCCGGCCACAGAAACTGAAAAAGAGAGCTGGAAAAAGGGGAAAAAAGAAAAAGAGGGACAGAGACATAGAGGAGTGTGTAAAAGTATACGTTAAAGAAAGTAAAAGAAGAGTCTAGACTGTCTCACTCTTTCCCTCCAACACAGGCAGTAAAGTTTTAACAGGGCACAGCTGTACACACCTGGGGTCCTGGCGCACACTTTTACAGCTCCCACAGTTCCCGAGGCACATTTCACCATTGCACGGTTGCAGAACTTCAACTCCACATTTTGGACCAAGCCTTCAATAGTTGGTGACGGGCCTGGATATTTCACACCTAATAAAGAAAGAGAGAGAAAAAAAAAGATTGAATATTAACTCTGGCAGGTTTAAATGCTGCTTCTGTGGCTTTGCCTAAATCTTGATTGGCCTGCTTGACCAACCAGATGCTCTGAAACTCAGATATAGCCAACACCAGGCGCGTATTTATGTCAAATCTGCACTCAGGCACAAGGTGACCTCTGTTTCCAAGGTTAACCAACTGTTGCATCTATAAACCCTAACACATTTGTCAAAAGCATATTTGCATACCGCTGTGAGCTGTCAAAATAAGTCAGCTGACCCCCAAAGCAAGCTTCTTGATAGGTCTTGATCGGTATTTGAATCTGTTCATTCAACCACTCTTCCTAATGTCACACAAATGTATTTCTATTTGAGCTACCTTCTAATTACAGTACAGTTTGTGGAAAGGAGAAATATTATTTGTATCTTAAGTAACAGCCAACATCCACCCCATATACACCTGATACAACAATAGTAAAACATATAATTGTCAAAATGATCCATAAGTTTTATTTCAAAACACTGGCATTGTGATTGTGATTTTGTTTATTGAAATTTTCCAGCCCTTTTTGGGGGGTTGCTAAGGGAGGATTTGCATTAATAACATCCAAGCACATTATAGGGCCAAACTTTAACTTTATTTAGAAAGCACTATAGAGGCAGAAATGCATTTTCAAGGTCTTACTGATGCATGTGTCCATAATACACATTGATCCAGGGCCAGAAGGAAAGGTAGAAAATGGCTTAGGTACTACATTAAGCTTGGCTCCTTTTTTCCCCACTGGAAACAATATAACTATATACAATTTCCATAAAAACCTTGCAGTTAAGCGTTTCTCAGTGAACCTAAAACAAATGACTCACCTACCATAAAGAACCAGACTATGATTGAGCATGGACATCCAGACCCACTCACCATTTGGTCTTTTTCAAAACAGCACTGAAGGAAAAATGAGAACAACGTTGATGAGTGGGCCTTAACACACATTGATTGTTCCCCAGAGTCTGGAAAAGATGGAGATGTTGTAAGGGCAGGCCAACGTGGAACATGACAGAGGCCATTCCTTCTACTCTGCTCTTTGATAAATGGCACGAGGGGTATCACTATAACATACTCCTCTTGCCCACGTAGTTGTCCAAAAGGGCACAGTGCACCTGCTGGGTCGGGGGGGGGGGGGGGCTCTTGACAATGTTTTGTCCAGCTGTTAAACTATAAAAAAGTGGGGTGCACAGGAAGAGTAAAATACAACTGTTGGCTAGTTTTTCAGCTTGAACAATGGTTTTCTGTGTGCTTTGTGTGTGTGAGTTGCATTTGTGTGTAATACAACCAGATGTGTGTAATGGTGTTTTGCTGTGTTATTGAGTGACCAATTGCCTGAATGTGCGTGGTGCTGTTACTCATCAAGCAAAGGCAGGTGCTAGAAGTACATAAACACACAGCTAGGGGCCAGAGGCTAAGGCGCCCCATCAAACACCAAGAGGACAGTCATGGGCAGCTGGATTTGCTAAAGTTAAAACTGATGAGAACGTGTAGAGGGACGAGAGGAAGGACGAAAGATAGCTGGTATTACAATACTAAAGAACAGGAAAATCTGAGAAGACGTATCTGCATTTAAGTATGTGCACAAGCGTGGCCATGCACAGAAGTACACTTGCATTATTATAGAAAACAAAATGTATTACTGTGAGGATGGCATTGTGCTTGCAGGTAACTTTGTAAGCGGACCTGTGCACATGTCATCCTTACCAAGACAATGAATGGCAGTGATAGAAACCCTAACATGTCAGGTTAAATGCTCTCTAAAAGTTTGTCTGTAGTCTTCTGAGCCTCAGCGTTTTGCTGCAGTCAGTGGTGTTTTTAACAACGTATAAGGTGCATGAGGTACCAGTCACACTTTTTAGAGTGGATCAGGAGCAATACTCACAAATTACTCTTTCCTGGTACGACACCGAGACAGTCGCCGACCAGCCTTTACTTCTGTATGATGCACATCAGAATGGATTTCAAAGAGTATGTATGGAAAAGTGACTGACATACAAGCAGGTAGAATCCATATCCACTGCACTATTTATGAGGTACTATCAAGGTGAGGGCTTTTTAACAATGATCAGATAAATGCCATAATGCTCAACTCCCAAGCCAACTGCACACTGCAGCTGGTTTGGTTATATACAACTACCTTTAAAATAATCACACCTTTTTCTTCTCCCTCTGCTTTCTAAAATTGCCTGCATGAGCACAGCATTTTTTCCCCCCAAATCCTGGAATGAATGAATGAATCAATCAATCAAACAATCAATCAATCAATTAATCTTGAAGGATGTTTTATTTTGCAGAGGTAAAATGCGCACACAAACACACACACAGATTTGAAAAAAAATATATATATATTTTATCTATCACCTGAGCGTTCTGGCTTTCTCAAATATACTTTATACCTCAAATAAAAAAAAAGTTGTAATGGAGGGGAATTTATTTTCCCGATCAAGTAGAGGAAGAACTTATGGAATTACTTGAGAAAAACAATGATGGCGCTACAAGCCAAAAAAATTAAAAAAAGTGAACAATTGTACTGTATCAGTTTGAACGGGACTTTGCAACACATGTGGCTGTGTTTTAATGACTGGAGAGTCGGTACAGAACATGTCTGATAAAGAAAAAAGTATACTTTTAAAGTGAGGGTTAAAAAAAACTGAAAATACTGTGTTTTCAGGTATATGGATGTAAAGAATGTGGATGAGCAGAAACACAGCATTGTTGTAGGGGTACACAATGCACAATGTGACTAATGCCATTAACTGGACTAGGCACTGTAATGTGTAACCAGTAATACAAATGAAGTATCTTATATGCAACTACTCTCATCACCATGATTGCCATTTTGTCTAATTTAGACTACAGTCAAAAGTTGAAATATTGCATTACTTGTATACATAACCCATAGCCAGTGAAAGTTCTTCTGTTTAAAAAAATGCTTTATTATGTAGAGAGAGAGAAAATGATCCAACACAAAGCAGCGGATTGAAGATGATGTTTTTCTGTTTGGTTTCCTGTCTCCAGTCAGTGCTTCTCCACATTTTTATGTCTCTCTCACTTCCTCCAAAGGAAAATCTGATTGAATCATCCTGTTTCTGACAGGTTAACACATTATCAGGATACTTTTGTTGTAGTTTGTAACGGCTTCTTGTCTCTTCAAAAAAGAAACATAATTTATCTGGACAAGAGCACACAATAGAATGGAAAAAGGTGGGGAAAACTATTAGAACCAGAAATGACAGCAAAATCAAGTCGACAGTATAGCAGTGTGCTGGCTGCGACTGACCAAAAAACCTTTGAGCAAGTGAAAATCTTTATCAGCCTGTTTAAGATGCACTCTGTAGAGTTGTTCACAAGCTACTGATGAAGAAAACACTAAAATAAACTCCTGCTCTATTATGTCATCCACTGGCACCCACTTTATGAAAATGAGCTTCTCCTCAACATCATCTCAATGGAATCGCAGTATTCAGTGAAGAATGTTCATATCGTGTAAGGTTATCTACAAGCTGAACCTAAACATCTTGAAAGAGCAACAGCCAATGGGAGGGAAGGGAGAAAAGAAAAAACCTCAAACATTGACTAAATAGTCATATCATTTGGTCTCCCATTTAGGCAATTGTGATTAATACATGTACATACATGTAATTCGTTATGTTTCAGTGTGTGTGTACGTGAGAGTGTGAGTGAGAGAGTGAGAGACAGAGAGAGAGAGAGAGAGAGAGAGAGAGACAGCTGGGAAACCTGGAGCTATGCTTCACACATTCCAGCATGTCCTGGTGTTACTGCTTAAATGGTACGGGAATGTTGTCTGCCTATGATGCTGAAGTTGGGAAATCAACATTCAAATTTCTTTGTCAAGGTGCAATATGATTTTATTATTAATTTGATATAATTTGAATATAACTGGATTATTGGTCGGCATTTGACAGAACTTGTCATAACCTTGCTGGCCCTCTCTGAAAGGTACCCAAACTGATTCACAACTTTTGCTGCAAATTAGTGCTATGTAAATAAACTGAACTGAATAAATATTTAGTCTGATGTGCTATTCAACACAGGCATTTTAAATTTCAATGTCTGGTGCAAGTGAAATGTTTGAGTTTTGTTTTTGCTTTGAAGTAAAAAAGCCACAGCACTGAAATGGGAACACAGCAATGGCATGACACATGAGAAATGAATTTGTTAACGAAGCCACTACATTCTCAAAGACAACATGGGGACTAAAGCAACAATGGCTTTTAACTGAAGGAACACCTTTACCAGCAGTGTTGCTGCCCATGTATAAATAACGTGTTCCAAGCCTGCAGCCAATTGGTTCACAATGGGCAGAAGATTATGACCAAACATGCCACACAGAAACCCAGTCAGGACTCTGGAGTGATCCACAAACCGTTGGTCCATTGCTTCTTGCTGTGAGGCAACGATGTTAACCACTACAGCACTGTGTTGACCGACAAAGACGGATAAAGAACCTAAAGTACTACAAGCTCAAAGTCTGGCAGTGGGCCTAAAGCAGCCAGGGGGCTGACAGAAAAAGAGGTAGACATAGACAAGTTGGGTAGCCTGAAAGCAGCCAGCTGAGTCATTAAGTGCTGATGCAGAAACAATAACTGTCTCTCCTAAGTCAGGAGGGGCTGAAGTAGAAGCCATAAGTAGGAGCAGGTCTTCTGGCACCTTGCCCAGAACTGACACACAGCAGAAATGCAGACACATGCAGAGAGAATGGGACAGGAAAACAGACAGGGCAAACCAGCAGTGGTTTGTGCAGTTAAAGCCGAGATGAGAGCAGCATTCTCAGTCAAACATGTCTGCAGTGGATACCTATGACTTTTATGAAATCATATATCATACACAGAATAGTCAGGATATCAGAGGTAGTTATATATAGACGTGATTAATGATTTAAACTAGCTGCTGAAAGAGTTTGCCAAATTTAGGAAAATAATACACATATATTCACAATCCTTTCTAGCTACACCTGGCAAGAAAAGCAAATCAGGGCGCAGTTAACGGCAGTTACAATAAATCTCATAACACACAGTAAGGTTATGGGATTTACAGGTAAACTTCACTCCGACTCAGCAAGGAAAGCATTTGGGATATAATATAACAGCAGTGTTGTACTACACATAAATAAGGAAGGCTTTTTTTTGTTTTCAACTTAATCATCATAATGAAATCGGGTGAATGCCGACAGAAGAAAAAACAAGCCGACAAAGTTCTACAAATACAGACAGAAATGTTTTTGCCCAGCTGAGAAAACCCCAGCCAAGCAGCTTCCCGCCCACTGGGCAGACGTTACGAAGGTGGTGCTCACTGCCGATGACGGTCGTGGCATAAACACGGTGGTGTGGTCCAAGAGCTGCTGGTAGCCGAGGCTGGGGGTCTAGTTTTTATAATTTCCATCCCCTCCAGGTGCTGCCTGCCTTTCTGTCTGCACACTAAAACAGTGACATATGTTCTTTGCACATTCAAACCATGGTTCCCTCTGCCACTGAATTACCACAATTAAGGAGTCTTCATGCGGAAGCAATTTGGCAAACAGTAATGTCGCCGTAAGAAGACAGAGAAAGGGTTGGAGAGAGATGGGGCAGAAGGGGATGTAAAGAAAAACTAAAGTAAGATACACGGAACAAGTGAGAAATATATAAAAGAGTATAAGAGAAAAGGAAAAGACAAAAGGTACTGAGAGTGAGAGAGAACCACGTACTTTGACATACACAATTCCCACATTTCCACTTGAAAGAAGATAATTAGCCAGTGGTGAGATAGGCCATTAAAACACAGTTCTGGATGAGAGGGCCTGCCTCTCAAGCTTCCATATTCCCAGCCTGATGCTGCCCTGACAAATTTGGTTAGCATAAGAAACAGGGGCAGTCGGGCTTTGAAGTAGAAGCCAGCATGGAATGCCAGTGTGGTTCCACCAAGAGAGATGCTCAGAACTGCAGACCGCAGCTAATGACGCTAAACCAAACCCTCTCCATTGCTGAAACGCAGTTCTGGATTACTGCTCTTGCTCTCTACAACTCATGCAGGCTCTTCTTCTTCACTCTTCTAGTGGAAGAGAACAAAAGGCAAAGGCACAGAACATTCTTGTTCTCTAATAATCCATGGAGATCCATATTTATGTCTCAACTTTGAAGAGGCCGATTGTGCGTTTGGTGGCAGCCATGACGTGACTGGGGTTTTGGTGCTGCTGAAGCACTTCAATGGCAATTACAGCGGAAATTTACGGCCCTGTGACGAGGAGCTATGTGCTCCGTCGGCACCAGTCACCCTCAGCTGGGATGGTTGTCTCTCGACAGGGAGCCAGTTCTGCAGACACTACCAGATTACATAAATACAAACAGATTTATTTGGGTCTGTCATTGATTCAGGGCTCAGTGACATTCAGAGCAGTGTCCTACGGGTGCATTAACACACAGCATTCTCAGAGCATTTGCCCTCATGTCTCAAAGACGCTCCCTGTGATATTTTTACAAATATCATGCTATGACGTATGAGATAGTAGAACTTTACACACCTTGAGATCTTGTCATCACATTTTGTGATGATGGCACATGTAATAGCCCCACAAGCTTTTACTGCAGTAAGCTTCATAAACCATGGCTACGGAGGGCTGTTGTCTCATATTTCAGCTCAGCCTCCCTGGGAGAGATGAATCAAAACTTGCAATGCTAAATGGCAAAAGCCTAAATCTGACTCTACTCATGCTCCACAATCAAACAATACAGCACCAAGGACTGTTCAATCAAGCACCAGAGCTCTATACTGAGCCAATAGTAAATTAGAATTAATGGCATGTAAGTTGACATCTCTGAAAAACCAATGTTTTGTATCAGAGAAGAAACATAAAAAGTTTGATTTCATACTGAAATCTAATTTTCCAAATTCTGTACTCTGATTATTCATGTTTTCCAACATGCTTGGATTCACATCTTCCACACACAAACACAAAAAAGTGGGCCATTTCTTGTTTCTTTTTCTTCCCTCCTTTTTTTTTTCTTTATTTACTTTCTGACAATAGGCTGAGCTGAAAGTTTTAGGAAACGAGAAAAGATGGATCGAAAAACATTGTGAGACATAAGAAACCTGATGTTCCCCCAAGAGAGGCTCTAATTTCACTTTGGTTGGGAGGTGTCTGGGAGTGTGTTATGGAAATGAAGGAGCAGCCTTTGGGCGCTCGCTGTTCCTTTCATCCCATAAATTACATACATTTCCAAGTACTGTAAAATCTAATTGTAAGACAACAACGAACTTCTGTTCTGCACCAGCTCCACCAGCAACTTTCATTAGGTAATGACTGAAAGGAGCAACAGAGAAAGAACAGACAGCTTCAAGACAAAAGAAAACTGGGCAAGGCCTGTCTGGATCGACTTAAAACATCATCGCAATCTGCCAGGAGTTGAGTGAGGGCAGTCTGTAGCCCATTGAAGTTTTCATTGACAAGAACCGTCTCAAATTCCATCCAAGATTTATTTATCGGTTCTCTGATGCTGACACAACGTGTTTTTAATGTCAGAAATAAGGTTGCGTACAGATGAAAAAGCCCTCTCTCTTTCCTTTCCCTCCTGCTTTCTTCTTGTCCTGATGTCAATTCGTGAAGCAGACAAGTAGACAGGCAAAAAATTCTCTCAAACCAATAAGTTACCTCTTCAAAGAAATACGGATACTTGAGTGAGAGGCCAGGCCATGCTGAAACAGACTTCTCAGGGCTTTCATTAAACTTCCCATCTCTTTACTGACATTCGTGACAGCACACAGAACATAAGAAAAGGCTCTTGTCCTTCACTCCTCTCACTGTGGAACAATGAAGACTAAAAATTAAAAGAAAGTCTTTATGGCCTAAGAAGAAGAAGGAGAAGAAGAAAAAAACAAAAAAAACTACACGTTCCTCTGGCTCTCTCGCCAAAATCCTGACAGTACAGAGAAACTGAGTGCATCCTTTCCTGTTCATGCCACCAACAGTTGCATTACTAGGGAACAAAAGAGAAACATGTGGGTTAAAAGACGGCAGTGAGATGGACAGGTAAACTCTGGAACCAGACAACATTAGATGTACAACACACCAGACATCACATTACAGAACTGACACTGTGATGTGAAAAGAGACACTTTTCCCGATCTTGCAACACAAAGCTATTACAGACACGTATTGTGCTGCAGCGTCACAGGGGGATTTGCGTCAGTCTCGTGCTCTTGAAGCTAGTTAGATCACAGGGATGTGAACTGCTGGCCATGACAGGAGTAGACTTTTTCATGCAGTGCAAAAATGCGTAAAAACTATTGTTGACATGGTTTAAGAAATCACATTTCTTTCCAAGCAATGGGAAATATCTATGTGAAAAAGGCATAAATAAGGTCTGCACTGTGACCTGGCAGCTTTTTCTCCTTCTGTTCTCTCCATTTTTGTCCCAAACCCACCACTCGTCCTACCCTCTCCTCACTTCAAGTGTGGGGAATTAAAAACAATGGCCTTGTTTTAATAATGATATGGCTATGAGTGATAGCACAAGTCCTCCTCTAATATTATCAACATGCCTCTAGTTGCTATGTACTGAGAACATGGACTTGCTGTATTCAAACATTCCTGAGTCATTTGCCTTACATGGGACTAAATGGTGTGAGTTCAGAAGTACATGATCTACCGAAGATAGGGGTGGGCATGCATCTGTGCATACTCACGTGCATGTGCCTAACCCGACACTTGATAAGGTGCCAGAGGTGGCTTTAATCAAGTGAACCAACGGCCAGTTGTAACTTTTGGACGATGAAGTTGGCCCTAAACTCTCAGTCTCTTCATTTCCTTGAGTCACTTTTCCCCTCGACCCTTAGATTCCTTTTCTCTTTCATTTTTCATCCTGTTCATTACAGCATTCACTCTTTCTTCCTCTTCCTCTGTTCTTTCTCCCGAGGATCTGTCATGCTAAAGCTATGTCACAGCTCATATATCACCCAGCAATCATCCAGAACACGGCCGGTGACCACCATCAACCAACTTCTACCAGACCCACCGCTTCTTCTCTGAGACCAGACCACCACAGAGCTCTGCGGACAGAAAACCAGCTGTGGTAGCTGCTTCAAAGCTAAATCCATAACTTATGGGAAAAGCCAGTTTTATGATTATTTAAATTACTTTGATCCTTTGGTCCAGATTTACAAATGCTCTGCGCCTGTCACAAACCCTGTTTCGGCATTAAAAAGTTACTGACTGTATACTAATAAGGCACAGTAGTAAATTAGCTTCTGAAAAGCATGAACGCAGGGATTTTTGTGCCTGGCTCTGCTGTGTATGTATTTGGGTGAGTTTTCCGTTCAGGGTGGAAAATATAGGGTATGGAGTATTTAAATGAAAGATTTGATAAGATTTAAGTAATTCACTGGTGATTATGTTGTTAATAAAAAAAATGCAAAAAAAAAAAAAAAAAAAAGGGGTCTGATTGTTTTACTTAAAGCAGCGACAGTTGCTCTGCGGAGAATGTGCAGGTCGTGCTTGAGACTTGAAACAGAAGAAATGTGACAGAAGAGAGTCGACATTTGTGTATATGAATGCACGACACCAGAAGAAGGCGTCATCAGAACATATATTACTCTTAACTGACTGGAGGAAACATAATTAAGCCTGTAATCTTTCAGTAGAAGGAGTCACGTTACTATATGAGTCAACCTCGTTCTGTTTGTTCGGCATATTTTATTGGAACCAATAACAAATGTGAAGCTCTCATCAAACACGTTTTCACTTGCGCTGTTCCAAGTTTTCCCCGTTACGTGGTAGACTGCTTTATTCAGTATTTAAATGAGCCGGTTGAGTCTGTATCTGTAAATCATCACAGTTCCAGAAAATCGTCCACAGAAACTACTTTTATGATTTCCAACCACACTCTAATGTGTCAGGTGTAGCAAATATAGACATGTGTCTCTTAAATGCAGCCTTTTAAACAGGTGCAAAATGTTTGGTCTGTTATTGTCCTTCAACCTCAGGCCAATAACTTTAAATATCATTTACATTAATTAATTATATAATGTAATTATGCTGTTTAAAAAAATAGAACTGCATTTTAAAGATTTAATCTCTGTCAGGGAAAGATCTCAATGGTGAGCAATGAAGAAACTAATTTGTGCCTCAGTGTTATACTCAGACATACTCTTATTGACAAACTGTACAGTCACACATAAAGACATGCAGACTCGAGTAATGGGGGAGGTCACTGTGGTCAGTCTGTGGTGGAATATGAGGGTGACATTGCCTGAAAGCAGACAGGAATTCCCTGCTCCAGTCTACCACTATTACTACTGCTGCGATGAAAACCACAAAAACATGTGAGATGTTCTGCCCAGTGAACATGAGGTGGTGTTGGGGAAAAAAAAATGTTGGCAGCATGAAACTGCAAAAAAAAGACACCATTTTTAAAGTGAACAAAAAGAGCTTTAAGGAAAATATAAAAGGGAATGAGTGATTATTGGACGTATAGGAAACATAAAGAAGAGTTGGTATCTTTTCCTCAGCTGATGAGACTTGGGTCCCAGTACAACAATCGAACAGCCAGCTTATCACACTTGTGACTCTCATTTCTTAATAACAGACAACCAGAAACAAATAACATCACATGCACTTTGCTGCAGAGCCCACCAATAAAATAGGATACAAGTGAGGACAACAACACAAACGTGAGGAGTCACATGTTACCACTAAAGGCTTTGTTGGTGTCTGAGCAAGGCCAACAGCAGCAGTGGAGATCCTGACACAGACAGCTGCCCCACAAGCCAAGTCATTATGCAACAAGTATTGAGTGAAAATATCTGATTCTCAAGGAAATGAGATCTTCTGACTCGTTTTCTAGGTTTATTCTTTCCTCTTAAAACACTGGCTACATTACGCCGTCTGTGCACTTTTAGTTCCTAGTGACACACCGATGTCTCACAGTATTCCAAGTCCCACCAGACATATTATTGGAGGGGGGGTATAAACACAAATCACTTACACTGAATGCTTATTTAAAAATAGTTGCCTAATTGTAATTATACTGCTCAAAAAATCCCCAGAAACATCACAGTGACCTGCATATTGGTAATCTTACTATAATATTACCATGTCTTGCACACAAACAATGAGGTCCTGACACCAACTGTGAAGAAAACAAGGAATAATATGTGGGAAAATCATTTTTCCTCAATTATATTTCCTTTATGATTGCATTTCAGTATTTGTATATATTTTAATATCTTTTGGTACCATGAGATTACTTAAACTGAAGCTTTTCAGGTTTTCAGATACTGAAGTGTGGAATTTCTTTATTGACAGGGAACAATATCTCGTACCAATAAGAGAGAGCAGAAGACATATTCCTAAAATAATACAACATATTCAAAGTGAACATGGTTATTTTGGTATTTAGCTTCAGCTTCAAAGTAATCTGATAACTTGTAGTTGGTGACATAAGAGGCCGAGAAAAAACAAAACACACGATTAAAACATGGATTATTTTGTTGAATTTGAAAGCAGCTTTTAGCAGGAACAGTCTGTGGAACACTGGTGGAAAAATGCAGGCTTTACTAATGCTTGGATTTGTTGCTGGTTTATAAACAAACACAGAATCAATTAAGTGGCAGAGTGTCATTGTTCCTGCATGTGTCTTGCAGCTGAAGCGAAGTGAAGGAGAGAAGAGGAAAGAAAAAAGTGGCAAGGCAAATACGCAGCAGGGAACAGCTCGCACATCCCATCATGACATTACTGTCTGCACACAACCACAGTGGCCACAGGAATCAACACAATTCAGCAAGTTGTGCAGTGTTAAGAAGATGCATCACAGCAAACTGAGTCCAGAAACCTTTACACGACATTTTATTTCTACTCAACCTCTACTCTTGCTTTTTTGTCAACTCTTTTCCCCTTTCTTCTATTCATTTAAAGTGTCAACCAAAGTCTGTGAATTGGGACAGCTCACATCAACACAGTCTTTCAATCAAATACAGAAACAGACATCATTGGTTATAAGACAGGAATTATTGCTGAATATTTTCCCCACTAAACATACTTAAACATCACATCACCTATTCCCCTTCACTCTCCTGCCTCCTGAGCCCAAACGCTTTCCCCTGTTTCTTTTTCTAATCTGCCAGATGTGCAAACGTTTCTCCATGTCGCTATTCAAGGCCCATTCCAAAAGAAAAGCAGAATGAGGGGGAGAGGAATATTTGACTTTACTCCACAGGAGACCAGTTTCATAAATTCTGGCAGTTACACAACGGTGAAAAGGTAGCTTGGCTGAGGGAGAATGTTGACAGCATACCAAACAACATGATCCTAATGAGTTGGAAAATCCCCGGCCCTCCAGAGGACCGTCCAGATGCTACCGTCATGAGAAACGCTACTGTTTTATTGAATTCAGGCTCCCCTCAGTTTTTTTAACAAGGGGCAAAATTTATTGTATCACCCATTAAGGCATCCTAGGTGACATTGAGCATTTCAGAGTTAATTTGGCTTTGGCTGCAGATCCAGTAGCCCACACTGGAACCAAGACAAGCTGATCTTTAAGGGTTTCCCGTAAACATGTATATTTAGAGAGCTTGTGTTTTACACATGTGCCTGCACCCCTGTATACGGGCTGCAGATAATTTGCCCATAATTCACTAGCTGCTATCAGGTTGACTTGTTTTTCATGAATGATGGTCTGACACCTGAGCTAATCCCTGAGAAATGAGCGTCAAACCTTTCATAAGAGAGTCAAAACACTTTCAGTAGTAACCACTTCCACGGAGCTCTTCTAGTGGCTGAAACTAATGACGCTTCAATTTATAAAGAGCTAACTAAACAAAGAGGCACAATATGGACTTTATGAGGAGAAAAAAAGAGATTCAAATAAATCAGCTACACTAATGACGCCATCAACATGTAACACACTTAGTGAGACATCCACGTGAGCACTGTGGTTTATTATTTTATGACCCCCTCCAAAGGAAAGAAAGAAAAAAAAAAGAAAAGCTAATCTTTTTTTGTTTTTATTAAATTGTAAAAAGACTGAGTAGCTATTGCTTAATCAAGTACCCAGCCTACAGTAGAAACTTTACTACAGTAGAAACTGAAATAAGATAATGAGCCCTTTTCCACCGCCACCTTCTCTATAGAGCTCCGACCCCACTGACCCGTTCTGTTTGGAGCGCCGTTTTGGCAGGAAACAGAACCGCTCGTGGAAGTGAAAAGTCACGACGCACCATGAACTTCAGAGCGTCCGAGTTTTCCACTCATTAAAACCCAAAATATAAAGAAAACTATGTTGCTAAACTTGAAAGATTAAATATCACTGACCCTTACAACGCTCCGGGAAAACTTTTTAAACTGCAACGAAGCTGCCAGACTTCCAGAATCCCGACATCTACAACTACCTGATCAACTTTCCTTCGTCCTACTCCGGGGATTCTCTTAAAAATCACAAAAGTGTGGAGGGGTATAAATGGACGTTATGCCCTGGATTCGTGAATAACGTTCAACTTCTGAATCTTTCAGCAAAGGATTATTTTATCATTCCTGCAGGGGTAAGTGGCACTGACGCTAAATAGTGTAGGCTGATGTAATCGGCATGTTAATTAGAGTCAAATGTTACCGTGGATTTTCACCAGTTATCATGCAGGTGCCTTTTTTAAAATGTTTTTTTTTTTTTTTTAGATTTTTGTAGATTTGTCCATATCTGAAGAAGCCCCGGACACTTCCCGCTGGGGAGGAAGACCGGGACACTTCCCGCTGGAGAGGAAGACCCGGACACTTCCCGCTGGGGAGGAAGACCGGGACACTTCCCGCTGGAGAGGAAGACCGGGACACTTCCCGCTGGAGAGGAAGACCGGGACACTTCCCGCTGGAGAGGAAGACCCGGACACTTCCCGCTGGGGAGGAAGACCCGGACACTTCCCGCTGAGGAGGAAGACCCGGAGACCTCCACTTTCCAGGAAATGTTACAGAACACCAGTATGGAAGCTTCTTATGATAAATATGGACCCTTTCTTTTAAAAAAATAAAATAAAAACCTACAGGAACTGCTTGTCTGAGGGAAACCTGTAATAAGGTTCAGGGGGCATTTCTCACACACAATCACACATTCAGATGATGAGTAAAGTGACTGAATTCTTCCATATTGCAGTCTTTGGGTTTGTATAATGCACCTGCTCAAAATTAGTCAGGTGTAAGGAAAATCATGTGACTGTGATATCATCTTACATTGGATTCGTAGTTGAAAGGTGAACACAAATCCTTCTATATAGCTGAGCATGCTGCTTATTTACCTGGAACTTTGTACACCTCATTGAGCAGACTTTCACTGAGTGTCCGTGGAGATCCGGTCACCGTGCTATGAGTCCAGCTCTGGAAAACTGCTTGAAGCAAAAGCATCTGGGCTCTTGTGGCCTGAACAGTGAAGTGAGGCAGCTCAAAAATGCACTCTGTGGTGGGGACTGATGACCTTTTGCTCCTGCAAAAAAAAAAAAAAAGGAAAACAGCATTACATCATAGGGGAAAAAAGAATAAAGGGCTGCACGAACATGCAAATGCAACAAAGAAGAAGAAAAAAAATATGGATTTAACAAATTTAACACTGGTTTAAAACCTAACCATTCTGGCTTTGTGAAACACACCTGAAAAATGAACTAATTGTAATGAGAGAGTTTGCAGACCTTAACAGGTTTTCTGCAGTTGGCTGATTGACAGAAAACCAAAGGCACAACAAGTGAGTTTTCTGATGAAACAAAGTAAATGTTAGTAAAACTCCTTCAAAAAAGGCAATCCGTTTCAAAGTGAGACAAAGGACGCAAATGTGAGTCAAATGTAAAGACATAAGCAAACAGTCCAGATTTCAATACAATGTATAATCAATGAGGTTGACTACAAAATCCATCTCAAAACTTTGTCCCTCAAAGCTCATGTGTTAACTGTGTTATCAGAAAATCTGAACCCGACTTGGGAAGATTTTATTTTCCTTATTCGAGAGGTTCTTCCCTTAAAGAATTCAAAGGTGCAAATAATACTAATTAAGATTTTTGAGTTTCATGATAATATGTAGAAGGGATTCCATAATTTTGCCCTCTCATTGATCTGGGGGGAAGGATAATTGTTCAGCTGTTTGGTAATACAGTTGCTTGATTGGTGTCATTAGATTTTCTTTTTCTGTTGAATAAAACCGTTAAATCAACATCTTCCAAGAGGAAAGGTTCATTTGTGTGTGTGTGTGTGTGTGTGTGTGTGTGTGTGTGTGTGTGTGTGTGTGTGTGTGTGTGTGTGTGTGTGAAGCACCTGAGGAACCACATGGTCCACAACTTCCACAAATCCATCAATGCACCATTGCAATATAAAACAGCGCGTTGATGGCATACAAATAAAATAAGAAGTACATTCCAGCCGTTGCTGAAGAACTGCTACGTGCTAGCCAAGCACGCCTGAGTTACCTACAGGTGGGTTTGGTTTGCCGACCTTTCTCTCCCCTCCATCAAAACTGTGATGATGATTTATGTGAAAAGATGTACAGCCCTGAAACCTGACCGTGAAAAGAAACTAAACGCATTTAACATTTCATCTGCGTCCAAGAGTGTCACGGGAGAGAGTTTGTGCGAGTCTGAGCGCATGACAAGCTGATGAGTTGGGTGTTCAAGAGAATGAGGTAACAATACAGTCCACTGGAGTCCTCCAAACCCACGTCCATCACATCCTCCACGGACCACGCTCTCATTTATCATCTGAAACACACACACTTCATTTTTACTTCAATACTTATTTTCTAGTACTCCTATGAATGTCTTACTTATTCACTAGATCACGTTTAAACACCTAAAAAAATATTTTTTGTTAATTTCCAATGCCACAACGTACCACACATCTACTGCCCTGCATATCTATGAATCAGGTTCTCTCTCTCTACCATTGTTCATTTCTACACACACTCTTACTCTCTACTAGTGTTCATTTCTCCCTTTAGCTTCCAAGAACCTCCATTCACTGGAAAAACACCTAGGGAGCCTGAACTAAACACAGAAAAACAGGCCTCTTTGGTTCCACTCTTGTTGTTCTCTTTTATGCTCTGAGAGATTCTTTGGCTCGGTTTTAAGGGCTGGCAGTGCCCCCTTTCCAGACATCCTTTCCACACTTCTAGTTTTTGGGGAGTGCGTGTGCACACACATATGCTCACAAATTGTATTGGAAGCAAAGAGGTTCTGCCTTCTGAGCAAAGCTTTGGTGAAAATAGAACTGTGACTAATTCCAGGGATGGCTGCAGTGTGTCAGGAACGAGCATCACAGTTCATTTAATCACACATCCATTATGGTCTGGTCCCAGTTCAGAGTGTGGGATATGTCACAGGGTCCCTTCTCTTGACTCAGCAGCTCTGCAACCGTTTAACTCCTTTGCTTCATTCCCTCTACTTCTCCAAGAGTCTCTTTATCTTTCCCTTTCTTCTGCTCCTGGGTGGTTTAGTAGGGTGACATGAGTTGTTAACTGCACACAGGCAAGCCCAGAGTTCTTAACCGTCTGCTGTCTCTAATAGAAGAGAAAAAGTGAGAGTTTGATAAAGAGAGATGTACGAGTAGAGGAGCCACAGGCGAAGAGGGAGAAAGTAAGTGCAGACCTGACAGGGTCAATGAGTTTACCTTGACAATGCACACATGTGTACAATGCACAAATATATTTTAATTTCCCTAAAAACCCCTACTGTAGCACGCAATTTGAAAAACATCAATCAAGCGTATTTTTCATGTGTTATTTGTGTGTTCAAGTGTGTGGTGTGTGTGTGTGTGCGCACAAGTACACACTGCAAGATATTTCAGTTGAACAAAAGAAAGCGTAGGGGATGCGGAAACAATGTCCCCACATGCAGAGCAAATGTGCCTGCAAAGCCACTTCAATGAGAGGACTGGCAACGGATGAAAGTTTGTTGGCTTATTTGAGTGTTTATAGCATTTAAGGGGAGCTGTCATGTGCATGTGGTCCCCTAAAACTTTAATTATGCACCTGTTTTTATTATATTATACCCAATTCTTTGTGAACAGCATCTTGGATCTTGGAATTAAATGAGAAGCAGAAACTCTCATTAGGGTGTTTTGGGAATGCTGGATGCAAGGACAGCCAGGCACTCATCGGATTTCATTAAGTAGCTGGCACGGTCAGTGTTTCTTGCTGAAACATGGTAAACAGCTTTTTGGCAGAAGGTTTTTCACTGTTACCACAGGCCTTGAGAAAAACAAAAGCATCTATGAGGTCAAAATACTTTAGTATCCACAGCATCCTCAGCACTAACAAATGCCAACTTTAATGCATTTAACTTGAATGTAAAACTGGTATGCATGGGACCTGGAACAAAACGCTTTTTTCTTGCAGAGCAAAAAATCCAGACTACGTACTCACAGCGTAACCTACCTCTCTGTGTGGATTTGTGACTCTGTTGAACCCACAACACGTTTACATCCACAATCATAATTTATGAAATGAAGTATGAAAAATTAACTGTTTTGAAAGACGCCAACATTACTCCTCATTTCCCCAATGAGAGTCATGGCTGAGCGACAAAGAACCAGAACAGAGCCAACAGAGAGACCATTCGGTGAACTTCCTGACTGCCTGGGTAAGATTATAGTTGACTGGTCAGCATGAAGCATTTCTGTCCAGTGTACTTGTCAAAATCAGGAGAAACAGGGCATGGTGTTGAGTAAAGGGTGAGTCAGAGTCATTAGCACCGTAACAGCTGTGCTACTCTGCCCAGCCTGTTTCCTCTGAATACACGTTCAAATGTGGATAGAAAGCAGATCGTTTTAATGACCAAAAATAACTTTACAAACAACAGAAAAAAAGAGCATTAAAGGAAGACTTACAAAATAAGTTTATGTGATCCAGGCAAGACTTGGACTTAGCCAGGGGTGAGCTAATGACACATGATAGCACTACCAACATGATGCATTAATATCTCGGGCCGACTTTTCCTTGAAACAGGATGGTAGCCCAATAATTGTACCATACCCTTTAATGACAGTAATAACGGCAGTCAGGTTCTTCCTTTCTTCCTAGACTGGCCTGACTGTGTTCACCACTATTTAGAAGAAATACTTGCTAACTTCCTACAAACGTTGCTGAAGAGAGGCCACACACAATCATGCAAATACACAAAGAAACAATTACAAAAATCGACATACTTTTACTGACACAAACAAATGTTTGGAAATATGATCATAAACTTCCACGCCAACACATGCGCTGTCAGAAGAGCTCGAACACACCTGCGTATACGCATGTTACATACCAATAATGGCAGTTTAGTGAGCCAGATCACGATCCGCAGCGGTAATGACGCTAAAGCTGACAAGGATCCTGCGGCTCGAACAAGCTGTAATTGGACTAATTATAAAATTGCATGTTTAAAAAAATGCATACTAGTGTGTAAACTAGGTTTAGTATGTGTAACAGTAAATGGATGCATCTTGCACAAACTGCAAAGGGTAAAAGAATACACTAGTAATAAAAATTTTTTTTAAATTATCTATATATACTATTAGTAATGCATGTGCAGGAGTAAAGTAGAGACCGCAGATGTTATATTCACGTACAACAGAACTTTAAAATGGAGCATCATTAAAAAACGTTGATATAGAAACTCAGCACAGCAGTATGTAACTGGTGTGTCGTTGCTTTGTTCTTGTACCGATAGACTGGGTGCGAGTCTGGCTTGATAATGAGTGTGCATCTGACAGACATGTAGCTGTCCTGTACAGAGTTTAAATGTTTACACGATGACTTCAGAAAAAGACCTTTTGATACAGACACACCTGAGAACCTGAAAAAAAAAAAAAAGCAGAGCCTAGTGACTGAGGAGCATAACCCAATCTAGTCAGCCAATTATTCTTTTTTGGAACAGATCATAGATCAACATCAGGAATTCAAGGAATATCGTCAGCGGTTGCTGGTCCAAATAGTTTACATAATGTCCCAGAATACAAGCTTGGAATCTGCTCCCATTTTCCAGAATGTACATTTGTGCTATCACTCATATCCTGTACGGTACCAAAAATCAGCAGTCTTGCTCTTTCCAAAATGCAACAACAGACAACTCTGGAGACTTGGCTGCTGGCAAAAGAAGTGGAGCAAGATGTCTGGTCTCACAATGGATAAAAGAGGAGTGAGGGATCCTCACACAAAACATACACTCCCCAACACAGGTGGATTCTGTTTGCAACGGGGAGTTAAATGAAAATTGCACATGAATTGCAACGTGCTACTCAGACTGCTCAAAACTGCTCTTATTTTGTGAAAGGAATTAAAAACAATTCAAGTACGGGAAGAAACCAAACCAGCAAGATAATCAACAGGGCTTGACATGACAACTTTCTCCTGAATGTAATTTATCTGACTATTTACCAGGTCCACAGCAACACCAATGCAATCAATTAAGGCTGACATATTTGTCCGATAGATAAAACAGATAGCAACTGTCTTGAGAGCTGCGATAACTTATCTGAGGTTTTTTCAGATCATTCACTGTCACACCTTAATTAACCAATACAAACATTCCCAAACGGAAACGGTTGAGAAAAAAAAGAAAAAGTCCTCTACTACTATTGTTTCCCAATTATCAGAGCTTCTCTGGAGGGAATCGGACTGAAAGGTGCGGGAGGGAGGGAAAGACCAACAATTCACACCTTTGGTCTCTTTCTTTTCTCTTGGTGCAGATTCCAGAATTCCCAGTCTCTCCAGACCAGGGTCTCTGACCTCTCTTGATAAAAACCAGGGACTTTTGGGGTACTCTGAAGTCTCTTTAATTCTAACCTTACAAGAAACCCCACTACAGTTTTTTCAAAGTCTCCAAAAGAAGATTTACACACCACACAAGCACTTTACAATAAGCAGTCAAATTGGTTGAGAAGAAAACTTTCCCACCTTCCCACCTGAAGGTCAGGTGGGTTAAATGGTTAGTTTACAGAAAATTAAAATCATACCACAGATAAGCTACTAGGTAAAACATAGTGGAAAAAAAATAAGGAAGAAAAATGTTCTCATAAGTCATTTATGATAAGTCCCCAAGTCCCTTTGCAGAATAATAAACATGAGTTTAAAATATTTTGATAAATTTGTTTATATTATGTGATAATGTGCAATGCATCTGGAGCGGATGTTGTGGCTGTTATTAAATCTTTAACAAAGGCCGTCTGTGGTAGATAACTTCGATAATGACGTGTCACTAGTGTAGAAACTGAACTAGGACTGGGTCACAACACCAGAAAATAAAATCTTAGATTTTGTTTTAACACCACACCTGATGTTCAATTGTAAATCTATTTATTTTCTCTCTTAAAAACATAAATACAATTACCAACAAAAACTGACATTTGCCATTACAATAAATAAAGTACAATTTTAACTGTAATGCTGAATTTATTGTGTAATAAGTAATGATGCAGAATAAGTATCCTTTCTCTCACTAGCTCAGTCTAACCCCTGACCCTTCTCTGCATAGACGCTTTATTCCTCCAAGCCACAGCAGTCTTGTATTTATGTTTCGCCATCATTTACTTGGTACAATTACGTGATTTGTATTTTATCTTTACACTAAATTCTGTAATGACATTCTTTTTCTAGCATAACAAAAATGTCTATGTTGGATTGGGAAATGAGTTCAGGGTATGGACTCATTTGCAGCCACAGCTCAGAGTTTTGTTGTTCCCCAGGGCCACAGGTGTTCCATGTGTGCATTTCTCAAGCTTCGGCCCAGAACAGACGAAATTCTTCATAGAAAGGCTCCACTCCTCTCTCTCTTTCAGTCTCTTACACAGACGGACCGCTCCTTCCTCCCATCTGGAGCACCCCAGACCCAAAAAACACACATGCACACACAGACGCTCAGCTCCAGTCTCGAGACATGGCTTCATTACACAGGGATTACTATAAGATATGTTTTAATCAAGTGCCATAGACAGCTGCAGACTGCAAGGCGAAAAAATGGCAATGATGTGGTTCATCAGGCGTTAAAGTAAAATGTATCAGGAGGCCGATGTGTGTGTGCAGAAGTAGCTTCTTGCCTCTGTTCAACATTTCCAGCTGTGGAAGGAAGGCCGTTCCTTTTGAGGACACAGAGATAGGAGATCTCTTTCCAAAAACGTCTGTCATATTGTATTTATTCTGCACGGATCTTGATCGATGCCGTCGTGTGGTTATCACGACAACTGCGGTGATCAGCTGAAGCACTGGGCTGTTCATCGTTTTGATTCACTCAAATTGTCTCCAGTATTTTTCTCCAAAGGCCTTTAACCTTCACACCCCTGCTCATAAAAGTCAGAATACTGATTCCACATTTTTCCATGCATCGCCCTGTCAAGTTGAACAAACACTTAATTTTTATTGCAGAAACACCAATGCTTCAAAACTTTGTCCTTCACAGCTCTGATTCTAAAAAGCAATGGCGCGTTACTGAGGCGAGGTGGGAAGGAAAGCACAGCTGAACGCACACCGTAGGAGATGATAATCCACTCAGAGCTGATAATCTATCCATCCTTCCAAATGTTCCCTCCTTTAAGATTCAGTTGCTCAAATGACTACTTCAGGGATTAATAGTCTTTCAGTCAACTGAAAACATCTCCAGCTGCTGCTGAATCTATTACCTTGGCTCTCATCTACACATCCAAAGACATTTTATGGTCAAGTAAATATTCATTAGATATTCTTGGACTGCATAAATACTGCCAGTTGAAAGCATTACGGCATACAGCACACACCTCTGGGCTTAAAACCCATGTTTATTTAAGCTACCACATGACACAATCCTGAGAGTAAGTACACAAACCCCACAGTAGCGTGACTATGGTTTCTTAGCAGTGACCAGATTGAATGCTCAAAGAAAAGCATAAAAGATTCCATTAGAACATGGCTGTCAATCATGAAAGGTTTGCATTCGCTCGAGCCATTTCCTTAAAACAACGTGCCTCATTATGTGAATTGATCTCTGTGAGCGATAAAACCAAATAAAACTGTCTGACACCAGATGTAGGAGAGAAAACAAAATTTACCGCAGAGTTGGCCAAAATATTTTATAGACTGTGCCACACGAAAAATGATGTTTTACATTAAAGCTCACAATCCTCTGCACTGCAACAGTCCAGAGAAAGAGAAAGTGGAATAATATTACATCATATGCCATTCCTGGCTTTAATATACACCTGTTAATACATAAAGCCTACTTGTTGCAGTTTGTGCCTACATCCCTGCAGCTTCAAGATGTTTTTTTTACCTCTTTCTTAAAACACTCCCTTGTTCCTTCAAAAGGGTTAGCGTTGTGCATGCGCTGCCTTGCTCAACTAAACGAATACGCAGTTGCTCTCATAGCCTCTGAACCACAACGTGAAGCTAAGCGTGACCACAGTAACCACACACTAATTTGGGGGTCATTCAATTATCCTTTACATTATAGTAAGAACTTGCTGTAATTTTATCCCCACCTACTTTGAAATCCTGATCAGAAAGGTCTCAACTAAGACCTTGAAAACGATAATTAAGTTTTACATTTGCACATATCAAAGTTTGATGGAGCACAATGACACGGTGCCAGCTCATTTTTATTAAAATCCCTGCTTACTCAACAACCAACATGACGGTTACACTTCCACCTGTTTGTGATATTTCATGAAAAATGGCTTTCAGACAAATGTGGGAGACACAGGCTCTTGAATGCTGCTCAAATGCTTTTGCTAAATTTGACTTGAATCTCTTTTCAAGTAAACATAGAAGCATTTGTCATCCTGTTCTTGGCTGCACTTGGAGACATAGACCAGGAGCAGCGTGCTATGACCACGAACAGGAGTAATGAGGCATTACAATCACACCAGAAGCTTCATGCCTCAGATGCCTCAAGCAGCCTTCATAAATCACAACTTGAGCTAATCTAGTGTCTAGACCATTGGCCCAGACATAGCAATGGACTTCTAACTTCACATAAAAAAATAAAAAGATTTAAAGAAAACTTACAGGTAATCCTAAAAAACTAACCTCTGAAAATTTAATAGACTTCTACCAATAATGAGATATCAAGGGAGAACCAGGGTTCTTTTCTGTTCCACGCTACGAAGAGCAAGTCAGCTTTCTGAGGCCGTATAACTAGCATGCACCTGTAATGCCACATGCTTTAAGAAACTATCCCCCCTGAAATAGCTATGCAACTAATAGGGGCTGCTAAAAATGCCACATAAAAGCAGGCGAGGGCCTGAATTATGGCCTGCAATACGATGAACCACACCAAGCTGCTGCTGGTTTGTTGGTTGGTTGGTGGGCCCTGGGCTGTCTCCATATGTTGCTGCCGTCAGGTGGCCCTGCGTAAGGAATATTATACGGTGTGAGCTCAAGTAAGTGTGCATATGTGCTTATGTTTCTGAGTGAGAGTGAGGTTAAGTTTTGGGGAGATCAATGCAGGTGGCACTTCTAACATCCCCTCCTTTTTTTTTTCCCTTCCAGGGAGGGTGGGGATTAGGCAATGATTTTATCTACAATAACAGGTTTAACAGTCAGACCGACCGAGACTCGCTGCACGGCCCTGTGAAAGTGGTAGGTGCTGGTGGTGCAGGGCTTCCATTGGGGAAAAGTAAAAGCTTATATCTTTTAGTGGAAAAGTGCATTTTAGAAAACTGCTCATCTGCTAGCCACGTGAAAACTCAAGGTGGTAAAACCGAAGTGTAAAGATAAATATGAAAAAGTAAAGGTTAATCCATAAGCTTAAATATCATGTTTTATTTGTTAAATCACATTATATATATACATACACATACATATATATATATTTTTTTTCTTTTTCTCTACCCCACAGACACTGTAGAAACTACCTAAAACAGAAAAACAAATGTAGAATGAAGGAGCAGACATAAAAAGTGAACACACACCATGTTAAATCACCAGGTTTTAGTGACGTTAAAAAGATGGGCCCAAACTAAATCATTTTAAAACTTCGCTCATATTTAATTTAAGCTGTAAGCTCTTAAGAGTGAATTAAAAAACAAATATACCTGCTAAGGGGGAAAAAATTAAAAAACATGGAATAAGCTGGTTGTAGAAGTACATGCATCCTTAACCTAAAACTTTGTTGAAGCACCTTTTGATTTAACTACAGCATTCAGCCTTCTAGGGATGGGAGTCTATTAGCATGGCACATCCTGACTTGGCAATATTTACTCATTCTTTCTTGCAAAAGCGTTTCAAATCACTCCAATTAGAAGGGAATCTCTTGTGCACATCCCTCTTCAGGTCACACCAAAGACTTTCTATTGGATTTAGGTTCCAGCTGGGCCAAACTTTAATTTACTCCTGATGAAAGGATTATTTTGTTGATTTCACAATATGCTTGGGATAACTGTGTTGAAAAGTGAATTTCCTCTTCATATTCAGCTTTTCAGAAGACTCCTGAAGGTTTTGGGCCAAAAGTGTCTGGTGTTGTGCTGTAAAAAGTGCTTGTTTACTTATAAAACGGTTATTAACAAGTGTTTCAGGTAACAGAAACAATTACTAATTAAAATTGATACATCAAACCAGGACACCACCTAAACATCTATAACTTACAACTTAATCATCCTCTAAACCATGGATGTCATAAATCGGCATTTGCAGATTATGGTTCTGTAATCTGCAAATGGCTACTAAAATCACAGACTGCGGCTTTGCAAGAAGTGAATTTGGGGACATTAACAACCTAAAGGTCTTAGAAAGTTCCCTGCGGTCAACGAACACAGGAGCAGGAGCGGCAGAGGCAGACTGCTGCTCATACTTGTGCAACACAATTTGTGGGAAGTCACTATCCCATTGTTATTTACCATGAATCCGCCACTCGCTCCATCTCTAGCATCAGCCGACTCTTCTGATGTTGGTGAAGTCAGAGCGGCCGACCAGACATACAGCGGGCCGTCATGTTATGCAGTACCACTCGATAACGCCTCCCAAGTCGTGTTCCCTCCCCCCAACTCAGCTTCAGGCACCGGGGAGGCAAAAACACGCTTGCATGTCCATAGCCAAGCATGCGTTAAACACACATTCATCATCCAGGGACAGTAACGAGGTCTAATTTAAAAAAAACAAAACAAAAAACCCCACAGTGAGAAGCAGAAGCCTTTGTCATAAGTCAGGTAAAATCTATGCATATTTTGAAATAATCAGAACTGCTGTCTTCACGCGAGTTTCTCAAAATTCCCATGATTACCCGACTTAAACCGGGCTGCCCACTGCCACATTTCTTGTCCTTAGACAAGACAATACCTGCAGATTTAACTCCAGTTCTTTGTGTATTCAGTGGCCCGGGGACCGCAAACAGCAATGCTACTACTGGCAATGGGAAAGCATTTAATAAGCTTGTTGTAGCGACTGTACCGACATTTATAAAAAAACGTCTTGATAAGCTACTTTAAGTGTGAAATCAGTCTAGATTTAAACCCATTTGGAGTACAGTCCAAATGCAAGTGTGCCACAGGAATGGAATAAAACCCCTGCTGGGGATTGTGAACTAAACCTTCACAACAAAGTCCACAGAAATGGGAATCAGATATCTTAAAAATTGGAAATATCCTAGTAATTCAGCTTCATATAATTTCTTTTTTTTTAAATAATCAAGATCCAAAAAGCTATTGAATATAGAAGACAGTAGAGAAAAATGTCAGTTGTTATTTCTCAATTATTTTGACAACCAGGTGTCAACCCCCTCACCCCCCCCCAAATTTCTCCACTGTCTACACTCTGTCAGACCTACTTATCATTCCTGCAGGAGCAAACTGTCAGGTCCGGCTCATTAGATTTTGACTGCAGTGACAAAGACGTCAGGAGGTGCGCTACCTTGGTAGTAGTTTAAGGGTTTCAGAAACTGCAATCTAAGTTTAAATTGTGGATTTTGAAAATAAAATGAGATAGAAAAAAAAAGATCTACAAAAATGTGGATGTATAACTACACTCGTATAGCCTGCAACAAACTCAGCAATATGTCAAAACGAATAGCAAAACATGGTGTGTATTGATATATTCTAAGAATATTCTCAAACATAATATGGATAATCGCAGTATAGGATACGTATTTGCATTTGACATAACGACAACCAACGTCAACCAGCGTCATTTACATTAGGAATTCAGTTGTGTTAAAATTCATGATAAGGCTAAAGCTGCTCACTTATGGATGGAAAGCCAAATAAGTCGTCAACAGTGAATTCGGGATCATTTGAAATGATTATCTACTGACTTTTAAAGCATGTTGTGTTTAATTAACTTAATAAACATGTTGACATTTCTGTAGTAAATTTAAATCATGGACTAAATAAACATTCTGACCAAACAGGAGTTGCCGAGATAGTAAAATAATCCCTTAAACGTTTTTGGCCACAAAAACCAGCTTGGCCTCGATACTGTTTAAATAACTGTCACACACAAAAGGGTAGAAACAATTACTCACCTATTGCCAAGTGGAGTCACAGCATTTTTTTAAATAATTACATTACCAGTCAAAGGTTTGGACCCACCTACCCAAATTAAATGAACATGTGCATTCAAACGTTTGACTGGTAGGGCATAGATTTTTTTCTGTTTCAGTTATCAGTCACACAAAGCCAAAAATGAAAACTGAAATTACACCCCTTAATACTAAAGCAATAAAAATGATGGATAACATGTCCATGATAACCGTCCATCAGGCAGAAGGGAGGGAAAATAGTTCAGAGTAAAGAGTGCTCCAACTCCACTCTGGAGACACTCTTCAGTTAAATTCTTGCCTCAACAGCATATTGTTTGTCACTTTGTTGAAAGAATATGCAAAAACGTGACCAAGTTGGCAGCAATAAAGGTAAGTTCATAGTGGTCAGTTTCGATGAAACGATTACTGAGTCCTAGTGCCATTTCAAATAAAAATGTTTGAGTCTTGTAAAAGCAAAAGCAAGAGACCCTAAACGCCTCCCCCTAAGATTAAAAGAAAGATCCACCAATCTTAATCAGCCATTGAAAGATTTGATATTTGGGTGAAAAAATAAAATACATTTGACATAAAGGTATATAACTCTTTGTATGAATAGTCACAAGTCGTCCTTGCTGCGGACAGATATTGGTGTAGAGGTGATATATACACGACAGGACATGATATGGAAATGTGTCAGTATCAAATTCAGTATGATCAAGACTTTAATACTATATGTTATGGAGAATTATTGAGAGGTTTCAGAAACCTTTCCAAGGATTGTACTTAGCTGAAAAAAAGCTTCGGGTGTGGGCAGCTTAGTGGACATGAGTACTATCTTGTGATTATCAGAAAAAAAACAGCATCTTTTTCACATCTAGATCCATTGTTTGAGGCAGAGCAGCAAAGCGAGGGAGCACGTTGGGGCGGGGGCTGAGATCAAGTAACTGATTCTTTTATTAATAGCAGAGAGCTGAGGGGATCAGGTTCTGTCCAAGGACATACTCAAACACTACTCTAAAAGAAAGCCTTGCACTTCTCTTTGTGGTGAGCCAACCACTGCGGATTACATAGATTGTTCGCCTGGAGAACAAGTCAGGAACGTCAAAACCATCTGTAGCTCTATGGCAGCTTAAATCTAAACTAATGGGAGGAAATAGGTTCCCAAGGTGGTGCACCAGCACAGGTTTCCTGCTTTAACAGGCATACTGACTACAAGGTGTGAGAGAAAGGGCACAGGGCAAGCTGGGGGGTGCGCCATCAACCAAATATGACAGAAAGTTGTTTCGCAGTGCTACGGGAAGATAAAAGACCTATACATGCATACAGATATAGCCTCTTTAATTTACCTGCTGCATAGTTAAAGCAAAAGTCATGACACATTACATATAATAGCTATTAGCTATTATAATATGAGGGAACAGAAAAAAAGAGTGCAAGAAGAATCAGAAATAAGAAGAGTGAAAAAAAAAATCAAAGATGTGAATGAACTGCATATGTAGGCTATATATACACGTTTCTCATTTACCCACACAGTCATACAGTGTTTCTATTATATATTCACTCTTTATACACTAGCACGATGGCAGGCCCACTCACAATAAACGTGCACAAGCAATCACTGTGTTGATCAAGTCTGGAAGGGTAATAAATTTGTGTGAAATCCATTGTTGTAAAGAGACTACCATTATAAGTAGAAAACATTCAAGACAGCTCCCAGTACAATGATTAAAAAAAACAAAAAAAAAAAAACACAGTACCACACTTATGTTTGCAAAGTTGAATCTGAACAACCCAGAAGACATCAGGACATCACTGCAGGAGAGGGCAGTGGCTTAGTCGGTAGGAACTTGGGTTGGGAACCGGAGCGTTGCGGGTTCCAAAAAGCACAAAATTCATTGGAGCACTTTCAACAATCAAAGCCAACTCCCATGAAAGCTAAACAGCCCACACTCAAACTGTGTAAGACCACTGAGCCTTTAGAACAACATTATTATGCCCTTCTCCATCAAGCATCATCCATTTATCCATTATCCAGTTTCTCAACATTTTTCCTCTCACTTTCTATATGGATATCTTCCACTATTTTTTTTTTCTCTTCCTTTCTCTTCAGTTCACTTACAGAATATAGTTGTGCAAAACATGCGTCTCTACTGTTATTTTCATCGTTCATGCAGTACACAAACACTCTGTATGGAGTGCAAAGTATGCGGTCTCCCAATCACACTCAGTTACAGGTACAGTACAAACACACCCAACTCACCAGAATGCAGGCATCTGAATCAGCTTTCCGTAGAGGGCAGTACTGAAGGAGGGAATGATAGGGATGAGAGGCAGAAAGTCCCCTTTACTGTCCTGGCATGTCAAACCTGCCTGGAACCCAAACACCTGCCACAACAGAAGAAACAGCGAAGAGACAGAACTCATTAAGCACATTCTAACTTGATCCATGTAGTTGTCTCAAGTAAATTATCATTAAAATTGGAGTTGGCTTTGAGTGTAAACCAGCAGTGTTTATGCGAAGAAGTACATTTGCACAGATGGGTACACACAAGACTTATTTAAAGTCATCTAAACAAAACGGTCAAACAAACAAACTATTGAACGGATAAATGAGCTGCTAAAAAAAAAAAAAACAATCAATGCCTGGTTCATTGACGTGTCTTTTTCAGCAGTTTTGGACTCTGTTGTTTAAATGGTCTGACCTTTTTTCTCTTAAAAAAAAATAAAATAAATAATCAGACAAGTCTCTAACCTAGAATGCCAGTAGACCGACTGACAGACAGGACACACATAAATACAGCCCATCCCGCATTATTCCCACCTGCCATATTATTCCCCAAAAATGTTTCTTTTGCGGTATGTCAGTGGGTCATATTATAAATATTTTAAAGAATCATCGTAGCAGGATTTAGCTATGGACAGGAATAATCTCCTGTTCTGGTCTGTCTCACAGTCTCTTGTATTGCTGACACTTGTTTTATCAGTATGTTACATAAAAGACTGATGTTCATTCTTTGCTACAGAATTAGCTCCAAGAGCTTCAAAGCAGACCCCTAGTGCTGCGGCCCCGACTTCATACGTGGGACAAAAGTCACAAACTTCAAAAGTGGTAAAGAAGTCACAAATATATTTAGCAAGTTTTTAGCCCCCACCCCCCACATACACTTTTTTTAAGTGACTAGTGACAAATCTAGCAACTTTTTCAGGTATTATTGATGATTTTTGTACACTCTAATGTAAAAGCATGAACCGTTTCCACCCTTTTCAGTGAGCAGGCGGTGCTGCCGTGAGTCCCTCCCCTGCACCAAAGTACTCCCAGTCCTTGCGCAGCAGCCGCTCCCAATTCTAGTGGCCATCGCCACTGAATAATAACTAATAATATATTACTATAAATAATGTAATTATCATGATTATTTAATTGCGCTGCACACTTAGTCAGATTGAAGGTTGAAATTGTGGTGTTTAAAATAAATAAATACTAAGAATAATAATAAAAGTCAAGAAAAGGAAGTCTGTAGTCCTAAACGTACAATTGAAGGTGCTTTAATGCTAAAAATATGAAAATGCTACTCCTTTTATATAACTATGATGACATTACTCCTCTCATCTACAGCATCCAATACAATCACATACAAATGGCAAATTCTCCAATTTATGGGATGAGGTAAACTGGCGCCTTCTAACGACTTTAGGACAGCCAGTAGTTTTTTTTTTCCTAATGAGGAGTTGGTAAGACTACAGCCAACACGACATCAGAGTCTGATTTTTATTTAGCAATCTGTATTGGCAGTGGTGCTGCGTTTGTATCTTATACAAGAAAAACTGTTTTCTACATTTTCATGTTGTGGAAAAATGGAACAGACTCAAAAGCCCATAATAGTTCCTGCATAGTTATTAACATATTTGCAGTTATATAATATTTTAAAATAAGCTTACACTGTTTTGACAGCCTGACACATAAAGGGCATTTTTTGCCACACATTTTTCTTTCTAATGCCTTTTTCAAAGTAATGAAAAACTATCATCTCATCTCCTTCTCGTAAACCCAGTGTAACTTGTATGGCATCATGTTGTGAGTCAAGTGCATCGTCACACTCGCACTAAGCAGTTTGGTTCAGTTAAAACCAACTCCACACCGTCTGCCCCGTTAGCCAATTTGATATTTTATGATATGAATTGCAGGACTCTCAGAACACGCATACATTTCTGTTTAATGTGGAATTCAAGGATAAAAATATAAAATATAGGTTTGCAAGTATAATGTTGATATTTTTCCATGCCATTATTGTTAAGAGAAAAAAAAGATGTCTCTGAGATCTTGGCTACAGTCACAGATAAATAAGACTACAGCTAAAGTCACTGCCCTCAAGACAGATACCACTATCAATCAGCAACAATAAAAACATTGATTAAGATAAGCCTGGGCTTATATACTTTTCAAATGGTTTCCTGAACTGAGTGAATTGTGGCTGGAGTAAAATCCACTTTGTCATGATCCCACTGCCAAAATCAGGAGCTAGAATTAAAACCTCAACATAAATAGATGCTGATGGGTCACAATAATCCTTGGACACTCTCTAGTTGACTGTTAACCCAAGAGTGACCCTGTGATAAGTACAACCAGCACAACATCCAGTAAACATCTTGCCTTTAAAAACACTTAAGACCAGGCAAGACTGGACCAGCATAAAGTAGTCCAGATCTGTTATCTAGGGTTCATAAAAACCTGATTGCCTGGATCTGTTATGTGTCCACTCCTTAGGTCACATACAACTTAAAAAGAGGCCTAACTTGCTTTTCGCTCTAATCTATCAGTTGTAGAGAAAGATCATCTTGTATTTGATGTATTTGTATTTGAATGTACCATTTTATGAACAACTTCATATACACAGGATGTCAATGAAGACACACAGAGACAAAAAATAATAGTTTCAAACTGTTTTTTCATCAACATATTCAATTTGTTAAACAGTATGAAAGATGTTTTACTTACAAGTTCATTTCATAATCAGCTATGGGTTTAAGCAAGGGTAGTATAGCTCTTACATAGACAGGTTTTTTTTACGTTTTTTGTTTTTAAATCAGTCTGAACTTAAGTCGTTTTATGATTGCAACTTTATTACACTTAGTATCTTCTGAGATTTTCAAATGACCTTCTTAACAGTTATTTATTAAAAGTAGTCCTACGGGTTTGGCCAATTTGAATTTAGCATGAAAAACAACCTTGATGCAAACGGAAACTCCAATGTTCATTGCCATTGAATAACGTTTTCAGATTTTAACTAGCAGTCAAAATGCAGCCTATGCAGGAACAGGAGGACGCCGTAGTCGTACAAACCAAATGTGACCCATCAGTCTGGTAGATAAAAACCATGATGCAGTCCAGAGTTGGACTGGTGATCATCAAGAAGTTCAGGGCTTCTTGAGATTTTATGACCAGTTGAAAAGGGGTCATTAAGGTCCTTAAAAGGGTCACCGGGGTCATTTTAGAATGTGTGGCAGTGCAGCTGATTTGGTGTGTGCAAGGCACTTAACTGGACAAATTAGTAGACATACATTCAGTTCAATAATACATTAACCTATGCTGAAGTAGCGTTTCTTCAAAGACTTGTTTGTCACATGTGTGCATCTTTTTTTTTTGTCTGCAGAAAAATATGCTCCAAATATGAATGCATCTCTACAGATTTTAGTAGTGAGGCAATTTGAGCCTTTCTTAAAGCAAATCACAACCAGAGAGCAGAATGACGCCACACTCACCTTGAGGTAGAGATGTGCATAGCAGTGATGTAGCAGGCTGTCAGGGGGCTGACTAAGACTGCTGACAGTAGCAACCAGTTCTGGGGCATACATCGGCACAGAGTGTTCAACATTCACCCTTTCTACCAAAAACTGTAAAGAAGGTAGCGGGCGCATGGGCTGAAACACTGGCACAGAGACGGGTCCTGCTGCCGCCTGGAGATTAAAAATTAAAGTGAAAACAGATTAGTAGGAGGGTAATGCATTACTCATATTGCTCTTTGCTCTCGCTATAGTCTTGTCAGACCTGCGAGCACTAGTGGAGATACTCAATATTCTGCTTTCCATTTGAGATTTGAATTTGAGATACAGAAGTGTTAGCTAAAGATACATGAAAAGCTGAATTCCTGAAAAATATAGCAAAGTAAAAAGCTATTTAAAGAGTTATTTAAAATTGACAACAATTTCATGTCTCCTCATTATCTCATCTCCTACCGATCACCTTCCATCTCGGACTTGTATCCACTCACTTTTGCCAGGACTGTTTGTCTTCGTCTAACAAAAACATTTGGCCCAGTGCTGTCTCCCCAGAAGTGCTGTTCAAATATCACCCGTTTTATTTTTCTAAAAATCACCACCAAACAGCCATCTTTTGACAAGACTTTCATTTACTGGAGTCAAGGGTTCTATTTAAGAAAGTGTGTATTTATAATGAAGTTATGTTTGTATTGCTCAGTAAAAATAGCTTGCAAACACACTTTGTAGACAACTAATCCAGTTTCCTCACCTCGGCTTTGAGGATCAGATACGACTGCAGTAGGAAGCGTCTCGCAATGATTTGATAAACAGAAATGTCATCTTTGCTTAGAGTAAAAAACACTAAATAATTAAAAAAATGTCAATGTAAACGTCTGCTGCAAGGTGATTTACTAAAACAAATATTCTAAGCTGATTATGTTTACATGCAGTTCAAATGTCAAGGAAATCTAACCTTTTAATAAATCAATTAATGTGGTTAATGCAGATCATTTTCTAAAACTACTGACTGCTGATGTAGAGCAGATGCAGAAATAAAAATGTCTTTGCTACATTGCAGTTATTCCTATATTTACAGCCCTATGAATAAATATGAATAAATACAGATTTAAATACAGAAAAACAGATTTTAGTTGCTTATCAGACTTTTGGAATATTTTACATCCCTGCGTAGATGTGTTGTTAAAAATATATAAATAAATAAGAACTGAGAATTACAAATCATCCTTCCATTTAAACAAGTTTAGGAAAAAGAAAAGCTACAGAACAATTTACTACCTGCTACGGTAAATAACATCAAATTGTTCTGTTTGAATAGCTGCATCCTGTGCTTTAAACTTAATCTAAATATATTTGTGAATTGCTCATATTATTTGCTCATAGTTCTCACTCGTGCCTTGTATTCAAGGTCTTCGTTTGCTGCAATCCAACCAACAAAGGCACATTAACCACTGCACCAAATGTGCTCACTGAAGGTATAAAGACAAGAATTTAAAGTGGTATAAAATGAGATCTGCGGATGCTACCTTTTGTCCCATGATGACAGGCATTAGTGTATGGAGAAGGTTGAACTCTGCCATGGAAACAGTGACTGAGACTTGGAGCAGAGTGAGACAAGTGAGTCTGGTTGGGATGAATTCCTCCAGGCGTGATATCTCCTCTGGAGTAGCTGGACTATTTCTCTCCTCAATCATTTCTACAGACATAAGAGACACAAACAATGTATCATAAAACAAACAGATACAATGTAAAATAATGCAGAGATGTAGGAAATGAAGAGATTAAACTTTTAAACTTCAAGTTATCACAAATTATACAATAACCAGTGGACACTTTTGGTTACTTTTATGTTTTTGGAGGGATTTGTTTTTTTGGGTTTTTTTCAGATTAAGGAATAAGGCAAACAACATCTGGAACTGATGAATAATTTTTTTTCTTCTCGTTTTTCGGTCATCAAATCCAAATGTGGCCTGTATTATTTTAACTATGCTCTCTTAAAAGTACAATACACGGGCATGGCGCCACACATGCAGTACACATATGTACATGTAGATAATATGAAACAAAATTATACACCTGACTTTGTAAAACATACAATAAAAACTGTATTTATTTGCATTTTTTTAGATCAAAAACTGTAGATTTAAAAAATTATTGTAAACAATATTTCTAATGGTCAGCTTTTCAGTATGTATCCATCAGCCAATGTTTTGACTGTTCACAAACATCGTCTCCTGATTGTGAGCATTTACACACTTATTTTCAAGGCATATTGTTTTGAGTTTGCTGTTCTGATGTTCTGACATCTTTCTACACATGCTGCCCTTTTATAAACCTTCCTATTTTGTTTGTACTTGCTCCAAATTAAAGACACAGCTGGTTGTGATCATCCAGCATCTTTTGCAACAATGCTGAATGACCTTGAATGAGTTTTACAGTCCTCTCTTTTGTTCTAACAACTCTCTTGTTGAGGCCGTGTTTCTTACCAGTCCGCCAGGTACGACAGCTCATTAAGGACTAAAAATTATTTCTTAAATGCATTTGTATATCTAGAAAAATGTTTAAAATGTCTTGCACCAGGCAAAGTAGTGCACCAAAAAGACCGGTGAGAACATTGTGGATTTCAGCCACATTAGAAGCAACACACAGGCCCATCTACATCAGCAGATATGTAGTGGAGCGTGTGCGTCTGTGGTGTGGATTCCCAGGAATTTGAGGACAGTCTTGCCTAGTTCTGCTCCACTCTGATAAAGAAAACACAGCAGTGTCTTTTCTTCTTGCAGAGCCTCAGCAGAAGTCACCAATTTTTAAGGATTTCTGAGATTTCGGGTATTTCTGCAAGCATTACAGCATGGCAACTACAACTACAACACAAAAAAGAAAAAAAAGGCACACCAGCAAGCAACAATTATCACTACCAGTATTTTTTGAGATATAATGATCCATTGATCCACATAAATTCATCTATTTAATGATGAATGATCCAAAAGCATTAAAAGAAAACAAACATTTTGATCAGACATAGGTACATGTAATCCTTACCAATACATATAATCAAGTTGCCTTTTGCAGTCTATTTTTTATAAAAGGAGCAGAATGTTTCTTCAATTCATGTCTTGTTGAACCAAAAAATAAAAGTGAAATTATAATTTTAATTATTTACTGCAGTTGAATATGACTGAGTGATTTTCAATCAACATATGACATTGTCGCATATCGATCGTTAGCTCCTGAATAAAACTAATAAAATAAGAAATAATTAAAAAAAAAAAAAAAAAAAAAAAGCGCATCTGAGCAAGATTTGGGATATTGGCCAAAACCTGATCCTGATCCAGTTTACTGTAATAATGTATCACGATAAAACTTGTCATACAATGGTACACTGCAGTTACTTTCCATTCCTTCATATGCAACATGCTCTACCTGGTTCTGCACCATCGTGCCTTCAATGTACTGCACATAAGGTCTCACTTTCACTCTAGATACAGTGGGGGAAAAAGTATTTAGTCAGTGACTGATTGTGCAAGTTCTCCTACTTAGAAAGATGAGAGGTCTGAAATTTTCATCATAGGTACACTTCAACTATTATTAAAAAAATCATGGTGACCCACAAAAAAAGCAAAGTTTCTTACTCTCTCAGACGTGTAACTTCTTCTTTAAGAAGCTCTTCTGTCCTCCACTCGTTACCTGTATTAATGGCACCTGTTTGAACTTATCTGTGTAAAAGACACCTGTCCACAGGCTCAAACAGTCAGACTCCAAACTCAACAATGATCAAGACCAATGAGATATCAAAGGACACTAGGAAGAAAATCATAGACCTCCACCAGGCTGGGAAGAGTGAATCTACAATTGGTGAGCAGGTTGGAGTGAATCAATCAACTGTGGGAGCAACTGTAAGAACATGGAAGACATCCAAGACCATTGAGGAGATCTGCATGGAGAAATGGGCCAAAATACCAGCAGCCTATCTGCAAACCTGGTGAAGACTGACAGCAAACGTTGGCCCTCTCTCATTGCCAACAAAGGCTATGTTGGAAAGTATAGTTGAACTTTTCTTACTCAACAAATACTTATTTTCCACCATAATTTAGAAATACATTCTTTCAAAATTCTACAATGGAATTTTTTTTTTTTTTTTCTTGTTTTGTCTCTCATAGTTAAAGTGTATCTATGATGAAAATGACCTCCCTCATCTTTCGAAGTAGGAGAACTTGCACAATCAGTAGCTGAATAAATACTTTTTGGCCCCATTGTATATTTGAAAAAGGACACAAAGCAATCAATTGTTAATCATTTTAACAATTTCATTAAATCCCTATTATGTGTGGTTGAATGAACAGTTTAGCTCCAGTAGTGATTCTGGTTTTCTTTTTGTGCCAGGGCTTGTAATAAACTACTAATAATAGACATGCAGCATAAAAGTACAAGCTCTTATCACGGTAACCGTTTCCCATTAGCCATGGATTTTTGTTTTTAAGTTTAACAAAACAATTCATTAAATCAATAATCAGAAACACTCAAAGGCAGCCAATTAAAGTCATCCTCTTCAAAATAGGAATAGCAGTTTACCTAATCAACACTAATCAACACAAAAGGAGTAAGCAGAATGCTGAACCACTATACAATAACCAGCACCTGAAGAAGTCAAAAACCTGACAGCTTTGCATTGACTTGCCCCTGGCCCCGGGACACTGGCTCCTTTCAGCTATATAAAGACTCTGTTGGGCCTGATTCCCAGCTCCAAGGTGGGCTCAGAACCTGATCGCAAAACTATTTTGGTCTATGACCTAACAATGCAACCTGAATCAGGTTTACCTAGCACTGGAATATCTGGATGTAATGGAGTGGCTGAGCTGAGCTGAGCTGAGCAAACTAAAAACAGGCAGCTTACTGTACAAAGGAAAACCTACAGGAACACGAACACAACATTTTAAAACATAAAAGAAACATGAATATATTATAAAGAAGGAATAAGTTTAAATGCCAACACACATGCAGGATTTCTAAGAGATTGTATGTATTTGTCACGAAGTCATCTGCAGTACTCTTACGATTAGATGTACATTATCTCCAACATCCTGACGCAAAACGCACTAAACAAATGAACGTCATGTTCAGTACTAAGTCAAACAATTTTCCATCAAATTCCTGATCTAAAATCTGATCTGACCTTTGTCTTAACACACTAATAAACATAACGCACTTAACCTTTTAAAACGCATTGAAAATGTCTCATGCTTTCATTGGGTCAATGATAGCATGAGACATTTTCTCTCCCCAATTTAACAGTCCTGGAGAAAGAAGTAAAAAAAAACAAAAAACATCTGAGTAACTAGCTGTTTGAAGCTCTTATCACTGGTGTCTTCAAGCAAGCACCTTCGGTAGCTCTGGATCAGATCTGCACAATGTTCAGGAAGAATTTTTGACTATTCCTCTTAAGAGAATTGCATCATCGCAGACACATTTGTATGACGTCTGGTGTGAACAGCTCTGGATGAACCCACAGATATTAATATTTCATACAAGTCTTTTGCAAAAAACAAGTTATTGCTACACCTATTAAACTTGCGAGTACATGTGCATGTTCATTCACGATGAGCTCATCAACAGCTGTGCAAACATGATGAGAACGTGTTTGGCCTAATTCCCTCAAACGGTCCAAAAGGTCATTACTTTCATGTAGAACGGTGGGATGAATATTCGAAATAATCGTGGAAAGTGATACACATATGAAAGGGATGCATGAGCTCTCTGACCTTGCTGGGGTATGCAGTAGGGTACATATTCATGGTCCATGGCACAGGCAATCATCTTGAGGATGCGGTGGACTGCGCTGCTGTGCAGCCTGATGTGTAGAGGTCCTACCACCAGCCTCTTGATAGACGTCTCCTGAACCACAGGCACTACCTCCTCCATACTTAAGACAGAGAAGTCCTGAATGCCTACACAAGGACATACACAACTGTACTTAAAACGTATATAATGTGTGCTGCTATAGGAGCTCTTCTGTCAGTCAACATTAACACATTTCCTAAAGCCAAATTTGAAAGATATAAGAATAGTAAAGTAGCCATAATCACCACTCCACCTCATATACAGAAGTATTTGATTTTTCACATCAATATTTGGGGCACTAACATTTTTCTCCATACACACAAAAACACTACATATACAGTATATCTGTAGTGTAATTCAGCAGCAGGGATCAGCAGACATAGTTGTGAACAACTGCAGTGATGAATATTCCAAATGTCCAGTTCTCTCCCACAGCTGTCCCTTCATTCATCTCCGGCCGGTATTCCAGAGGTCCACTTAAAAGACTTAGCTCCCCAGCAATAAAAAGGGAGAAATTAAAAATAAGAGCAGGGGGCGGATGAATGGCAGTGAGGGAAAAAGAGGACAAAGGGTCACAACTTCCTTTATTCCCATAACATTCCACCACTATACTGAACATTCTTAAAGTTCAGAGTCAACACTACAAATTTGCTTTTTTTTCCTGAAAGGGCTGGGGTATAGGGGTGTAACTCACTGAATTTTGGAAACTTAAAAAGGGCAACAGGCAATGACACTCCCCCTTCCCCCCAGTGAGATGTGGCTGCAGTGGATTACGCTTAATATCAACCATATGGCTGTAGTTAGAATGGTTAGTGGATTGATGAGGAGGCTGAAATTAACTGGGATTTAAAAGGGACTTCATTTTACAACATTTAAAATGAAACTTTTTAAATCTACAGTATTACTCTAATCTGAAGTCAATGTTAAGAGTGACCTGGGTTGATTAGTATTTAAGTTGACTCAGAGTTTATGTTAGTCCTGTGGCAATGCAGACTAATTTGTTTGGCTGACACTGGATCTGGTCCTTGTCTGAGAAGAAGAGAAGCATTCCTGTTGGCAAGGGCAACCACAGCTGTCCCACAGGAAAAGCAATTGACACTTATCCTGCTGTCAGAAATGCCTTTGACAGCTCAAAATGACAGTATCAATGTTTTCTTTTAATTTAGATAATTATCTGTAGCTGACAGCAGCAGCGGGAAACAATAGCCCAGTCAGAAAAAGGCTGAAGTACAGAGAAGTAAAATGACGGAGAAAAACGGTGAGACGAGTAAAACAACAAAAGCAAGATTATAGTGCAAATAAATCTAATTACCTGTTCAAGTTCATAAAAACAGCTTAGACAAAACAAACTGTGCAATATATCATTACATTTTCCAACAATAATAATTACTGTAATGGTATTATAACAATATTATAATAACACTTTTGTCACTATACATGGTAAGGGGGTGCATAATTATTAACTATTTGTATTATTTTTCCTTTTTGAAAGGGTGGGATTTTTTTCTTCTATTATATGACTTAAAGAAGGATGCTTTCCACCAGGTTCATAAAAAAATACTATTTCTTACACACTTAAGTAAAACAAGACGTGTGGTCCAAGTATAACATTTCTGAGGGAGGCATGCCTTATCTCCAAATAAAAACTTCAGATCATCCAGATTTGAATAAACATTCTTGAAGAATGAGGATCTCTGCCTGTCTTGAGACTTGTGCCAGGAAGACTGACATCTAATTCAGCGAGAAGGGCCTATTCACTTTCTCAAGAGTTTACAGATAAAGAGGAGGAGGAGAAACAGTGTTTCAACAAGCAATGGAGAGAGAGAAACTCAAATATGTGTCAGTGCAGCCTAAACACTTCTGACAGTTGCCCCGCAGGTAAGTTTAGGGTGAGAGTGAGGACAGAGAGGGTCAAGGACCAGGTGGCTTGAAATGAAACAAGACGAGCTCTTTCTTCAAGTCTCGAGTGCTTGTTTGACAGGGAGAAGAAAAGTAAGAAAGAATGAGATGGAAAGACATGAGGAAAGAACAAGGTAGAGAGGAGGAGAAAACATGATAAATGTAAAGAAAAAGAGAAGAAAGGGCAAAGTGGCCAAACAAGCTCTGTGAGGATGAATGAATTGGACAATACCTTTGGTGGTGGTGGTGTTCTCCATTGTGTAGAGGTAATCCATGTAGAAAGCCCCGAAGCGCTGCATGCCCGTTATCTCTGTGTAGGTCTCCTGTTAAACAAAAGTGGAGTTAGGTAAACATGGCAGTAAGGGAGCAAACAGGCTGATAGCCTTTAAGAGTGCCAATGACTGGGGTCAAGGCAGATATGACAATGAGGCTCAACTTACAGATAAAAACTATTGAGCGGCCGTACTACATGGTTGGATTATCTGTTTGTTTTATTCCAAATTGCCTAAAATATCATTTATAACTGGAAGTACTTTGAAAAGTTAAAATGAATGGCAAATATTTATCGCAGCAAGCACAAGGCATTTGAAGGATAAACTTATAAATAAAAAGTAATACATAATTACTTCACAAAAAAACTAAATTCAGCCAGAGAGGAGAAATTAAACTGAAGTCTTTGTAATTGTACTCTGAAATGCATGAGTTACTTATGAAACGTCTGTACTGTTGAGCGTTCCCTCACTCAGTAAATACTAATAGCAAGGATGTTTCATTGAGTGCAATTGAATGCCAGTTATATTTACGCTTAGGTACATTTTTATTGTGAAATTATTTTGGCGGTTTTCTATTGCTGCAGCCGATCCAACCAAACTAAGAAGAGGTGAACTTCTTAATAGTTCGCCATTTAATGACTGCGCTGAGAAATCCAAACAAAAACACAAATATTAACACACATGCAAAGCTTGCAATTTATATAGTTTATCGTTTTAGGTTTATTTTTCTGTCTGAACACTTAGATGTAAGAGCAGCTGATTAAAGAACATAAAAACCCAGGAGGTCATTCAAGATTTCAAACAAACTGTCAGGACAACATTATTAATTTATGCCCATTAACAAATGAAAAAAAAAAAAGAAGGTGAAATAAACCATTTTCCTCAAATATTTGTTCTGTCTTTCGTTTGATCTTAGTTTTATAATTCAGCATTAGTCTACAGAAACTGGGGAGAAGTAAAAACTGTTATTGCACACAAGAAACTAGAAAGAATAATAGAGGCCTCGAACACTTTCAACACCCTACCCTGGATTTACTCAAAATTTCTCTGAAGAGAGATTTACGAGAGCCTTATCAGGGAGCAAAGTTAATGAGTAATATTTATAAGGTGGTCTCTAATGGGTCTGGCATGCTTTTGGATCAAAGCCAAGCTGGTTTCAAAATCAACAATAATCAATGGGTCCTGACTAAAACCTTTAAGTGTTAAACTTTCAAGTGTGGATGGAGAAAGGGATGGACTGGATGGATGTACAAACAATTGCTTTATTGAGGGTCATGAACATTTCTAGCTTGAGTCAACACTTGAGCTGTTAGGGCTGATGAGGGGACCTGAGAACCATCAGGAACAATGGCCTTAACACTAATACTCAGATAGCAGGAACATACCAACCAGTAGTTGGGTTACTGCTCAAAAAAGAGCAGTTGCCCAACCACGCTACCTTTTAATGCATCCACCTATCCTAATTGCTTAGTTTGGGTTTACAGTTCCCAGGTATAAGAAAAAAGAAATCACATTTTCATCACATGGTTCTTTTAATTCAATAATGTTAAGTCAAAAAAATTGCTTTTGGTTACATCTGTACTGTTACTGTGTAAATTTATTGGGCCATCTACAAGATTTATGTTGCAATGGCTTTTGGTTAGAAATTAAAGACCAAACTTTGGAAATAGGGTTTAGTCTTTCCTGTCAGTTTCAGTTATGTAGATGCCTCTGTGGTTTAATTGAAGAAAATGATTCTGAGTATGAAAAAACTTTCATTGATGTAGCTGTTGTGAAACAGAAGCATGCGAGGGGAGACAAAGTCCACCATCTTTCAGGTTCTAAACACAATGTCTCAGAACTTGTTGAAAATGAAATCATCTGGTCTTCACCGGGTCTTTAAATTAGGTCAAAGTAAACATAATACGCCCTGCCATTGTCTAATAAAAACTAAGAGCAATTACAGAGGCAGTGTCTGACAGATATTATGTAAAACTAATGACTTCATAGCTTGTTGAACCAGTTAGAGCAACAATCATTTGAATTTCGATATGATATCAGTCTTTAACACCAATATAGAGATCGTCTCGCTCTTCTTTACAACACTGCTTCAGTTCACTTATGTTTGCAGGGGTTCATTTCTGCACAGCCCTCCAGGTCCCACCACATCATCCAGTCCTCAGGACGAGGACTGGACTTCAACTGGGACATGGCAACATTTTTCTTTTTAACCCTCCCACAACCCTTTTAATTTTGGCCAAGCTTTAGCTGCTGCACAGACGCCCTTGTGTTTTGGTATACAACATCACATTGGCCTGTTTTTAGGAAAGAGGTTGAACAAACTCCACGTTAAAGCAATAACTCAGAGTCAACAAGCCAAGAGTTGGGTAACAGCAGATCATGCAGTGCAACTAAAAGAAAAAAAAAAAAAAGACATCGTCAATGGAGCTCCAATACTGTGAGTTATCACGGCAACGCCAACTGAACGGATAGATAGGGTCCTTTTTCCCCCAACAGAATTACAGCTTTTATGGCAACAAACTCTGAATCTGTCGGTAGGAAAAGTAACATGGCTGCAGCGATGAAGGAACGAGTTGGTGTGAGAGAAATTGCAAAGTGAATTACATATATTACATTACAGTATTAATTACATCAAAATATGAAGTAAGTGACAAATGGAGCGTAAGCATACAGCACCAATGATTGCTTTCATGTAAATAAAATCCTGCTGGTGAATTAAAACCTTGGATGTGGTCAAAGATCAAGTATAAAAACATAATTCAGGTAACTCAAACATCACAAGCTCATAGTTGTGCCATTCAACTTTAATAACATTTTGCCCAAGCAAAGAAAAAATTGAGCTTTGATGGGAATATGAGAACCAATAATACATTCAGATGAGGAAATTGTAAAGGAAAATTGGAGACTTTACTCAAAGTCTCCAAAGCGCATTGTATAAGATGTTAATTCAAGATCAAAATTAAATTAAACTCATTTCAGCCTTATGAGGAGGAGGAGACAAACAAAAATATAGCTACTAAAATATATATAAAACAGGTTACTGGTATTCGTACCAATAAACACTTTTTGTTAGTACTAATCTGAGGTTTAGGGATGACCATATTTACATGTTCATAACTAATGTCATCATTATCTTACCTTGTGATTAGCAGCATCCAAGATGAACTCGGCTCTGACGCCGTTGTTCTCTGGACTGCGGTAGTCAAAGAGAGAGTTGGTAAGGTAAGTCATCCCTTTACTACTGAGGTTATCCCCACAGCTGAAAAACACTGCATCCTGCAGAGACAGAGGAAAAACAATGGTTAAAGTCAAAATATTTAGTATAAATGAGCCCTTAAAGTGTTACATGTGAGCAGATTGTTGGAATGACGTTAGCAGCAGTGCACGTAGGACACATAGAACATTACTGTTAATAATAATAAACACTACAGAATAGAATAAAGTCCACTTCCTTTCCCTGAACATTTCCCTTCTAAAGCCACCACAGCTTTAAGAGACTTAAGAATATTTTTTGGTTTTTAATTTTTTTTGTGAGGTTTTTATGATCTCTTTACCTCTTCACGTCGATTCATATTTTCCTCAAAATCCCGAACTCCCATGATGCCTTTCAGGCAGAGTGCCCGGCAGCCCACAAAGCCAATTTGGCAATCAAAGAAGGGCTCCCCCATCATGAGCACCTGGAATAAATGCCAGAGAAAAGGATTAACATAAATATCATATTCCGCATTTACCGGAAGAACATGATAACTGAAAAACTCAGGGAATGACTTATAGAATTTTAAAAATGTAAGCACATCAGATTTATTAAAATATAGTTTCATAGTGTGCAGACTGCAACCAACTGAACATGCCTCTCCTTCACAATATCACTACATTTGGTTTTTTTAAATACTTCTTTTTACTTAGCCCTTCTTCTTATACACTTATACATTTTGTATGTGTGACCTTTCCAGCCACTAACAAACTAAGCCCTCCAATTATTGTACAAACCAAACTGGAATATCAACATATTTGACTATAAACAGTTCAGCAATCATAAAGGTCAGAAGTCAATAAATCACAAACATTCAGAGGTATTAATGAGAAGGGTTTGACTGCACTTTTCCAGAAAAACTTCTCTCTCACCTGTCTTTGGTCTACCTGGCAGATAGATCAATAGAGAATCCAGTAAAACTTTACATTTTACTAAACAAACGTTGCATGTCTTACTTCCCTTGTGAAACTAACCAATCTTTCGTCTTTCACCACTCCCACATTTGGTCTCAGTTCAAACAGCTCTTCCTCTCCAAGAAAAAGCATAAATTACAGAAATTGGAAATCACTGAATTTTCACATCTGGAAAAAACCCCAAAGCAGAAAGCTCCTTTCCCACTCTGACCAGGTAATCAGAGAAAAAGGCTTGTTGAGGGAAAAATCAGGAAATGATCAGGCTTCAGTTCAACCCAGACACCAGTTAATGCACAACAAACTGTGGATTAGTGACCTGGCAAAGCTTTAAAAATGTACAGTGTTTATGGGAGTACATATGAAGATAAAAAACAATAATGATCAAAAGGAAAGTTGATCATTGTTTGCTCCGTTTCAGTCGTGCCAGATGAAAAAGGCTGCTCAGGGTAAACTTGAGGGCCAGGTCATTAGATAAAACAGCTACTGTGATGGAACAACTACGAGCATCTTGTTTGCCATTTGTTACCAATAGTACTAACCATCAATATCTGCCGTTTTCAACCTTAAAGATAATAAATGTAAATATAACCATTTCTTTTCTCGTTAAACATTTCTACTCAGACAACAAATGCCATTCAGCCATAACATTACGGCGACTGACAGGTAACATGGGTAAAAGCACATTACGCCCACATTACGTTCACAATGACGTTAAACTTTGCAGTTTTACCTCAATAGTGATTCCTTCTTGCTCCACACAAAGGACCTCTTTGGACTTGACTTTCTGAGGACTGTAATAGCTGCTCTCCGACTGTGTCTCGGTCAGCTGAGACAAACACAGAGAGAACATTCATTACTTGGAGTCAAAACCGACAGACAGTTAAGCTTGCACTTGGAAATGTCACCAAGAGAGGTCTTCTAGGACAAGATAGAGAATTATGTAGAGAGAACTAGGAGAGTTAAGCTCGTAAAAAGAAAAACACAGACCCCTCCAAGCTTAGTCTGTAAAGAATAACCAAAACAAAGGACAGACACTCCTCTCTTATTTAGTGGAGTGTGTGTTGAGTGAAGTCCCTGAATATCAGAACATGAATAACGTTCTTAGAATATCAATAGGCAAAATTACAACGTTTAAGTGCCTATTCATTAAGTATACAAATAAGACAATCAAATTAGAAGAATTGTTTATCTGAATATTCATTCTGGCTGGAGATAGAGTGGAGGGAAAGAAAAAAAGGAATATTGGTGCAGACTGAGCACCTGGCTGGGGTGAGGACAGTACAGATTTGGTCAAAACTGTGTGTAGACTTGCATCAGACCCAACCCATTCAGCTTTAACACAGGAAGCAGGTGCAGAGTAAAAAGCAGCTGTGGCTTATTATTCTGATGGAACAGACCCTCACCCTCACTCCCTTTCCCTCTTTCGATTCTGTTTAATCACATACGGGGACCACTCCACCATGACCCACAGATCTCTAACTATAATACGAGTTAGGATGTCAAATTCAACGACTAAACAAATGCCCTGTGCGAGAAAGTTGCATTGCCACTATGATTAAGAATGATGAATGTTTACCCCATAAGAATATGCCACCACACTACGCTGACGGTGCATCTCTGATTGAACCTAAATCTGAAATAAAACTGAGGCAAGAGAAGCGGCATAAATCTGAAAATGTCAACACAGCCACTGTTGCAGCCAGTAATAGACATTGCAGCTGCTGGCACTACTACTCTTTATTCTACGCTGTTATATGTCAGATAGTTTAAAGATTTAACTCTACTGTAAAACAAATTATTTTTATAGAGATACCGTAAACAGGCAATTTTTATAACAGTGAAGGTCTATATTAGAGTTTTTGCAGATACATTTATTTCACAGAAATGCAAAAAGTAAGAAAAAAAAAAAAGAAAGCAACTTTATTTAGAAACTGAATGTTACTATTGAAGGAATAAATACATTAGATATAAGGCAAAAATGTTTCTTGAAATGAAAAAGGCCATTATATCTGGAATAAAATCAAAGCTTTGAAGTTGTGCAAAAGTAGGGAAAAATGGCCATTGCTAAACTATGCATTACATGTGTAAAAGTCAATAAACTGCATTGCCAATTTCTCTGATCAAAAAGGGAATAATGTGTCAGTAATCTAAAATACATCTCTGATTCATGTCAAACTCAGGTTTAGAGAGTGGCTGTTCAAAAACATGAAATTCCATTCAAACTAAATACTTCCCTGTAGGAAAGAGACGGGAACCTTTAAAATAAAACCATCCTTTCAGCTGACAGCAATTACCCCAAAAGAGAGGCAATTAATTGATTAAAAGAACTCAAACAATACAGGAACAGTTTAAACATTATTAGAAAAACACCAAGGTTTATGTGGTCAGAGAAATGCATGTATATCTAAGAAATGCACACATGCACAAGTAGCTGGGGTGCACACACACACACACACACACACACACACACACACACACATCTGCACTCTAACACACTTAACCCAGACAACCACACAATAGCAGTAACGTGATATGTCGTGCCTGAAACTGAGAGGAAACACAGATGAATTCCAACTATTCTAAGTGAGTAGGCAGGATTAAAATTTGGGATCCTTTCCTGAATAGCGTTCATGTCATGTGTAATGTTAAAAACATGAATGTGACCCGAAACGCCAGTTAGTGGTTACACTTGTACCGCACACAGAGACGTCGAGAAGTTAAACTTTCTAAAGACAAAGCTGTTCAAATCAAAATAAAAACAAATCGCAAAAGAAAAAAAACTAAAACTATCAGACATGAGTGGGTCGAATGAGACCATAAATAATAATGTAGCAGACGCTAAACAAATTGGCACAGATTAAGTCATAGATCGCTCGTCCACCAGTCGGAGGCCCGTCCCTCCATGTGTGAAGTATCCTTGGGGAAGAAACTGAAAACACACTGCCATCAAGGTGCTCAGTGTGTAAGCATGTGGGTAATAGACACAAAGTGTTTCATGTGAAAATATGAAACAAGGACTGAATATGTGTCTAAGTGGGTAAATAGGAAACACATCACCACAAAGCACTATATAAAACCTTATCAAAATAAGGTGCTTTATATACGTTATAAGGACCATTTATATCACATTCATACCACACCGCTGTTGTCCAGCAGAATAGTTTCAAAAGATCCGATGGGAAATAAAAATTATTCCTGATAGAACTTTAAACGTAACCTTATTTCAACTAACATATTTTGCCATATGTTCTGACCCATTAGGCATTAATACCACATAGGAGCACAAATTCGTCTTGTCTTCTGTGGCGATTTACCTTGAAGGTGACAGAAGCTTTAGTGCAGTAGAACCCTATGGAAACAATGGGGTCTTTGGATGTGTGCTGCTGGGGGTTGTGATTGCCTCCAGTATCTCCCTGCTGATAGAGGCCTTCTTCTCCTTCCTCCTCTGTGCCGACAATGGTGGGGATAAACGACCAAGCCCAGGACACCCAACCCTGGTCTCCATCTTCTAAACTTCCAGAATGCATATAAAGGTCCTGACCAGCGTACTGGCTGGATCCCAACCTTTCCATTTCAACATCCATCCCTGACAAGGATAAAAGTATTTATTAGTTAGAATGCAACAAAAGCAGACAATTTTGAAAAGAATGAAGAAAAAATAATGGCTAGTGTCTGAATTTTGAATGTCCAGATTGACACACAAAGATTTGCAAGAAAAAATAGAATTAAGAATTAAACTGAATCATTGCTAAATTTATACTACAATCATAACTGGGTTAATATAAAAAATAATTTCCTTTAGCTTAGGTTGATTAAGTTAATGACACAAATATGTTTTTAACACACAGCCTTTTAGAAAAATCTGTCTGTACACACAGGAAAACCGTTGATAATGGAAGCATCTATACCCAGGACAGCACACACTATTCCTTCAGGGCAATTTAATACAAGCAAGTTGTTTCAGCTGTCAAGCAAACAAAGAAAGAACACAGACTGAGGCACTTTCACAGTAGTTCCCTACAGTGCTCCAATATGCAGGTGTGCAAGAGTTTGTGTTATATGAACTCCCTGCTGCATGAACTCTGCAGAGGAAGGGGAAGTCCACTCCAATTTATGCCAGAGTGTGCAGCCTTTCAGCCAGCATCCTGACAGAAGAGGGTCTTAACCAGGCCCTGTTGTCAAGACTGACTGCACGGGGCCAACAGAACAGTCTGCATTTACAAATGAATGCCGTAAATAGTCAAACATTTCATAAAAAACCAAGAGATGAAAATGGGGGGCTAAGAGCATGTCTGATAACTGTGATCCACTAATAAAGTGCAGGCTTAGCAAGTGATACACGTGAATACTAGAGAAGAGCAGTTGTGGAGCTGCAAAAAAAAAAAAAAAAAATTACTATAAAGAAGCTGGTGTTAGATGTGACTCATGTTATTGCTAATATATATTGACAAGTTCTTGGATAATCTCGGAGACACGAGTCAGAAAACCGTCATGTAGAGGGTGATCTTGAGGCAATTTCATCCTGCCCCTTTCCTACGAAAACTGTTCAGAGATTCACTGGGTCTCCAAACCACCATGCACCCCTCTGGTCCATATCCTGACCCCTGAACTGGTCCCATCATGTCTGTTTCCATACAAGTCAGGATAGAGGAAGCTGATGTCAATACACAAGAATGTGTAATCCCATTCCTCACAGCCTCATGTCCTTTGTGAGAAAAAACAATATTGTCTGTGAAGTCATGGTTTTGGAATCCCAGAGGCTAAGGCAGTGAAAATTGTGACATATTTTAATTAAATCTTTCACTTTGTGAGTTGGCAGTTGGAAATCCCATGTTATGGCTTTTTATCCCTCTCTCCAAAGCCCAATTTCCTAGTCCAATTCCGTTTCTCATTTCTCCTCGTTTCCTTTTCAATTTTAACCTGTGAAGGCTTCGAGATGTCAACAAGCTTCTTTACATTTAAGTACATAACATTAATTATTATTAATAATAACAAAAAAAAGATGGAGAAAAATTCCCAGATAGGGTGTGAGCTGGCCAGAATGTATGGTTATATAGTGTAGAGCAATGTGGCCAATTCTGTGTAAAATACAATTATCCTTGTTCTCTGTTTTGATCTTGAGATCATTCAGTCTGACTGACTTCTTTTAAGATCACTAATCAAGTGTGGTACCATGTAAGTGAGCATTTATACATGTCTGCCAGCAGATCGCAGAAGCACAGTCTCATAAAAGTGTGCCAGCGTCATGGCATCCCAGCATCCCAGAGAATAAAGTCTTTGAAGAACAGGCCATACGTAAGTTAACGAGCAGTAAGGGTGTGAATGGGTGTGAGGCTCCGTAACTGAGAGCGAGGGGGGTGGAGGTGAGAGAAAGCAGTGCCCTCACATGCCAGTAGATGTCCCTGCATGTTTAGAAAGGACGGAGTGAACTGGTTACCTGATTACTGTGTGAAAAACTCACATCATCAGCTCCAGATTTACATGCAACCGTGAAGGAAAAAATACATTAATTAATAGTCAAAGTGATCCAAAAAGATGCTTTTATTCTAACATCATAGAAGCATACATTCCCACCTGCACACACACACACACACACACACACACACACACACACACACACACACACACACACACACACACACACACACGACAAAAAAGATAATTAAAAGATAACTAAACCAATTAAAACTATGAATTACTATATTAACTCAATCTCAGCATTAAAACGTATGTTTGTTTAAATTACATGAGAACATGAAACACCACAATTCAGGAAAAAAAGCATTTCATCCACATCCAAACACCTCTAGATTTAATTGCAGCATCTTTACAGCCTAAACACAACCCCATGCTCTGACCTCAAAGTAACCAGATGCGATATTGAACTAGCCCTCAACTCCAGGCGTCTTTAAACGCTCACATGCATGCTACACAGAGGGATGTGCACACACACTTGCATCCATACTTCAGTCACAAGTTCCTGCTTAATAACCCTTCAGACACTTGTTGAAACAACAAAGATTTCACTTCAGGGACTAGTTTGCTCATTCAAGCTTGAAATCATTTGTTTCCAACCACCTATAACTTTTTGTTGTTGATGTTTCCCAGACCTCACTGAATTTCAAACAGCAATAACATTAGCTATAGTCTTCTGAAAACTGCTTTGATTACTGGAAAGTATCTTGCATTTTTCACCTTCTCAGTCTATTCGTGAATGGACCATTGGCTCCAACTTAAAAGAAAAAACAAAAAAAAGCACAGCAAGCAGCCCCAGTGAGTCATTATTACATAAAAACAAAGTTTGTTTATTTTGTTGTTTTACTGAAGCACTTTAATAAGAGTAAAACACAAAGGAAATCAAATAGTCTCCTAGAATATTTTTAAAGAAAGCATGTAAGACTCAGAGTTTAATACAACACACATTAGTTAGTGTATTAATTTGTCTCAACACATGCCGACATTTAATAAAAGGAAAAAAAAAAAAAAAAGAACATAACAGTGATCAGTCCCACAGCATTAGAGGCCAAGTCACAAAAACACTGACTAAAACACACACACAAGGCAGTAGAACCAGCGTATCCAGGACGGACTAACCACACTCAGGCAATGAGAACTCAAATGAATGTGATGAAGTGCTTCGTCCAACAATCACGTCATGTTCGATCACGTCACAACAATTGTCCTTTGCTGACTGATGGCCAATAACAATACAATGTTTGTTAGACAAGGCATTTACGAACCAACATACAACTATAATGTTCAGAAACTATTATTGGCAAAAGCCATCTGTCTGAAAATGTATTTTCTCATCATAAATAATAAATCAGTTGAGCTATTACTATAATATATTTTTCAGAAATGCACAGCTTTATTCTTTAAACCTGAAATGCACACACTGAAAACCATATGTCTACGAACGAGCTCAGACCGCATCCAACTACCACACTCTAAACCACCTACTACAGTGCATATGCACACAATTGCCCCCACCCTTCTGCTTCTTCACTCTGTCAATTACTTCCAGCATAACAAGGTCTGGGGGCGCTCAGGTTCCAAGAGCTGGTCCCCTCTTGTATATTTTAGTGATGGGATACTAATTCATTCTCAGAGGCTCTGCATAGCAGCAGCATGACACAGACTCTTACATCTGGCATTGGACACCGAACTGGAAACTGCGCCAACTTGCAGTGAAAGTTTTAAGCCAAAAGGCAGAGAACAAGCTTGAGAGAGCAAAGTTACTCTGTTTTGGGTTGCCTGCTTGCCCCTCTGTCCACTACTTCTGCTCCTTTCCCAACAGAAGTTGATTTAACCCAGGGGGATCTGGGACTCTTTTTTTTTTTTATTATTATAAGGATCAGTACCTGAAGAGGAATCAAGGTAGTTGTTTAAGGAAAGGGATGGATTTTATATATGTTTAACTGCAATTATTACAAGTATTAAGTGTGCTTGAGTTAACTTTCTCCCATCTTTGCAGGGACATATGAAGGACAAAAAAACAACAACACCTTTTTCAGCTATTTAGAGCATTAATTTGGGTGTTTGCAATTAATTCCAAAAAAAAAAAAAAAACTCCCACATGAAGCACAGCCAAGAATTATCCTGCCACCCCAAATATGTCCTCACCCGCTTCACACTGAATTGCATTCACCATGTAGTCAAGCTACAGATGTATATGTGCCAGTATACATACACATGAAGGGAATTCACCAACCAAACTATATCACACTCCACCACGACAGGTGGTGATGGGGCCTTTCCGGTTGACTAGTTAAGCCAAACCCAAAACAACAAATCTTTGGTTCAACTGGTGGCAGCAAATTGGTAAAGAGACAAGTGGGGAATTCAACAGACTTACAGTTCTTCACATGTCACACGTGCTGTCCAGTTAAGATTTTATTTTCTCTTTGCCATCGCGCTACACAAGCTTCCTACGGTACTCCCACATTAAAGCCTCGTGCGAGAACTGAAGCATGCGAGGAGCACATAAGCCAGTCCCACTGGATCGTTTGTGTTAAGGGATTGGCTGGACTTCTACTACATTATCTGGGTGTGTTAGGCCAACTATTCCATCACATTCAGGTTCATTTGCACCAAGATGATTTTAAAGCTATAATTTCAAACCAGACTAAATCATGTAAATGTACTGACTGATTTCAAAAGTGTCTTAACCGGTGGAGGAGATTGAATGACTCCAGCTGCTAAAAGTGGCTGCTGTGAACAGAGCAGTAAGACATGGCTGAAAAAGAAGCCTTTTTACTGCATCTCTGTGATGAAATTACTTTTAAAAAAAAATTACCATCATTGTGTTAGGCCTAGGACTCTGAAATTGTAAATAACTGATGCCCACACAGTTATAGATGCTATTAGAACATAGCAAAACATTCTTAATTTACTAAATTGTGTTGATCACTGGCGTGGATCAGTCTCTGGGTTGTGATGAATCCAGACTTACAGAGGATATTTCATGTTAGATGAAAGAATCTATACCCATGTCACGTTGTAACTTTTACAAATAAAGATACCTTTGACTAATCTGTCACAGTGAAAATGTTTGAAAGCTACTTTTAAGCTTATGGGTCATGTTGGTCTGCATTTATGCATTTTGCTCACCTAGATGTGAACAAAGTGATTGCGCTATGGTGCTGCGATTAGAGAGACAATTGTGGTAGTGTTTGATTCAGTCTACGTTGCATCCATCCACATGGAGGTGATCAGGGCTGATGGAAATGGGCTGTGTCAAGTTACACACTTCGTTTTTGTTTGTGGAAAAAGCAGGAGGAGCAGACTCTATGGTCAAAGTAATGTTTAATGTCCCGTTTAAGTAAAACAGGAACATATGTGGAGACAAAATCTCTGAACAGGACAAGGAAAAGTCAGGATTTATAAGATAAGAATGTTGTATAGAAATCCGTTTTTTTTAAAGAATCACACAAATTAAAAAATAATGTGCTGAGTTGAAAATGTTTCAATTTTCCAATTTCTAAATTAGTGTTATTAAAAGAAAGTGAATACTGCAGAAAGGTTTCGTGCCATACTTATGTTCGCCACAAATATTTGATATAAATGAGAAAAGTAAAGCAAAAGCACAGGACATACAGATTGATTAAGGTAAATATTAAACATTTTGAACCATAGTGTGTCTTCCTACAGTCATTTTTCTCTGTGTTTCACACCAGTTATGGGCTTTTGAAGGCTTATGCAAAGTCGAGATCACCTCACATCTGAAAGTGCTCTTAGTCATTCAGTGTGAGAAAAAAAATTTCAAGAAACTCTTAAGATCTTTCAAATTAATTACGTTCACATTGGAAACCCAAACTGATGCAAGGATCAGAAACAGAGCTGTCATTGCTCTCCTCACTCACCAGGTGAACTTGCTCCGCCCTCTCTGGCGTTATCAACAGCCTCTTCACCCTCAACATCTTTGTGCCCTCCTATTTCCCCGTAGTAGAGGGCAATTATCAGCTCCAAAATTCGGATAAACATGGGTAGTTGTTGATCAGTAATGGACAACTTCAAGCTCTCCAACATGGTGTGGATCTGAGAAAACATGAAAAGTAGCAGATATGATTCATATTTTGAATTTTAATATGAACACTTACAAGATAAATAGGCAACATACCCCAAATATTTGGGTGTACTCCCACATCATATAAATTGATATATATAAATGTAAATAGACAAGTGATCAACTCCTTAAAAAACATCTATGCCATTTAATGCCTATACGTTAATGCCATCCTGTTTTGTGAACGATTACATCAATGATGGTGTTAACACAATATATTTACTTTCTATTGTTGCAAAATGTTATTAAACCTTTAAAAAGCACAGTTTGCAGTTTAGAATTTATTTATGTGATACATTTTATACATAATATGATAAATTGAGATATTGGAGGTAGTCGGTCCACTTCTTTCAGCTCTTGTTCATGGTTGAAAGTCTGTGAAACACAGATTATTCACAGGACTTCAATCTTTTTTTATAGTTTAATTAGCATTTATTTTATGAATGATTTTCTGAATGGTGCATTTGAAAGCAAATGGACTGCACTGCAAAACCACAGGACTAGATTCTACCCGCAGCAGCTAACATTATATAACCATTCAGAGACTGCATTAGCTCTTGCTGTGGCTCCATGTGCTCCCGCTTGAGCCTTACTGGGCTTGAGCCTTACTGGGCTTGAGCCTTACTGGGCTTGAGCCTAACTGGGCTTGAGCCTTACTGGGCTTGAGCCTAACTGGGCTTGAGCCTTACTGGGCTTGAGCCTTACTGGGCTTGAGCCTTACTGGGCTTGAGCCTTACTGGGCTTGAGCCTTACTGGGCTTGAGCCTTACTGGGCTTGAGCCTTACTGGGCTTGAGCCTAACTGGGCTTGAGCCTTACTGGGCTTGAGCCTAACTGGGCTTGAGCCTTACTGGGCTTGAGCCTTACTGGGCTTGAGCCTTTACCTACAGTATTTGAGACACTGCCTCTGCCAGTGCCACTTTGAATATAAGGCCTGGAATTAGTTCATTGGCTGAATTAATATTATTTTATATACATACACACTTATATATATATATATATATACAAATATATATATATATATATACAAATATATATATACATACACACACACATACATACACACTAATATGTGTGTGTGTGTGTGTGTGTGTGTGTGTGTGTGTGTGTGTGTGTGTGTGTGTGTGTGTATATTCTTGAATGTTTTCCAAGTTGAGATCCCAAATCTTTGCTGACTTCCAGAGCCACAAGGTCGCAAGTGACAATGAAAAATATAATGGGAAACACTAAGCATCCTCTTCACAAGACAGTGATTCAACAATAGTCAGAGGCTTCTTCAGATCTGCTGCAACACACCCTACTAGAGATCCTTCCTTCCAACCGCAACGACCCTCTACCATGACTCAGTTCAGTTCAAGCCACAGCACTCTGTAGAGAGGTCTGACTAAGGGAAACAAAGCTCAAAGTGGTGGCTCAAAGTTTTTCCATAAGATTTATGAGCACGAAAGGCTTAGAGTTGTGTATTTCCATTTTATATTAATTCCATACATCATGGGTCTGTGTAACTAAATATAAGCAGAAAAATCATTTTGACTATAACATGATTAAGGGGAACTTTTTTCTAAACAAAACTGCTCATTTAATTTCAGCATTTTTCTTTAAAGACCTGCTGCTCCATAAGACATGATACTTCTTATCTTGGAGAGTAATAATGTGTCCAGAGCCAATCCCAGGTGCAAGGTTGGTTACACAATGGATATGAACATCGCCAGTCTATTACAGGACGGTACAGCACAGAGACCCGTCAACTGTGCATACTCGCACCAACTGACAACTTTGAATTATGAATCAACATAACAAGCTTTTGAACTGTGGTAGGAAGCCAGGAAAACTGAAAAGAACCTGTGGTAACATTATATGAAGTCACATGACAAATGACAAAACACACATGACAAAACACACATCAATAAAACACTTTTGATCTTGATAGTTTATCTGATGACAAAAATTCTGCGTTGCTTACTTTGATGACAGATGGGATCTTGGAATTGATATTGTCGTAGGTAAAATGTAGGCGTGTTCTGAAGGAGCATTTGTACAACAGGGGATCCTGGTAAAACTCGATCTTGCCACTAGCATTCCGCTTGTCCAAGCAAACAGTACAGTCTGCAAAATTTATAACTTTCCTTAGAACCAGGTCTGGAGCTGCAAAGAGGAAAAAAAACATTGTTAAGATATTTTTCTAACTCATAAAAATGACAACTGACAAATTCTTCTTTTTCTGTTTAGCTGATAATTCAAAAATCTTCTAATCTTCTAATCTTCTAATTTTTAATCATGAAATAAAAAAATGTTAAAAATATATATATTTTCTTTTTTATATTGTTATATATTACTCTAGTCAAATAATAAAACACACCAAATTTGATTTGGATTTTTTTAACTGACCAATATTGATCACCTTTGGTATTTGGCACTAATACGCTTGCGGCAAATACAGTGCAAAAATGGCTCTACCCAGTTTAAAGAAAACAATTTTAAACTAATGATCTCAGTGACAACTGGCTGGATTATTTTATAAAAATGTTGTATTTCCTGTTTCTTTGAAACATTTAGATTTAAAGACTCTTGGCATTTCCCAAATGAAATAGAACTATAGCCCATGAGTGTTTGCAATTACATTGGTCAAGTGCAACATCCAAAAAAATGCATTAACATACTAATTGATCATTCTAATTGATAACTGAACATCAAAAGGTTTTCTTCTCAATAGTTCAAAAATGCTACTTGTTTTTAGGGAGAGGAGGCTTGTTCATTCGTTTCCTAATTTTGCTGTCACAGACTTCAACGTTTAACATGGTAACTAAAGCCTCCAGCATCTTTTGTTTGCTTTCATTAAAATTAAATAGAAATACTTTTTTCATCTCAACAGCAAAAGACATGAAATATTGAAACTATGCATCACAAAATTACAAAAAAAAAAAAAAACAAGGACAAAAAGCCTTAAAGATATTTACAGTGAAGGAAGTCAATCTGTGCAATTTGAAACAGAAATAACAAAGGCAAAAATCCACATTAAAAAAAACAACAAAAAATAAATAACTTTGCAGTTCCTCGTTCATACTGCAGTTCCTCTATTAGTATTATTGCTGAATGCAACAAACTAATACATTGTCCAAAGTTAATTAAATCCATTTCATCAAATGTGCTTACATACATAACTTTTCACACACCGATTCTACATTTTATCTTGTTAAAAAAAAACATTACACGAGGTAATATTTCACATTACCTGACGTTTATATTATACCACTCATCTAAATTTTATTTTTTATTTACCTGAATCTAAGATCTGCTAAGGGTGAGACAAATTTTTATTATGTCATGATGCCTTAAACTTTGGACAATTTTTTTTTTTTTTTTAAAAACATGACTATAGGTTTTAGTCCCAGTGGATAGTAGACCACTAAATCCCACTACCAAAGAATATAATCGTTTATTGTTCACCTATGACGTCCATGAAGGCCCTCTCCCACATATCGTCCACAGTGTAGCATTCTGCTGAGGTAATGTTGACCGACAGCACAATGTCATCTTCCACATACTTCAGGATCAGGTTGTTTACCACAATGTTAACATTGTTTATGACACGCCTGATCAGACTCTGCACGTAACCTACAAAAAACAAAACAGAAGCATAACGTTAATTACTAGAAGTCACAAAATGGATCACAAAAACCAAGTACACAGACTATAACTACAATTGTGTTAAAATGCATTTATCAACATACAGACATGTATGTTTGCTCCATTCTTGTGCGTGTGTGTGTGTGTGTGTGTGTGTGTGCGTGTGCGTGTGTGTTTCTGGGGTCAGTAAGAAAGCTGCTGTTGCACCTGCAGTCTGGGTAATAAAACCAACCCTTTACCCCCTGCTATTTCCCTCTCTGGATCTAATTTAGTCAAGTCAAGGTGTCTTCTATTCCTGCACTCTCTTTGACTTGGTATCCCTCCTTTTGCCCCTAGTCCAAAGCCCCAGTCCATCTCTCTGCAAGCTATCACACAGCACTAAAGTTCTGTAAACAATTGACACAGCCAGCACCTGTGCTCCGGCCCACAGGAAAGAAGCCCACTTAAAACTGTTCAAGCATAAAATGACTGGCGGGGGGAAAAAAGTTTCTTTAAGCAATTTAAAAAACAGGCCAAGAGCTCTGCTGTGCAATACAGGAAAGAAAAACTAAAACAGTACACAATTCCTGTTTTCTTGTACATGAAAAGTATAAGTAACTATGGATCATGGCACAAAGAAAGATGAAAAAAGTAAAGATTACACAGTAAGGTGGGGTTCTGTGTTGTCTTGAAAAACCACAGGTACAGTTACCAGTGTTATCAAAAGAAAAGTAAAGCAAGGATAACATTTCTACCTTGACCATTTTTCTCCAGGACCATGGAGACAGTCAAAGCCTATGTGATTACAGGGTTGTGATAATCAATTATAGAAAAGTATTATATAATGTCGGCCAACAGCTCTTGGGACTCCCATTCAGTCCCATTGCAATATCACGGCAATTATGCATGTGTTACATCTAAAAAGGGACTTCTGGTGGTTTTTGCAGCAGCAATCCAAGTCAGATTTAGTGAAATACATCCCCTTTCAACACAATGAAAGTTTTACGTACTACAGTTGTGTTACTAATACAACTACTACAGCAGCACAGTGCTGTTACTACTACAAAAACACAATGACAGTCCATTTAACATATAATCAGTTTTTCAAAAGATTCTGACAGATTGTAGTTTCAGCTGCATCACAAGCAACTTTTTTTAAAACTATTTTCAACTTCTCCTATACCGTGACATTTTACTCAACAATATGATGCTTAATATTAATATTTATGCCACACTATGCCACTAACTAACTTAACTTATGTTAATTTTATATTAATAAATGTGATACCATTATATAATGCTATATATGTGTTACTTTATGTAGCACGATATAGTGTTATTTCAGGCTGGAAAATCAAATCAGGAAAATTGCGAGTTCTTTTAAGTGTACATCTTCCAAAAGTGCCAGGAATGTTGCTAAAAGTTTGCCTTTGGGGAGCCATCACCTGGGCTGGACAGGGACAAAATAAATTAAAATTAAAATTAAAATTAAAATTAAAATTAAAATTAAAATTAAAATTAAAATTAAAATTAAAATTAAAATTAAAATTAAAATTAAAATTAAAATTAAAATTAAAATTAAAATTAAAATGCATTTGACCCTAACCCATATGGTTCAATATGACGTCAGTCCACCGTTGCAGCTATAACAGCTTGAACTCTTCTGGGAAGGCTGTCCACAAGGTTTAGGAATGTGTTTATGGGAATCTTTGACCATTCTTCCAGAAGCGCATTTGTGAGGTCACACGCTGATGTTGGACCAGAAGGTCTGGCTCTCAGTCTCCACTCTGATTCATCCCAAAGGTGTTCTATCAGGTTGAGGTCAGGACTCTGTGCAGGCCAGTTAAGTTCATCCACACCAGACTGTCATCCAGGTCTTTATGGACCTGCTTTGTGCACTGGTGCACAGTCATGTTGGAAGAGGAAGGAGCCAGCTCCAAACTGTTCCCACAAATTTGGAAACATGGAATTATCCAAAAGTTCTTGGTCTGCTGCAGCATTCAGAGTTCCTTTCACTGGAACTAAGGGGCCAAGCCCAGCTCCTGAAAAACAACCCCACACCATAATCTCCCCTCCACCAAACTTTACACTTGGAACAATGCAGTCAGACAAGTACTGTTGTCCTGGCTATTGCCAAACCCAGACTGCTCGGCCATGGAAACCCATTCATGAAGCTCTCTGCTCTTGAGGTAATCTGAAGGCCACATGAAGTTTGGAGGTCTGTAGCGATTGATTCTGTGGAAAGTTCTTATGCACCTCAGCATATTTTTATATTATATACATTTGTATTTGAATTTGAGTTCTGAGAAGGAGGCGGAGAGTTTTGAAATGAAAAATGCAGCAACAATGATACTTCTGCACATATGCACTGCACACCTTAGGAGATATTTGCAGGAGGAATGGAAAAAAAACCCAACCTGAAACACTTGATCCCTAGCCATAACCAATCTATAATGCCTTCCAATAAATTTGAATATACACTGATAAGCCATAACATTATGACCACTGATGGATAACATATAAACATTGCTACTCTTGATATAAAGCAATGCTCTACTGGGAAAATCTCTCTCCTAGCATTTATGGCAATGCTCTATTTTGGCATGCTCTACCTACCCATTATAATCACTAACATGGTAACATAATTCCCCCTCAACAAGGCCAGCAGTAGAGTCCTGGGACCTGGTGGTATTTGTGGGAAGCAATCCCAAACCAAAGAGACTCCATGCCACAACCTGAAGGATGCAAATTATCTACCACCACGGTCCCAGGACCGAAGACTTCAGGACACCCTCAGATGGCCAGACCCTGACTGCTCAGAGCTTTTAAGATGACAAGGATGACAAACAAAAATTGAGTGTCATGTTTGGGCTCACCAATATCTATATACACACAGTCCTGCTTTCAAGATTTTTTTTGCTTCTGTTCTGCACATTATACTCACATTCAAATAAGTTTCCATTCATAATGAATTTAGAATTCATTTGAATTGAGTATCAAGGTGAAATTAAAACAAACTGAATCGTGTGATGTGTAAAGAATCGCACACCTAGAAGTAAATGCACCCATGTACTTACTGTACCCATGTACACAAGAAAGCACCTAAATAAGATCTGGACACATCAGCAAGCTGGGATTCCCATTAAAGCTTCAAAGCAATCTCCTCCATCTTCAAGCCAAACTACTGAAAACATTCAAACTGATCCTCTTAAAGGGTGGGCATCTTTCATTGCACTCTCTCACAAGTGTTGCTATGTAGTGCATGCTTTAGTAATCTAAATATATTGTCATTCTGTCAAAATACATCACACCAGATGGCCATATACACTACAAAAATACCATTTTGTGACCTATCAGGAGAGTTGAACATATAAACTGCACATCTGGAGTTTAGCTTTAGATCTACCACACTAACAGGTACCATGCTAAACATTGGCTCAAAGGGAAGCTTGGCACAATTAATTCTCTTTGAAGTCACATAAAATAAAACACATTTCAACAGTGTGTAGGGAGTAGACAGGAATCCCCTGGAACAGACAAGTATAGCACTCACAAACGGTGGCCAACGGTCCCCCACGAGCGGCAATAAACGTAATCACTTACAGACTCACCCAAGGTGGAAGCACTTGGTCTTTAGTCTTTGTGTGGCTACATGGCATGTGAATTAACATCACTATTTTCAACCTCAGAGTGAACAAGGAAGGCTAATTCATTAAGCATGTGAGTGCTTAGGGCCAAATGACTTGGTATACTGTATTTGAAGACACTGAATCACTGAACCCATCACTGGTTTCTACAAACACTGAAGCCCTGTTTAGAGAATTTTAATTCAATTCATTTCAGTTTATTCAGATAGTGGAACAGCACAAGTCATCTCAGGGCACCTTACAGAGAAAGCAAACAAGTCTAATAAAAGTCCAATAAAATCCAGTCCAATTCAATTGTAATTCAATTAAATCAAAGTTCAGTCTTATTTATTTTAATCGTATTCATGTAATGCCCATAAAAAAATATAAAATGCACCTGAAAAAGATGAAGTCTAGCTTTTCCTTTGAAAAGGTTGAAGTCATGCAGTAAATCTGTACATTTTAAAAATAGTGTATTCCTACATTTTATTTTCCAAAATGAAAAAAAAAGTTTGCCATGTTAACTTATAAAAACATCAATAAAAGAAAAAAAAGAAACACAGGAAGGTTTTCTATATTATTCTTAGGAAAATATAATCAGTCTGAGTCATAGCAGGTTAGTTTTACCTTAAGTACATTTTAACCTCTACCTTTTAATTAGGAAGGCTGGGATTATGGTGTTTATCGATTTCCTTGTCATTATTGAGCTGCCCCAACCTCTGACCCTTTAGTTGTCTCTATAGTCTGTAATGGGTTGAAATGAGGACCACTGGTGAAAGAGTATCAAGTGTGCACACAACTAAACGCAGACGCACTAAAAACTCTACACACACAAAGTTAAACAAATGCACATATTCACACATACATGTGTTTGTTCAGATTACTCTATGAGGACATTGCAATGACTTCCTATCATTGTGTACAGCTTCACCCAAACCATAACTTATTCTTGTTCACACCTGAACCAGAAATTGCATTCAGGCTCATTAGAAACAGGCTTTGGTCTCCAAAACATCTATTCATTCCAATAAGGTCAGTGATTAGACCAAAAGACAGACACATAAAGACCTATAAAGTACCAAAAACAAGAAGTACACACACACACACACACTCACACTCACACACACAAGGGAGATCTGCTGGAGGCAGTCCCAGTGGGAAATGCCTGGGTGTGGGGCACCCTGCTTTAACAGCTGGGGAGAGATATTATCTCATAACATCAGGCTAGGAAATGGATCCTCCCCAGATACAACCGGCTAGAACTGCAAGTTCACGCATTTACGCATACTAAACCTCTTAGAGTGTAGCTTTTGATGCTACACTGACCTAACTGTTACTCTTTAGAGTTTCTAAATTTTCTGGTGACATTTTCTGCATTCGTATGCTGTATTAATTTTTACTCTTATTATATTTAGACTAATTTCTTTCCGAAAATTGCTTACTATAGACTTTTTTTCCCATGCTCCTATAAGTTTTCACTGGTTTCATTTTTTTAAAAATACTGATGTTTGAAGGCTGTTTGGGGAAAAACATGCCGAGTTACTTTTGGCCTTGAACAAAGAAAAACAGTTTAAAAAATGCAAATGAGCTTTCTGATCAATCAGTCAGCTTTGCTGCATTCAAAGAACATGATTTGCATCATTTAAGCTGCTTTTCTTTGTTCAAGTCCCAAACGTCACTTAAAAAAGAAAAAGCAAAAACTAAATGAAGCAAGTAATAGATTTATAAAATGCAGTTTCAAAAACGATTTGACAATGCAGAAAGGAAAAGAAAATTAAAACGTATTTGTGCATTTGAAAATGTATTTTAAAAGACTTTAAAATTACATTACTCAATAATTATTATCAATGGCATAACTCCTATTTTAAAAATCAATAATACGTTAGAAATAAGACTTGTTATTTATGTCCTTATTAGCTCATTTGCAATCCAATTTAGTAAATATATATTTTTACTTTCTAATTAATAGTCTTGTTTACAAAACACAAACAAAATTAGCACAAAATCCAAATGTGTAAGTGTAATGGAAATGCTTTTTGGCCATTTGAAGGTCTCTGGCAGCGCTGCATGTGACGCAGCTGGTCAATCTAAAGTCATTAAAATCTAGTTTCCAGCTGGTTTTGGCCTCAATAATACGATGTAGTTGTCCTGTAACACATGACTTCGTTTTGTAAGACAGCACATTTGTGTACGCCCACCAGGAGATTTTATAACTTATAATCAATTCTTTTTCAATATTAGTGGAAAATTTAATATACAGTTACAGGTTTTCACTATGAAATATTTTACATAGTATTTTACAAGTTTTATGTTTAAATTTAAAATATTTTGCAAAGTATAGAGGTTATAAACATCTGCCCTGGTGGTTATCCTCTGAACAGCAACATGGAGCAACCTCACCAGGCCTGGAGACATCACTCACCTGGGGGCAGATCTGGGTCACTGGGGGCTGCTTGTTGGAGGCGACGGGGCTTGGCCACAGCCTTCAAACTGTCTGAAGCACTGCGACTGGTGGAACTAGAGCAGCTGTCATGGTCATCCTGGTGACAAGCAAATATGTAATAAATACAGGATTCTGCAAAAAAAACTCAATTTACAATCACTATAATATTCATTCAAATATAAATCATAAATAACACAGTGTGTGTGAGTGAGTGAGTGAGTGAGTGAGTGAGTGAGTGAGTGAGTGAGTGAGTGAGTGAGTGAGTGAGTGAGTGAGAGAGAGAGAGAGAGAGAGAGAGAGAGAGAGAGAGAGAGAGAGAGAGAGAGAGAGAGAGAGAGAGAGAGAGAGAGAGAGAGAGAGAGAGAGAGAGAGAGAGAGAAGATGGCGTTTTGGACAAATGTTCAGTCAAACTACTAACTTAAAATAAAACATCTTTCCCTTTTTTACTTTCTGTCTGCTATTTTCTCAGATAATAGCTTGCAGGTTAAAACAAAAGACTGAACCAACTACTCCAATGCAACTAAAAACTTTAACTTTGGCCACTTATCACTATAAAGACAAATTATTGTAAGAAGCAAATAACTCCTGCTGCTTGGTGTTTTGTGCAATCAACAGGTACGTGACTTGGAATGCAACAAAAAAAAAAAAAAAAAAAAAAAACTGTTTCACAGCCACAGACCAAACCTTCCCATATACCGTCCTCCCATCCCCATTTAACAATTATCCTCATGGCCTCTACAAATAAACTGATCTTTGGATGAGAAGGTTGAAGGTCTCTCATCCACAACAGCACATGTCAGCTACACTCAAGAAACGAGCAGCCTTCTAAGTACAAAATGTGTCTGTATGTGTGTTCATACGTGTGTGTGTGTGTGTGTGTGTGTGTGTGTGTGTGTGTGTGTGTGTGTGTGTGTGTGTGTGTGTGTGTGTGTGTGTGTGTGTGTTTAAGAGTGATGACGAAATGGACATCCCTTTCACAGATGAAGCTAAAGATAAACAAATTGAGCCAAGATTCTGGGTAAGGAGGTTATTTATTGGTTCAGCTGGAACGTGCCTCAGGGCATTGGGTGTTCTATGACTATAGATGCAGTTACAACAATAGAGACGGAGGTGAAACAGTGGAGGGGTCACTAGATTTGGGTTAAAAAACAACCAGCCAAGGATTTTCTTTGGATTTCCTCGGCATGGTGGGCAATCCAGCACTGAAGCAGACTGGCCACCTGAGGATCTTGTTTAACAGGGATTTCCACGTAAACAGTTTTGCATTCAACCGTTCATTATGAGAGGTTATCAGCTCTAAAAAAGCAAGTAGGTTTTTATGAGCTGGTGAAAATATTTTTTCTAAACATGAAAAAGAGTTTGTGCTTAATACTGGGAATAGGCAGTGTGACCTCCTACATTAAATAATAAACTTCCAGCATCCAATAATTCAAGTGGACTTAGAGGAACTTTGCCTCTATACTTCCTCTTGACTCCATTTTTAGGCTTTAAAAATTATGGTCCATCATGGAAGCCAATAAAAACTCCAGCCAATCAAAAGTTTTTTCAAATGACATCAGATAAGGTACTATGTAAACCAAAAATGTTTGGCAAGGAGCAGGATATTACATGTGAATGTGATGACAGCTTACTGCAAGCCAGAGGAGTGAGGTGTGATTGCAGTGGAGTTTTGCTGGAGCAGCATCCACAGGAGGGAGGGAGGGTACCTTTTTAAAGTCTGGTCTTATCATTGTACAAAAAAATAAATAAATAGAAAACATTTGGCCATCTCAGTTTTAATATTCAGTGATTCATGGGGGAAAAGTTAAGTTCGTCTCATGGCAAAAACAGCATATGCACGCAATACTTCTGCTATGAAAATGTGAATGATTCCTCAACAGCTGCAGTGAAAGATTGATAAATAGCTTAAATTTATAGTTAGAGTGATTCTCAGACTGCAAGATGCAAAACATGGCAAAAACATCTATTATAAAAAAAGAGTAACACATCAAGGGATAAAGGGTTAGCTGAATAACCTAACTTTAGTATGAATAGCATCACTATTCCTTTTCACGGTCTACCTAGAGGGTAAGCTGATACAGAATATGAAAAAGATCAAAGAGGAGATAAGGGGACTAGCATTTACGAGTCTCAGAATTTGCCTCTTAACCTGGCTTGAATAATATTGAGAAATGTATTTGTGCATTCAGCAGAAATACACTTTATTTACAAATACTCAAACGATTAAAGAAAAAATCTACAGCTGAACGTACAGTGTAAATGTGTAACATTAACACAGATTTGCTTGGTCTGACACTTTTTCACTGCAGTGACTGCCTTGCCTTCTTTTGTGTCTGACCAATGAAATTTTGTCATAAATACTTTGAGTTGTAGGTATACTTTCAGGCGTGTTTTACCAAGTGCATTCAAGTAAACATGCAAAAGCAAAGAGATGAGAGAGGCTCTTGAAGAAATATTTATTTACACTTTACTTTCTGAGCCTTGACAGCGGCGCTGCAAAGGACAAACAGTTTTTTCTTCATCACGGAGTGATGGCATTTGGTAAACACAGAGAGAGAGTAAGTAAATACTTCATAAGGAAAGTTTTGAGATTGGCACATAGTAACAAGTTAACTTGGTCAATAATACCATTTCATTTTTGAAATGTGTTATTACTAACATTTTACATTTGTAATATTCAAAGAAATTATAATAAGATGAGTGTACCTTGACACCAGATCACTCGCTGACATGTTTAGTTTTTATCACAGTACGCTAAATGAACAGTTTAGTCTAGATGAATAAGAGGTCCTCATCCCTGCAGACTCTCATATCAATACTTAAAGAAAAGCATAACCCTCTAGCGTAAAGAGCATATTAAGTGCAGAAGCTCTTACACCCACTAAAGAGCAAAACTGCCAAATTTGGATGTAGTGCAATTAGGAGCAAATCTCCAGAGCAATTTTCCAGAGGTGAAAAATTACTTTTCAGATTGAAGCCCTGGGACAAATTAAGCCTGTCTCAGCTTTTGCCGGGTAAAATGATACCTTCAGCTCCACAGCAGGGCGCAGGACAGGGAATGAGAGATGGAAGGATAGAGAAAGAAACGGACAATCACCAGAAAAAGTAGGGTTACTAACCCTACAGGCATGTCAGCTTAGCTGTTGACCAAAAGATAATGATAGTTATCAAGGAAAGGAAATACAAGAAACGATAAGTGGAAGGAATAACAGAGTGAGAGAATATATTGTAAGACAGCAAGGCCAAGAATAGTTAAGAGACTAGGAGTCAGAGATACTCGGAGATTATAACACGAGAGAAACAAAAAACAAATTAGGCAGGCCTTGTAAATGTGAAACACAGACCAGTAGGACCCCCTCCTCAGAGGGTAAGTGGGCACCAACAGGGGGCTGTCTGGCACAGGAAGGCCAAACATAACCTCTGTCCCCCTCCAGACGTCTAAATCAGTCAGAAAACAGGAGGCAGTGTGTTGATCATTTCTCGACATGTCAATTCAACTGAGCTGCTCAACACATTAGCCTAACCCCACCACCACCTCCAGCTATTAGGAGCAACGCTGCCACAGATAATCAACACTTTTATATGTAAAAACAAACCACAATTTAGACACTAAAACTCACCACTGTTGTATCCGTCACTGATAATGTTATTTATGTGTATACTGTGGTGTAAATATGTAAATCTTGAGGGGTAAAAAAAAAACAAAAAACAATACATTTTCAAAAGTGGGTCATTCAAGGTCACAAAAGAAAAAATAGATTAGCAGTTTATTTTGATGTAGTTTGGTTACACTCCTTCCCATCTTATTCTTGTATGTATATTCTTATACCTACACCTACATTCCCACCCCCATCAGCACCCCAAGACAAAAAAAAAAAAAAAACAACACTTTTTTCTAAATTCAGACAAAAAAAAAAAAAAAACAGTACAAGTATGAGAAGCAAATTTTAACTGCCTAAACTTCTTGTCAGAAACTGCCTGATCTTTAAAATCAAAACATTTTTAAAACGGGCCAACTTCACAAAGTTTCCCCAGATTTATGGGAGCAAGCAGGCCATAGCTGGATAAATACAGTCTTTGTTTTTGTTGTTTTTCCTCTGCAGGTTGCTGGTGAACTCATGCTGACATCAAAGACACAGGGGGGGAAAGTCGAACGCCTACAGAGTGAGAAAATAAATGAAAGAAACTCCATAGCTCCTTATCTCAAACAAACCCCCGTCCATCTCTAAATCACTCATATACACATACAAAAACAAAGACACATGGACACACACTGTGCCTGACGAATTGAAGTCCTGTCCCCCATTTCCCCCCCTCATCTTCCTCATCAATCCTAGTGTTCTCGTCCAGCCAACAACCAGCTAGTCGGCATGTTATTTAAAAAAAAAAAAAAAAGAAAAAAGACCGTTCTCTTTTTAGTATTCAGCTATCCTGCTACAGTTTAATCAAAGTTGACTCAGATTACCTTCTCTTTTAAGTCCTTCAGCTTCACATCCACTGGCACAAGAAAAAAGAAACTTCTGCTAATGGCTTTTTAATGAAACTGTAACAAATATTATGCAGAAAGGGATTTTATGGTGATGTGTACAGTGTGTACTTTGTGTGTGCGTTTCTTAGAGAAGTAGGCTAAAGACAGTGAGGGTCACACTGACAAGTTCAAAAGCCCATGCCATTGAAATTATTCAGAAACGTCACAGGTCACCGTTCTTAATACATATTAGTTTAATTATATTTAACTTAACATAATTTCCCTTTGGAAGTTAAGTTCAAAACTACAATTATGCTATGTAGTTTGTAAACAGACATCAGCACACTTTTACAGGCGTACATCAAAGGCAGATACTTGAATACAACACCAAACGCTAATGTATGTGCGCGTTCTCAAGGGCACGCTAAATATAAAGACTCATACTCCACAAATCACTGTGGAGCAGCTGGAATCCATGGCAGATTGGAGGGATTACAGACTGAAAGTGGCCATGAGGAAAATAACATTGTGTGACATTCTGAGTAATTGTCTCAATGAAAACAGCTCATTACTAAAACTATAGTCTCTTCCTCCCCATTTCTTCTTCTATTTCAGTAACTAAATCCATTACGGGAAAATGAACCTCCAATTTACAGTGAAAGTAATGACAAACTACATATTACAGTCCTGAAATGTACACAACATGCATTAAGATATTCAATGACATGGGATTCACTTTTTTGGAGGCATTACAAGTGCGCGCGTGTGTGTGTGTGTGTGTGTATATATATATATATATATATATATATATATATATATATATATATATATATATATATATATATATATCTATATATATATATATATATATCTATATATATATATATATATCTATCTATATCTCTATCTCTCTCTCTATCTCTCTCTCTCTATCTATCTCTCTCTATCTCTCTCTATCTCTCCTATCTCTCATCTCTCTCTCTCTATATCTATCTATTCATTTTCAGATATAACTGAATTAATACATTTATACAGGAACTTGGTGTTCCTTTTATGTTTTGATTATCCAATGACAGAAAAAACCTAGTTGGCTGCTGTTATTCAGAATCCTTGTTCGTTTCCTGTTGTCTTTTTCTACAGTTGAATGTTCAATTAAAACAAAAATGTCAAGTATGCAACAGAAAATTCATTTCAGCCAAAATTTAAAATCAGCAGGGTTGATCTGTCAAATAACGAAAGCTTTGGTTTTCATCTCTGTGCAGTGTTTAATTATACCCAACACATTGCAGTTATTACCATCAAGGAGTAGCTGTGTCTGCATAAGCAAAATGCCTCTCATGCTCAACCTCGGCTCGTAGTTAGCTGATGGAAACATCGGATGGACCAGTGCCTCTCAGATCAAAATCAAAGGATTTATCCCTCTGATTTCCTATTCTTGCATCTCTGGGAAATTTTTTTTCCCCCCTAATTGTTCTCCCACCCTTTCCTTATTTTAATACCAATACATATAAAAAACATCCAGAACAGGGTGAAACTGAAATTTCTTAGGAAAAACTGGTGCAAACTTATTTTCTCCAATCGAATATCAGGAATGCAGTGTTATGAGTTTCACTGGGATGTGGCTGCAGGAGTGTGTTCCCTACTCAAATATTTCTCTGCTCAGCTTTCACACAGGGTTTTGACGAGAGGCAGCTAAACTAAAGGCAGTGGAATTGCGATGCTTAACAACAGGCAGTGTAATCAGGACATGCAACTGTTAAACATTGTCTCTGCAGTCCAGATATTGAACTCTAAGTTTAAAACCAGGAGAGTTCACCAGTGTCGTTTTAGTAGCAGTGTACATCACACCATCAGATGTTGCAGACGCAGCATGTGACATCATTTGTGTAACAGATTTTGTTTTTAGCCACTCTACGAGTTCCTTGATTACTCATATCTTGTCTATAGAGTTTTAGTTCTGCTGTCCCACACAGCTGCATAGAAATGTTATGAGAACCCTTTAATATTTAGTCTGAAGTTTAGAAACTATTGTGCTGTCAATTGTTGTGTCACTCCTGAACCTAACAGATGTACGTTTTGACCTGCTTGTATGCGAATGATATACTAAATTTACTGAAGTTTGGCCATTTGTCACATTTTCATTTTTACTACATCAGTTTAGCTCGGTCACCTAGTGGTTGAAATATATGACCACAGAGGTATTGAAAATCTTTTTAATTATTGGCTCAACTGTTTCCAAACTACACACACATACACAAACACACACCACACCACTACATTTGTGGTGATCTCTGGAGATTTCAACCATGTCTTTCGCTCTGCTACACATCTAACATTTAAATGGGTTGTCAACTGCTTTACCAGAGAAAATAAAATGTTGGTTTGTTTTATGCAAATGTCAGAGTTCCTCTGAAAAACGTGCTCATAGCAAGGCAGATTATAATCTGCTCTCTCTCTCCTCCACTTATAAACCCATTCTTCAAGGGCAACCTGTGACTAAAGGTACTGTGAGGAGGTGGTCGCAGGAAGCTGAAGAAACTGCAGGAATGTTTTGAGGCTACAAAGTGGGATGCAGTCTGTGAGCCACATGAAGATGACATCAATGCCATGACTGGGTGTGTGATCAACTACATCAACTTCTGTGTGGACAACATTATTTCCCACCAGAACAGTAAATGAGCTGAAAGAGCTGCTTGGGGAAAAAAAAAACTGTAAGGGAGGGAGAAAGGGACTTTCGTGAGGAGAGTAATAGGTGTACAGAAAATAGAAAGATATGCGGCCAGAAAAAAAAAATGATCGCAGGCTTCAAGCAGAGGGGTATTAGAGAGATGAAAATCTGGACAGAGCCAATGAACTAAACACATTCTTTAACAGGCATCCTCTTCTGCCCCCAAACAAACAGACCTCCCATCTTCCCTGCAGGTCTGGACGTCAACCAGAGTTCTGAAAGCCTGTGGAGACCAGTTATGTTGGATTTAGCAGCACCTCTTCAACCTTAACCTGAGCCAACAGAAGGCCCCAGTGCTGTGGAAGACATCCTGCCTTGTCCAAGTGCCAAAAACATCAAATTCGTCTTCTCTATAGACCTGTAGCCCTAACATCTCACGTCATGAAAGTCCTGGAGACATTTGTTGGCCCACTTGAATAAACAAACAAACACCTTCCAGGACCATCTGCAGTTTGCTAGTGGGGTTTTGGTATTATCATGGGGTTGGAGCTGAAGACCCTATAATACACCTGCATCAACGAGCCCACAGTCATCTGCATAAAGCAGACAGTACTATAATGATCATGTTCTTCGATTTCTCCAGTGCATTTAAAACCATCTAGCCAGCATTACTACGTGAGAAACTCCAGAAGACACAGGTGGATGCCTCCACAATCACCTGAATTAGTGACAAACAGAGCAGTTTGTGGGACTGAATGGTTGTGTGTCTGACTAGGTGGTCAGCAGCACAGGAGCACCACAGGGGGCTGTGCTCTCACCATTCTTCTCCATGCTGTACAACTCAGACTTCAAGTACAAGTCAGAGTCCTGTCATCTGCAGAAATACTCAGATGACTCTCCAGTTGAGGGGTTTATCAGTGAGGGACAAGAAACTAAGTACAGAGAACTGGTGGATCGTTTTGTGGCATGGTGTGGGAACAATCATCTCATCTTAAATGAGACCAAGATAAAGGAGATGATTGTGGATTTTAAGAGAGCCAGGATTAAGTTAGATAGTTTTTCCATCATGGGACAAGAAGTAGAGGAGGTGGAGAAGTAAAATACCTCGGAGTTCACCTGGACAGCAAACTGGACTGGAGATACAACACTGACGTTTATAAGAAAGAACAGAGCAGACTTTACTTCTTTAAGAAGCCTAGGTGCTTCAGCATTTGCAGCAAGATGTTGTATATTTACTGTAAGTCTTTTGTGGAGAGTTCAATCACATCTGCAGTCATCTGTTGGGGATGCAGCATCAGAGCCCATTACTTAAATAAACTGAACAAACTAAAGAAGGCTGGCTCTGTTCTTGTGACTGTCCTGGAGCCTCTGGAGCTGATTTTGCAAAGGAAGATACTTCCTAAAATGAAGATCATCATGGAAAACCCTGAGCATCCTCTTCACAACACAATCACTCTGCAACAGAGTGTCTTCAATCAGAGGCTTCTTAAGATCCACTGCAACACAGAACACTACAGGAAATCCTTCCTGCCCACAGCAATAACCCTCTACAACGACTCTTTGAAGATACTTAAATCATGGAAACTACTGCAACAATTAATTTCCCTTCAGGGTTAAAGAACGTCTTTTTGAATTTGAAGTAAATTTGAATGACATTTTAGACAAATTCTGTCTTCAAGAATTAAATTTAGCAAAAATAAAAGTTAAAAAAATAAATAATCAAGGAATAACAAATACAATGTACAATGGTATTGGTATATTAGTTTGTTTGCATGATATTCTTAATTGTCACCAAAATTAACACATACAAAAAAAAAAACAAAAAAAAAACAAAAAGTGACACTAGGCCAAGTTTTCCTGGAAAATAAAATTCTTAAAATGACAACATCATGAAAGCCTGTTTTCCTCTCTCACATGCAGAATTTGACAGAGCTCTCTCAGAAAAGAGGCAAGTGAGAACAAATGCCAAATGTCTGCAGCATTTGTTTCATACTTTTACAGATTTCTTTCAGCCAGGTGCCAGAAGATCTCAGGGAGATACTGTGATGCATTTATGTTCACTGGTAAGACCTACAGTTCAGACTGTCTTCTGCCAAATTGTGTGTTACTTTCCAGTCATTGCTATTATGGTAATGCCGGAATGCATGTGGTATTGATAATCAAAAAAATAAAGGGTTGCATTAACAACAAAACAAAAAGTCCAGACTTAATCGCCTATTTCCTGCAACTCTCTGATGTTCATGTTTAAAAATAGTTACAGACACATACCAATAAAAGAGTTCCCTTCAACCATGTCTCATAACCCAACTGAAGTGTATGAGTGTATTTTTACGGTGAAAAATTTCCCTCCGTTTCCAGCTTTTCCTAGATCCTTCTGATTGCTGCAGATGTTTATTGGCTGCAGTCTCGAGGCAGTGTGTGGATGCAGGCCAGGGCAAAGTAGAGAAAATAATCTAAAAATAGAGAAGACTGCTATATTTGGTCTTTTTGGGTGACTAAAATACATTTTTTAAAGCTGGCGCTATTGACATCTGGCCATTACTTAGTTGGTGTACTTCTCCAAACAGGGAGTGCAGTACCAGGGAACTACTGTAGGTAATACAGTAATTATGGATAAGTCTCTTATACAAACCTACTTTAGAGAAATCAAGCAATTGTTTTAAAAAGGAACATCAAGTAGTTACTTTCTTCCCTAAATGAGTGCAATCACTACTTATACTGTCTGTTTAGGTTTAAGACTCACAAACCAGTGTCCCATATTGTAACACAATATCTTCCAAGGTCTTCTTACAGAACATAATACTAACCATTAGCCTTAATTACAAGGCAGTCTTTTTCTATAATATCACCTAGAGCACCAAGCAAGTAATACGGTCCAGTGATAGGCTGCTCTAGTCCGGATGGCCTAAGAGCAGGGATTAAATGGTGTAACATCAGCATCCTGCCCAGAATCAATTGATCGCTACTTGACTCACTGAATGCAGGAAGCCACTGGGATCATTTTTTTCTCTGAGCCTCTTTCCTGTGCCTGAGGACTGTCTGAGGAGGTGAAATAACCTTATACCACCAGACACCAAGCATTTAAATAACCTCAAAGACAAATCTCAGCTTTATTCATTTTTAGCTGATTCACAAGAAATGATGGGTGAGTGTAATCTTTTGGTTGAATGACAATTTTTTCTGCAGATACTTCAAATCAATTTGGAAACCAATACGTTCAGTGAGTCACTTTTAAAATCTTACATTGGGATAGATAAATAATTACAAAGTGAATTATTTGATTGGTTTAAACTCAAAAACATTATGTTGGAGATGCCAGGCTGTGAAGTAACTCTAGTCTGTTGCAGTTTCTCTGAGAATTAAGAGTTAACGTTACAGAATGGCAAATTCCAACTTAACTACGACTGATACCTCAAAAATAGATCTAAAACTAATAAAGAGCAACTAGTTCCTGTTAATGGTTAATTAGGATGCCCCAAGTTTCTTTTTGGCAATTCTGACTTCTGATTTTCATAAACACCTCATATCAATTATAACAGAGATTGCAACCTGTGTGCTCTACTAGTATACTATCTATCCACCTATCATATATATATATATATATATATATATATATATATATATATATATATATATATATATATATATATATATATATATATATATATATATATATATATATATATATATATATGCAACAAAATATAGAAATAAATAATGTAATGTAGTTGACAATTCAAAGGTGCCAAGCAAAATAGAATTGGTGTCCATTCCCCGCACTCCAAAAGTTCATTAAGCGCAACGTGATAGAGACAATAATCGAAAATAACCTTGTAAAAATAAAAGCCAATACACATTTGGTGCCAACTAAAGGCTGTAAACTTAGATGCGGACAACTAAATATATGCTCTTTAAGCTCCAAGTCTCTATTAGTAAACGATTTAATTACTGAGACCCGGTGTGTCATTTTCTGTTCAGAACAGAAACGTGGCTACACAAGGAAGAGTATGTTAGTTTAAATGAAACAACACCGCCTGGTTACTTTAATTATCACATTCCCTGAATCACGGATCGAGGCAGAGGAGTAGTGGCGATCTACAACTCCAGTCTTCAAATAAAATCTAAACCTAAATGCGATTATATTAAGTTAAAAAGCCTCACGCTCAATCTAAAACTCCAAAGCTGGAAATCAGAGAACCCAGTTTTGTTGGCGATAGTGTACCAGTCTCCTGCTGGTGCTGATCTGGAGTTTCTGTCTGAGTTCTCAGATTTCTTATCTGCTAGATATATATATATATATATATATAGATATATATATATATATATATAGATATATATATATAGATATATATATATATATATATATATATAGATATATAGATATATATATATATATAGATATATATATATATATATATATATATATAGATATATAGATATATATAGATATATATATATATAAAAATGCATAAAAATAAATGCATGTGCATAAATGCATAAAACAAATGAACAATATACATGAATAGAATCAATGACAGAAACACAGTAACTTTCTTTCTCCAGTGTGACCTTTAGGTTTCTCCTTAGTGGAGGAACTTAATAAAGGATTGCTTGAGGGGCCCACACTATGGGATAACATTTTTCCATCTATTATTATGAGTCAGGGATGGTTTTTTGTTGCTACCACAGGTGGTTGAACTCAAGGAAAATATCTTTTCTCTCATCTAATGATGAGAGTTAAATGCTCCAATCTCTAAAAGTGATTTGTTCCTTCAAGCTGGGGAATCAAAGGCAAGATGTTCAGAAGCCACTGAAACAGAGATTATTCAGCTTAGTCTATCTGATTGCAAACTTTCACAGACAGTTATTCATTTACTTTAAAAATAGTTTTCTGACTTGTTAAAGATAAGTGGAATAGAAGCTTTTTTTTTACAGTGTAATTAAGTACAATAAACTGAGAAGTGGAGCCCCCACTCATCACAAATATTCCAGCATTATCGCCATCATGCTGTTGGCAGTTTGTGATTTATTGATCCTCAGACTACAAATGTAGGCAATTTTTAAACATTTTGTCATTATCTTTGACCCCGTCAGTGGCTTGGCACAGTTCTGATGAATAACCAAAAACCAAATCCTTTGTGTAAGGAACTTATTGATTTTCATTTCTGTGGCTTCTGTGGTAAAAGACTTGTGTATAATAACACAACATAAACTGTTACGAAGCCACGTGCCACCTATAGTGTCATATTGCACAATCTGCATTATGTGAGAAAACACTCGGATGTGCAGCTGGTCAGTTTACCAGTCTTCCTGGCGGTCTGCAGCTTAAGTAGGCACACACACACACACACACACACACACACACACACACACACACACACACACACACACACACACACACACACACACACACACACACACACACACACACACACACACACACACACACACACACACACACCCAGTAATGCACACAATGCAGCTGGGTGAAGCTGGTCTTCCACCTGTCCATTTATCCCACAACCAACATGCTGACCACAAGGTCCCACTGTTCATGTCATCTTAATATATTCCAGACCTTGACACTGCTTTAATATTATAAACATTTTTTGCTTCCAAGTTTTGGTTCATAAATCTAAAGCAGAATAACAAGATAGATGTTGGTGTGAAAGTGATAGTTGTGGTATTACAAAAAGACAAATGAGAAGAGGTTTTGCAATAGAAAATAGACCACACATTTCATACAATTTCATACAGATTTTGGATTTAATACCTGGGTGGCAAAATTTAAATTTTCCATCCATCTATTATAGCTTACGAAGTTCTGCTGGAAACTATCCCTGCTCTCTTTGAAAGGTAGGGGTAAAATGAAAATTAAAAGATTAATAATAAGAATAATAATAATCATCATCATCATTATCATCATCATCATCATCATCATAAAGAATATCAAACTGTTTTGGAAAAACCTGCTTTGGTAGTAAAAGGCCAAGCTCCACATCTGCAGATTTCTGCTTTAACTGTCTAAAGTCAAAGTAGCATGCCTTTGTCTAATTTGAGGTAGATTTAGCAATGGAATAACAACTTCGGGTTTTGGAAGCCCTCAAAGGGGGTTTCCTTAATTCCTAATTACCCATTATTTAGGAGCAGTGAGGTTTGGTGGTATGAAACCCAAAATATAGTTAAGAAGAAATATCACAGAAGAAAGTACCATATGCCAAACAAGCCTCCAAGGCACCTCCCTAAATCTTCTTGAGGCAATGCAATCAGGACCTCCACATCAGTGGCAACTGCACTCAGTAGCAATAAAACTTCAACCTCAGCCAAACCCAAAAACTAAATGCTTTATCACCATTTCATTTACAAAAAAAAAAAAAAAAAAAAAAAAAAAGAAAAAAGGAGGTTCTAAGAGGATTATAAGCCACTGTAATTGTTGTGTTGGCAATTCCTCTACACTTTTGTTGATCACACAAGTTGATCACAAACAAGTTGAAAACAGTACGACAATAAATTTGCCTTTTTAGGTGAAGCTTGGAGAGCTCAACTAAACCAAATACTTTGCATTACTACAAAGACCAGCTGCAAAGCAGACACACCTAATGACAAAGAAAAACAGAATAACTACTATTTTAGTGTGACGTTGTCAAAAAAAAAAAAAAAAAAAGCTGGGAACTTTTCATTACATTTTCATGAAACTGATAACTTATTAAATGGCCATCTTTGAGCTGTATACTCACCCAAGGAAAAAGATGTATGCAATCTTAACTTGAAAATGTTATCATATACTGTATATCCCTATGGCCATTCTTCAATTACTGTACATTGAACATTTAGAAATATCCTAGTGGTTCCCAAACTTTATCCTGACCTTTCTGTGATTCTAGGGTCTCTTAGGGCCCTAGGCAAAAATTCACAGGGGCCCCTCCAACTACTTAATCAACTTTATATAGTAGATAATCTGACACTAATCAAAAATGTGAAAGAATTTTTTTTTTAAGTACACATTTGTATTGTTTCAAAATAAAATATAAACACCACTGGCACACAAGACACACTTGTTTCCATCCATGCATTTCTGGCCAATTAATTCTATAACTTTGCATCCTTATCTTTTCGGTTAATTTTACCTGGACACAGCTTTGGTTTGATAGCTGCAGAATGAGTTTTGTCCAAGATAGTTATTTTATTTTCAGCCTGCTGGATGAGTAAACAAGTTGAGGTGCCTTTACTGTGACATTCAACATCAGCAGGACAGACTCAGCTGCTCTGAGCTAAATTAACTTTCTTGATGCTTCTTTTTTTTTTTTTTTTGCTCCTTCTGTATTTTTTTCTATTCTGTTGTTTGTCACTGCCAGATGGGTAACTTTTCCTAATTCTGATGGACCGGTTCTCATCACGTTTGTTTACGTAAAAGGCAGCATGAGCAAGAGGTAGAGGTAGGACCCCTTTAGAGAGTACTCCGCTGGGCAACCACTGTCGTTGCAAATTCTCCTCATTGCCACTGCTCTATTGCAACTCAAAGTTGGTTGGCCTCAAGGACCCCCTTCTGGCTCGGGGCCCCAAGCACTTGCCTGGTATGTCTATTAGCAAGCAGCGCCTCCACCCCCCACAATGGCTCCCTGCTACCCCACTTTGAGAAGCACTGACAGGCCCAAGCTCTGGTCACATAATAATTCAACTTATATTTCAAATATCTGGACTTAAACCCAATACAAACATATAAGTGTCATCTTAATGCATTAGTAAAAGTAAATCAAAAAAAGAAAAGAAAAGAAAAGAAAACAACAAACAACAAACAACAAACACACACACACACACACACACACACCAAAAACATTTGTGTACTAAACAAATGGATTTCTAAACTACCTACAGAACATCATATAATTTTATGACATAATAACTCCAATTTAGAAGTAATATATTTTATTTCTTCATGGCCTCCAGTTTGTAAATGTGAAATAAAATAAGTAGACGTCTTTTCATTACCATGCCTTCTGCACTACAATCCTCATTAGGGCTTATTTCAACCAATTACACTGTCAGTAGGAGCTGTAATCTCCAACTGCTGCTAAATGCCCAAATTTCCACATTAGCTGCAAACTATAATTGTGAGCTGCTTTGGTGCTTTGCAGATGGGCCCTATTGGCCAAACTGAATATCCCTAATATTACCCAGTTCCTCTCAGGGGAAACATGAACATTAAAAAGGTCCAAATAATTCCGGTCAAATTACACAGGCCTTAATGAACTTCAAAAGATGTGCGGATGTTTTTACAGGCCAGCACACAGGCTTTAACTGTAATTGTGAAAACAAACCATATTAATGATATCATTTATCATTTCCACACTTTGGCCATGTGAGGCCTACCACAAGGTTCCTGTACTGGACAAAAGAAACACTAGCAACCTCCTAAACTTAAAATGTAAGATTTTCCATACAAAAATCAGGTTTTCAGTGCCTTTAAAAGTCCTCTGGGCCATCAAGGAAATTACATGTGGGCTTCAGGGAGAAATGTCATCACCCATCTGTTGCATGAATCTGTGTCAAAATAAGTCCCTGCATCCAGTTAGAATCTGATTAAAATTCAGCAGAGCCCAAAATGTATATCAACATATATAGCCTCAAGAGAAGTATAAACTGTCTGTCAGACAAAGAGCCTTTACTATTAATATTATTACAGACTATAAAGAGCCCTAATGAGAGCTTATAGGAAAGTGTAAGTGAACATGTTTATTTATGTTTTTCAAAGGAAAACTGTCTTTGTTTTATTGTTTTGCTTCAGAAAATAGTGTGTAACCTGTGCCAATAAGAGAAGTCTAACACTTCATTTAAATTCCACATACTAGAAGATCTTATCCTGTATGCCTGGCTTTGCACCAAATTATCTCTCTTGGGTATACATTCCACTGAATAATTTGTCCAAATGTCATTTGCAATTCCCCAAAAGTCTGTTCTCCACTGGAAGCTTCTCCGAAAACATCTGTAACAAATAGTTGTTTTGAGGCTACTCTAGTGCTGGTACTTGTACATGACCTTAAGCTGTGTGTGAAGCATAAAAAAAAAATAAATTAGTTTAAATTTCCACAAAACTAGAAACCTGATAGCATGAGCAGTAGCCACCTGCACGATATTTACCATTAGTTCTGGGGAGCTCAAGCTCATGTGTTACAAATCTTTTTGCTGCAGTCTATATAATTAGCTATAATTGACTTCCCTTGAAATGTGTTTCTTCTGGAGCATCTGGCCTTGAAACTTCAACCTTTCCATATAAGGGCCAGTAATGAGCTGCACTTTAAAATTTTGCAAAATGGCTGGGTGGCAAACATAAGAACAGCCTATTCTGCAAAAAGAAATCTACAAAAAGCGACTTTCCCACACCAAATTTCAAAAAGAAAAATATTTAAATGTAAACTTAATACAATGATCTAATGTTAGGATAACTGTTCCAACATTTATATCTATAATGATGTAACTGTGATTAAAATAGCATGTATTATGAATATTATTTAACATAATTATACTCATTAAATGAACAAACTTAAAAAACTGAACATTATACTTTTTATACAAGCTAAAAAACAAAACAAAAGGGAGTAAAAAAAACTAAATACAGGCCAATGGCATTATAAAATTGCAAGCCAATAAGGCTGCACAATATTTGGAAAAATTGGCACCACTATATTTTCTTTTTATATCAGAAATTTTGTGCTGTAAAAAAGTTTTCACAATGTTACTTGAATATGTTTTTTTTAGAAAAGAAATTATCTTATATGCTTAGGCTATTTTGATAAACGTTTGGGAACAGACATTCACTTGTGTTACCAAATTAACAAGTGAACGCTCCTGGTAGATAAAACTAAAAAAAAAAAAAAGCCCCAGAGTTAACGCTTCAGTATCTGGGTTGCAGAAATGCTCCTTGCCCATAATATATCCTACCACCAACTGTTCACGAGCTCTGCAATAGCGGTTTCTTTACTCTTGGCACTCCACCTGAACTCTCCATCCCTCCACACAGTCCAGGAAGAGAGGCAGAACACTCAGAGCCCCAAGTTAATTGGTTTCATTTACCAATGATCTTACATTCCCTGTGAAAATATCAGGAAGGAATGGTTTAAAACTTTCCCTTTCTCTCTCTCTCTCAATGTTTTTCTCCTGCTCTACAACTTGGATATATCCTCGTCAATTCATCTGGGATTTCATTTAATCAAAGTCTGGGTAAAAATAAAAAAGACACAATGTACCAACTAAACATTTACTCTGGCATCACACCAACTTTCTTAAAAAGAGCAAGAAGATCTGTCTGGTTCCGTTTTGGCCAAATAGTCCAAATAAAGGACGGCCCGATTTTCATACCAGTGTAAAACTAACCTGGGCTCCATCTCTTAACTTGAGAATGCACTCCATAGTGTTGATGGTGATTACAACAGGCTCCGAGCCCAGTTTGGTCCAGGGTACATGGATTCGCAGCTCATGGATATGGCCACTCATGAATGTAAAGGGCAGCTTCAACTCCTATGCAAAGAGAGAGACATAAAAACAGTTTAGACTAAAGTCAGGTTAACTTGAAACACTAAATCATTATCTGCAGAAGAGATTTTGATAGTTCTAAGGCTTTACAAATCAGAACATTATTTAGTTATTCATTATTGCACCTCAAGGTGGTTCTAAATGCTAATTAATGATAGGGGGCTCTTATTTCATGATATAGTGTTTATGCATTTTGACTTAGTTAAGTAAAATAAACAATGACATGGTGAAATTTCTCAGGTGTTGTTCATATAACTTTATTTTTACTAGAGGATTATTTTATTATGTTCCATTATGTAAAATGTTATAGTTTCAAATGAGTGTCTATTCTTTTTCACACAACTACTTTTAGCAAATAACTGCAGGAGGATTTAAATACAACTATATCTCAATTTCCATGGTGCTACAGTGATTACCACTGTTGCTATACATCTATGTTATTTCTGGCACAAACATCAGCTTGGTCCTTTTCACTTGTGCCTGCATGCTCTAGTTTCCCCCTACATCCAATAATTTGGCCAGGTTAATTGTTGATTTAAAAAAAAAAAAAAAAAAAAACCACCCAAATTAGGTGTCTGAAAACTACCAAATACTGTAATACCGTAACAACTGAGCTGCTAACTTGCCCAGTATACCCACACCTCTCATGTCATGTTAGCTGGGATGAGGTCAAGCTTCTTCCAACAGTGGACAAATAGATGGACGGACGGATACACGCAGTAACATGGACGATTTTCCAGAATCATACAAACGTACACATGCTGAAAACAAAAACAGGTCAAACTGCTAGTTTAAACACAAAAACTCAGATTATTCCTACAAAGTCAAATCCCTGCTCTGAAACCTAAAACATCCTGCATGATAAACACATGAAATCATGCTGCCTTTACACAGGCTTCACTACCAATCGAAGTAAGCATGATAATAACCAAGTATGTCTACTCAAATGTCACCACAATGTTTCACTTACAAAAAAAAAGAAAAGAAAAAAACGTTTTTCAAATCAAGATGATACTCGATTAGATTTTACAAAAGATGCACAGCCAAGTGAAAAGGAATCAAACAAAGACAAGGTAGAATTATTTTTAAAGTTCTTACAGTTTTTACAAACAAATCTCAGTCCCAACATAACTTAAATGGTCAGCTGCATCTAATAAGAACTCTCATAGTCCAAATTTGGAGAGGTAATATTTGAAATTGGTCCTCAGATAAAGTCAGAAACATTGTAGAAAAGAAACATCTTTTTAAACTCATGGCAGACTGACATCACAACATTCAATTCAGACATTACAAGTGTATAAAAGAACAGTGTCAAAATAACTGCAGAAAAACATGAGTGTGGAGCTCCATCAAACATCATCCAAAACTGTGTTTCTAATAGAAGAGTGCAAATCCTGGTGATTTTCAAACAAGTGAATGGAAGTACAAAACAGATTAACTATTTATGGTCATTTATGGAATTTTTTGAACAATGAAACCAAAGTACAAACCACTTGAAATGAAAAAAAAGTATGAAAAAGTTCACATTTTAGTTTTAGATTAATAGACAGAGTCTATAATATTCATATTGACTACTGTGACTATGCTGGGGTGTTGAAACAGATAGGTGGTATTAACCTTTGGGTACTGAAACAGCTTGTCTGTGGTGTTTACATGTCATTTGTTCAGTGTTGTCTTTAGTACAAGAACTTAGAGTTGACCAGTAGCATTTCTGTTTTTAGTTTTTCACCATGTTGCTTCCATGTCGCAACCTGGACAACGTGGTGACATGTGACTACAAATGTAGCACTGCGTTTTTATGGGTACAGTGCATGAACACACACACAGTGGGGAAGGTATAAATAAATTAAAGAAATAACTGGCATGGGCAAGATTACTTTGGTTATAGGTTCTGAAAGATGGCTTTGATACATTTTCAATTATTTTCATAAATCCTTATTCATTTATTTGCAGGTAGATGCCTCCACATTCACCTGGCCATCAGCAGGAGGGTCCCCAGGTGCCAGGTCCTGCTCAAGGTGTCTTCCATCATAAGGGGAGTTTTTCTTGCCACTGTTTGAGTAAAAGACTTGACTAAAGGTTTTTCTCCCGCCAGAGGCGTTTTTACCTACCATTGTTTATGTAATGATTGCTCAGAGGTCATGCTCTTGATCTCTGGAAAGCGCTTACATACAACTTGTTTTGTAATAGACACTATATATATAAAATTGAGCTTTCTTACAAAAAGACCACAGTTTGTGAGACTGAATGGTTGTGTGTCTGACCAGGTGGTCAGCAGCACAGGAGCACCACAGGGGGCTGTACTCTCACCATTCCTCTCAATGCTGTACAACTCAGATTTCAAGTACAAGTCAGAGTCCTGTCATCTGCAGAAATACTCAGATGACTCTGCAGTAGTGGCATTTTATCAGGGATGGACAAGAGACTGAGTTTAGTGGACTGCTTTGTGGCATGGTGTGGGAACAGTTATCTATCTCATCTTGAACGAGAACAACATGTGAAGGTGGTGGAGAAGTATAAATACCTCGGTTTTCACCTAAACAGTAGACTGGACTGGAAATATAACACTGATGCTGTTAATAAAAAAGGACAGAGACTTTACTTCTTAAGGAAGCATAGGTCCTTCAGCGTTTGCAGCAAGACGTTGTATATCTTCTACAAGTGTGTTGTGGAGACAATATCTGCAGTCATCTGTTGGGGAGCAGCATCAGAGCCAGGGACTTAAAGAAAGTGAACAAACTAATAAAGAAGGCTGGCTCTGTTCCGGGGACTGTTCTGGGGCATCTGGAGCTGATTGTGCAAAGGAGCACACTTCATAAAATAAAGAAGGTCATGGACAACCCTGAGCATCCTTTTCACAAGACAGTGATTCAGCAACAGTGTCTTCAGTCAGAGGCTTCTTCCGATCTGGTGCAGCAAAGACTGCTACAGGAGACCCTTCCTTCCCACAGCAATAATCCTCTACAATTCTTTTTTGAATACACTTCAAACATGACTACTGCAACATTTAATTTCCCTTCAGGGATTTATAAGGTACTTCTGAATACTTTGGTATGTAGTTTTGTTATCGAGTCTGCTTGATGCTCTTATTATTTATTGTTACTTGTTGCAGATCTGTCTCAGATTTCCTCATTTCATCCCCTAACTCTGAAAACGCTACTCTGGGCTCAGTCTGAGAAGACCAAGTGTATCTCTTTGCTCCTAGTCATGCCCAGGTGGCCATTGAGAATTAGGTTCTCCTTCCTCCTCAGTCTGTCAGATACATGGGCATGGCAGCTCCTAGTGAGAGTGGGCCTCCTCTCCCAGCTGGATGGAAAGGTGGAAAAGACATAGTAATGTAATGAGGTGGCTCTGTGTATATGGAAAAGAAAATCAGTACTTGAAACTTTCCAGAGTTGAACTAACTCCGAACTGGCTGCAGCACTAGCCCAGCACCTGGTTCAAGTTGGCCAAAAAGGGATATTTGAAAGAGGTTTCAATGAAGACTGTTTCTTTTGGCAATTATGAGTGCCATATGTGTGACTGAACACACTTTCTGTCAACCCTAAATGTCTTTGCTGAAAACGGATTGCTCAGCGGTTAACACTGTGACAAAACATGGGTTTGCAACCAATGATTTGTTTTTAAGCCATATAACTATTACTATTGACTTTGATGCAAACCATCCTCCCAGTTTACATCTTAGGAGGAGTAGAGGGCCAACTTGTTATGTCCTGGCCAAATGTCCAGGTACTGCAGCTGAATGTTGCACCAACACAGTTTCTTAAAAACATCTGTGTGTCCTATAGTGGGAAAAATAAAGGAGAGGCATTGAAACAGAAGTATCTCAAACTGGCTCATACAGTGACAGGAACACCTGCCACCTCAGACTCTATTTATGGTTCTACCAGAGGGGTAGGCAGCGATGAAGGGCATGTCATTAGGGGACATGTGTGCAGCAGAATCCTGGGCAACACCCTGCACAATTTCAAGGTTTTACTGCTTTGATAAGGACTCTCGATCCACACAGCTGATCAGCAAGGGGGGGGGTCAGTTTCTCCTGACACTGCTGATATGAATCACCTACTCTTTTTTTTTTTCTTTCACTGCTACTGGCATTTAGGAGGAAATCAAACTGCAATAATGATACACAACAATGGTTCATGAACTCCTGAATGACCTCTATGTGGGCGTAACGATTCTGGGGGACTGGATATTGTATTTATAGCAAGCACATCTAGGTAGTCTGCACATCACACATGTGACTTTGTTTATGCAAGATCTGGACCAGTGCATGACATAACATTTTTTTTTAAATCTACCAGTACAAAGCACAAGAATTGTCATTAATAATGGCATAACCCCAATTAGACCATGACAGCATACGAAAGATACCAAAACTGAAATATGTCCGTAACTGTTCAGCCACTATGTCTTCTCTTTAGCTGATAAAGAACTGTTAAAACAAACCATGAGTCCAATTCAACATACAGTACCTGCTCCAGTACATCCAGCTTGAGGTCCAGCTTGCTGAGCACCACATCCCCTCCCCACAGAGAAAGCTGCAGGTCAGATGGCTTCAGGTTCTTGATGTACTTGTTCACATAGCTCATCAAGAGCGGTGTGACATAAGACTCCAGCATCTTTTCCTCCTAAATACACATCAAACATTGAACAAAACATTGCAGTGTCTTTTAACACAGCGTTTATTACTGAAAAATAACACTCCTACGCCCACACCAAAAACGTATTAATTTAATTACATATTTTGATTCGTTATAGCACAAAAAAAGGTGTAATTAACGTTAAAATAGCTTCTACTCAGCTGAGGTGTTTGTGTGCTCGCTGCCTTACAGACGAGTCATAATTAAAGAAATTCAATACACCTGTGCTTTTCAGCGTTGCTATCAAAGTGTCCGGCTGAAAGGAGTCCTATTCTTACGAAATTCTCACTATCCTTACTTTTGTCATTTAAAAAAAAAATCATATAATGTATTTAGTTACGTTTCACTATTTGTTCATGTTCAGACGTCATAGGAAGGAAAATAATGTTATGTCAGTGTAGGTCCTTTAACTAGCGGTTTACCGAGCTGACTTGACTGCTTGCTGATGCCGTTCAATTTTGAGTACATAAAACAAACAGTGGGCAGCGTTCTGAGTCATTTAAAAACAGAAAGAAGTGTGACTAAAATGCCTGCGTCGTAACAAATTTAACTTACTGAACTTAGTGGAGCAGTTAGCGAGCGAGGCTAGCTGAGCTAAGAAACGCTACGCTACAGCTCAGAAAAAGTGGCCCTAAACAGAACTGCCAGCGTTTAAAGAGAATATAAAACATATTTACTTAAGTTCCGCTCGCACTCGGTGGCTCTTTACTAAATGCGATGACAGTAAAACGTGATCATCTCGTTAACCGACATTAGCCACACGTCTCTCAACAGTCAGAGCCCAAACGTCATCTGTAAACACCTTCACGGCTTCCGTATGACCGGTGCTGCCTTTAGGGCCATAGGAAATTTGGCTTTCACAGCTCAGTTTCTTAAACACAGTCCAAAATTATGAGGCAAACCAGACGTTAGTCCATGTGAACGAATAAGTTGTCAAAAATGTGCCTCTTTTTTGGTTCGTTATCACATCAGAATGTGTTGTAATAGGTTTAATAGACACGTTTTAAAAGGTTTAGTGTCTCTGACGTTCCCTTCTCGTTTCAATTAGACTGAAAGTGGTGGTCACATGTCCAAACTCTTCTCTTCTCTCTCTCCCTCCTTTTGTTTTGTTGTTATTGCTTTGAACAGCTTTTGCACAATACCTCATATCCCCTTTGCTAAAAGAGGATTACTTAGTACATTTTAAAGACTTTCGGGAAATGGCAACTTTTTGTTGAAGTTATATATATATTTTAAACATGTTTTACCTTTACATCACAAATTAAATATGGAATTTAGTAAAACCGAGACAATACAAGACTAGATTATTAATGAACAAAAATAAAATGAAAGAAATGATCCATGCATAAATCATTTATTTCGGTGATCATACTGGACCAATGATGACTTGTGGTTCATACAAGCAGCTGGGGTTCCCTTAAGTGAATGGACGGTGTCATAACTTGGACAATAAATGCTGGAATAAAAGACAATGCAAATAAGACCAATTCTATCTTGTTCTTCTTCTTTTAGTTAGTCTCGTATCAACCTTGTTAACCAGGTAAGCTAACATACAATACGGTGTCAAAATTGTGTTTCTGGTCTTTTACACCTGGTTTTAAAACAATACATCTTCCATATGTCATATATATATATATATATATATATATATATATATATAAAAATGTGCGTGTGTGCGTTTGATTGATTGTTTGTATGTGTCCCGGTAGGATTTGTAGGGGTAGGAGGGCGGCCTCCAGTCAGTGCAGCTTCATAAAAGTGAAGGCCTCCCGGGGTCACATTCACCGTGAGGTTGTCCACTCCTCACTATCCTCACTATTTGTGGGTCAGTGTTTATGTTCTGCGTACTCGCGCTCCATATCTGTTACTATTGTGAAGCCGGTTCGAGCTGAGATATTCTAACGAATATAATGGACTTTTTAAATTAACGTATGAATCCACCAAGATTCTGTTAGGACCCCCACTAATAATTCCGAGTTTAAACCAAATAAGCGATCGATCTTATATAATAATAATAATAATAATAATAATAATAATAATAATAATAATAATAATAATAATAATAATAATAATAATAATAATATTTATTATTATTATTGTTATTATTATTATTGTTATTATTATTGTGTGTTGATTATTTTAAACATTACTGCACTGCGCTTGCGTGGAAGAATTAAATAAATAAAGCATTAATACAATATAAAGTCCCATCTGTCATTTTGGTGTTGTATAAAAAAATAACACAATAGCTTATCACTGGAAGGGTTTTTAAGGACTAAAGAATAATGATAAGTGTAAAGTATTTTGATATAGTAAAGAAATTCAACTCTAAATTTTGCTACACATTAAGCCTGTTTACATGTTTAAAAAAAATCGATTTTCAAATAAAAAAGACATTTGTTGATTATTTGTCGCTTTTTAATCAGAGAGTCCCCGGAAATCGGAATAAATACTGACTTAGAAAAGCCATCAGAGTGCACCTGTTTTCATACGCACCTAAATCTGATTATTTAACAGAAATTGGCAAAGTTTTCTCTTCTTTTTCTGTTAAAATATTTTATGAACTGTCGTTTCCAGCAATAAATGTTGGCGTGAAATTATAATTAGTCTATTATTCAAATACTATAAATCCTACAATTTTAATATTGCTTTGAGAAACCATAATTGCGAATAAAATTCTGTATTATTGTTGCTGTTGTTATTATTGTATTGATTGAATTCATTTACATTAGTAGATTATATATTTTTACAGGAAGGATATACGATGATGTTTTTATTAAAAAAAACTCATTCAAGGTTAGCGCCATGGAGAAGTTGCATTGTGTTGCTTTCCGCGTGAACAAAATGAGAAGAAAATAAACTAAAAATAAAAAATAATTATAATGATTAGTCAAAGTCTGCAGTGCTCAAGGAACCAGTTTCTATAGTTTACGGCCTTCCTGTAGAGATGAGCACCGTTAAAAGAGATTGATCAGAGATTGTTTGTAAGCCCATTAAAGAAAAACGCTACTTTTATTAAGCGACTAACTCAAGTCTCAGCTAAAACCGGGGATTAAAAGTTTTACCATGTATAAAACTCGCCTATCATACCCAGGACCAATGGGCCCGAAGGCCAAGAAGCACACACAGTCCAGAGATAAGCAGAGTGAGTTTCGCTGTCCTTACAAAATAATAAAAAGATCATCGAGCTAATCCAGTCACAGGCGCAGACTCGGTGGTTAATCAGTGGCCGGTCAAGGTTAAGTCGGATGAAATCCAAATTCTGTCGACACAAATCTCACTTTTTCCACTGGGACTACTTCTCATAGGGCAGTAGACTACAATTCATTGATTCTCCCAAAAAGTGTATTTGACATTCACCAGGATATATTATAGCCCTACTTTTATTTGGTGAAAAAATAAGTTATATGGCATTAAGTGACAATGGAGCTCTTTTAAATCCGTTGCAGTCAGTGAGTAGTGGGTTGATACGCGTCTACAGTGTGAAACAGCTCTTACTCTTTCTGTCTTTTTGGTTGTGGCATAAGGTCTCCTCTGCCTCGTGCCCCCTCAACCTTGTCATGAAATGTTTTTTAATTTCTTTTTTTATTATTTTAATTGACCCTTTTCGGTTTTACGGGTCTATTGTAATATCAGAGGTGCTTGGCTACAGATGTTATGCCCTAATGCGCCTGCAGCTCTGTTATCAGACACTGAAGCGGAAGTCAATAATTGTTCATAATTCTGTAGCTTTCACAAACCATTGGTTCTGACAGAAAAAAAAGTAATCCTTACATTCTCATTGTTTTCAAAAAAAATGTAATAACTCTCAATTAACATCCCACTCCGACATAATGCAATGACTCAGGACTTCCGTGCATCTTCTGACTCTTCCTTCCAAACCATACCACCTGGTGATCTGTATTTGGTCCAGCTGTCGCTGCCTGCTGGAGACGCAGACTGTTAAGCTGAATGGGCATGGTAAATGGTCTCACCTAAACATTGGTTTTGGGCGGCAACATCGTGTCTCCTCTCGTATACAAGGCATGAAATTAAAACAAGACGAACGCAAATTTATCATGGTAATATTTATTTTCTAAAATACAATTTAACATACTTTAAACTTATGACGTTTTTGACAACTTTCTCATTTCAAGATCCAAAAAACAATAATTAAAAAAACAAACAAACAAACAAAAATATGTACATGGTACTGATATTTACAGGTGGTTGGGAAGCTGGACAGGGTCGTGGCTCCACTGTTCCACTTGAGGTGCAACCAAATCTCTCGCTAAAATGCGCTGCAGTAAACGTGTCCTGATTAGGGGAGTCTCTTTGACCGCAAAGTCGCTGATTTATCGCTCTTCCGTTAGTCCATTTTTCTCTCTCTTTTTGTTATTTTTATTTTGTTTTGTCCAGGCTAGTAGTCCTGATGTGGGCTGTGCGTCAAACTGTGCCGTCGCAAGTCACAGTTGCGCCGAAACACCTTTCTGCAGCGGCCACAGCTGTAGGGCTTGATGTCTGTATGGGTGAGAAGGTGAGTTTTCAGGTTACTTCTTTGATTAAAGGTTCTTCCGCATGTGGGGCATTTGTGTGGAGACTCCTGTTTAGATTTAAAGCAAGCAAAGGATTATTCCCTTTCATTGTACAGAATATCTATCAGTTGTATCGTTCAGTGATCTAAATAAATTCACCCTTGCCTCGCCTCTAACTGATAAGTGTATTTTTAAAAAATGTTTTATAAGTATTTCTCACACAAATGTCCATTTCAATTAAATAATAGGCCAATATTTTTTTTAAACTGACTAATATCCCCAAGCATGCAGTAGACCCGGTATAACCATCATATTCAGCAGTGACAGTAATACGATAATATTCTGAGCTTACCTGCATATGTAAGGTTTTATGGACGGCTAGAGTTCGAGACTGACAGAATCCTTTCCCGCATTCTTGACATTTGAATGGCTTTTCCTTGGAATGGATGTATCTGTGGAACAAAAATCACACTGAATAAATGTTTGCCCAAGCACGGATTTGCTTACAGATGTTACAAACCCCACAGTTACAGGCCTAAAATCTATATTTATGGGACTAAACGTTATGAATGTCCAGCATATTTCTTGAAAGAGCTTTAGCGCCCTCGTGTAGAAAAGTCTGGGAACAGACATGTGTAGACTAAATTAAGAAAATACTTTAAAAGCTTGTATAGTCGTGAATATGTCATTTTGAGAGATATACATGCATACTCGGGTTCAGGAATGCTGCGGGTTGTTGATGACCCCCCACTCCCACCGCCTCTCCACTAAAAACTCGGTTATTTATTAAGAGCAGAATTTGCTATAAATCTGTCTTACCTGTGATCTCTGAGATGGTCTTGTCTTCTGAAGGCCTTCTGGCAAATATCACAGGTATAAGGCCGTTCATCTGTGTGGGTTCTCTCATGAATGAGGAGGTTGTAGGATTTAGTGAAATGCCTGCCGCAGAATTTGCAAATAAATTCCTTTTTAGTCTTGGATGGGAGCCTGCCACGGGTGGGTTTTCGGTCCGGGGATAGTTTGCTCAGCTCGGAGATGGTCCCCCCTAGTCCCGATGCCAGTTTTGCCAGATCCGCTGCTTTCGGCGGGTCCTCCTGAGTGGCAGCGAGAGCCAAGTTGGCAAAGTCAAACCTCGGTCTGTCCTTGTGCAGTGAGGGGACACCGTGCGTGGCGCTGGCTTGTTTTGGATGGAAGAGTTGCGCGGCGGCTGTAAAAGGTAACCCCGGGAAGGGGATTCTGGGGTCCATCAACCCTTGAGCGGCTGCCGTAATCGTTGACCTCAGTCCCTGCATGTGCGGATAGCCAAGAGTCCAGTGGTTCATGTGCATGGTTTGCACTGCGCTGAGACCGTACAGTCCCTGCAGCTGGTCAGCGGGGAAAGTGTTCACGGCCTGCAGGAAGGAGTAGTTTGTGAGCTGGAGCGCTGGGTGCAGGGGGATCGGAGCGTGCAAGGCTTTGCTCCCCATTTCTGCAGAAGAAAACCTTGGGCAAAACAGAAAATACCAGGCAATGAGTGACATGTGTTAGGTTTCAAATGAGTAATATTTATAACAAACAATTCGGAAACACGGGCTACAAGTTGTGGTCACGCTACGATAAATCTGCGCTTTCATTTTCACAACTACATCACGCAATGCTTTGGATCTAACTGGCGTATTGGCAATGTAACTCAGAAAATGCGTTTAGTCTCAAAGATTATATCCAAACAAGAAAGGCAAATGAGGGTAGAAATTACATTTATAATTTAAACAACCCGTACAAGCGGACGGGATTTATTATAATTAATTTCGGCACCTTGTGCAGTCTAAAGGTATCCACAAACAGGATAACTTGTAAAGTCGGAGTAAAGTTGTCCTATAAACATTGTTTGCTTGAAAAACCGAGTACAACCACAAGTACCATCTAATGTTTGCTCTTTTAAATATCTCTCCTTTTAAAATGAGATGCGCTTACAGCCTTTTTGAAAAGCAAATTGGTCGCCGAAAGCGAGATTATACAGTAAGTGGGTGTAAAAACAACTCATATGGTCTCGATTAAGACTGCAAATGGCATTTGTAGATCACAATGAATGACGCACTACATCTCATCTGAGGTAATTAAAGAAGACACGTTTGTCTCTGACGGCTGTAAAGTTTCACACCATGGAACAAAACCTCCGATTTGTACGTGTGAAATTATAAACACTAAAATGATGGCTATTAATCATAATAGTTTGTTTTTTTTTGGAATTTGATGTACTTTTATTTTATGCTCCCAGGTGGTTAATCTAATATTCTGTTTTTAGTTCGCTTTTTATGTCATGCAATTTTTTAATTTACATTTATATGCGGCGACTCTCACCTAGGTAACGCAATCTCGGGGCATTTATAGCCCCACGTTTCAATAGAACAATATTTGCCTTCAATAAAAGCCAAAGCTACCTGTCTGTGTAATTTAGGACAAAGAGTTGAGCTGTCAAGAAAAGGCCGAGGTTTGCGCGCAATGCAATTTATGTTTTATTATGTTGTACATGCATGCTAAAGAAACCTCCGGCGTGGAAGTGCAGGACTGCAGATGGTGAAAGTGGCACTAGTGTCGGCGATCTGACACTTACACATGACTGAAGCAGGGAAAACGAAATCAAGAAGGTATTTTTACCATCGCGGTTGATAAAATGTCACACTTTGAATGCGATCAAATCATGTTTTAAGCACACAATTCAAAATCCTACTCGCTTTAGACGTTGTGTGGGCTATTGGGAAAAAGATCGCAAAAAATAAAGTCTTACATAGTTGCTGCAAGGGCAGCCCGAGGGCTGTCGGTCCCTTATTCAGTCGGGTCATTCGTTTTTTTTTGCATAGACATATGAATTGTGTCCACTTTGCGTTCTCTCTCACACAAGGTGGACTTGAATATAAACTCGCACAGGTGCAGCATGAATCACCGTGAAGGCACTTGTTGTTCTTTGCCCATCAGCACAGCTTCAGCTTGTTCTTACCTCACCTTTGGACTTCATTTACCCTTTGGCAACAGCCTAAGTGTCTTGTTCTTTGAATCTCTATCGGTTTAATTTTTTGCAGAAAGTTTTAGATGTCTATAAGCCACAATGTGTCGCTACAAAGGCCATTGCATTTTCCGTACTGTGTTTTTTTGTTGTTGTTTTTTGGGGTTTCTTTTGTTGCTGTGAACAGGGATCAGAGGTGTCAACAGTGAGCTGTAACCACAAGCTGGTTGTCATCAGGACCTATGACTAGTCTTGCACATTTTCATTTAGTTTTTTGTTCATGAAAAGATGGAGGTTTCACCAGCAGTTTGATCTCTTTGGCTTTGAATTCGGTAAAACAGCAACAGTTACGTTTTTTTTCCGATTAAAAGGAGCGTTTTAACAAGTGAGCAGAGTGAGACTGGTTCCCTTCCCGTACAGGACTGACATATACCCTGCCAAACAGAATCTTACCCCAATAAATAGCTGCCAAGGGTCCTGCGGTATGTCAGTAATCCACAGTAACTATAGAGGCGACGAGCTCCAATAAAGCGTCGCTAAAAGCTTTCCAAGATCCAAGTCCATGAAACTTTCATGTAGCCATGCAGCCAACTCTGATGTCTCGGAGTTTTGCAGAGATGTGACAAGTTGTGAAAAGTTGTGGAAAGAGACGAATAGGTTGGGAGGAGAGACAGCAGCAGCAGCGTGGGAGTCCCGTCCGGAGCTGGGGCTGGAAGTGTGCGGTTCTTCACTTTTTAGGGCTCCGGGACTCCAGAGCGATCAGCCCGCCCTTCGACACGCCTCCACCCCCCTTCTCTATCATTAACTCCAATGTTCCCCTCTGTTTATTTGTGTTTGGATAGCAACTAAGGCTGCAGACCATAGTAGAGAAGCGTGTTCTGATTGAAGTGCCTCCTCTGACACCTCTCATGCACCATATAGCCAAGGCTGATACCTTCTTTTGGAAACACGTTTAGAAGCACAGGGGGAAACCCTGAACAAATTTTTCCTGCAACTCCACGCTTTTGAAAACGTGCTTGTGGATTCTTGGGCACCATACAAGAATTTTTTTCATTTTTTCTGTCTTCTTTTCTTCTTCGTTTTTTTTTTTTTTTAAAAACCATATAGCTTATGTGCCAAGTGGAGGGTGCATGCAAGATCCGCCTAATCGTTTCATTTCAATGTGGTAAGAGTAAAACAAACGAGATAAGAAGAGAGAATATAAGTGTTGTGATTGAAAGAAAAACAACAACGGCAGCAACGGATGCAGCTTATTCTTTATTGTGTTGTCCTTCCCTTTTCAAAGTTAGAAATATTAGGTATTTCATGTGAAAACACATCTAAATGATAAATATCATGTAACTGCTGCACACGTTGCATTGACCGAACTTTATCTATCACAAAATCTGTTTATTACCATAAGGATTATTAGATATGGTCCACACGTTCTCACGTTATCATATATATATATATATATGTATATATATAATTCATAGTTATATAATAGATCAGTTAGATTAGTTCTTACGAACTAAATGGTATTGATTAAAGCATTATTCAGACAGATATTTTTAAAAATATCCCCTCACATCCTTTTTTCTCAGTCAGTTTAAATTTAATTTATGAAAAGACTACACCGAATAAATTAGACTAGCATTTAATTATATTTTGGTTTGTTTTTGGCTGTGTGAAGTTTCTGCAATGACTTTTGACACCCTGAATCAGAAAATTATTTTTTGAGCTACAAACACATTAAATTCAAATATATTTTGAAGCTTTTTTTTCGCGAAAAGGTGTTTAAGAAACAATATATTTAAATACTGACTTCAACAACAACATGGATTACAGAAATCAAAGAGTAGATTCTGCTGGAAGAAAGAAGAAGAAAGAAAATGCATAAATAAAACTCATGTGTGTTCCATTAATTTGGATGCAGTCATTTTGCTTTGTAATAAAAAAACTCACATATTTTGAAGCTTTAGATAACAGATTGCAATTCGAAATGTTGAATGTGCAGCAGGAAAGGCAGAGGTTGCTGTTCTCGCCTTTGATTGAGATTTAAGTTTGCAGAAGGCAGGTCTGCAGCGCCGCCTTTAGGACGCAGAGCAAATAACAGACTCTCCACTTCGACTCGGGTTTTGCGGCTCCACAGTTGGTTTGAGCAGCTTTTACATTTTACCGATGAGTAGTTTATGAGCGTCGATGGTTAATACCTTTAAATTAAGGGATATATCTTCAAATGATAAACTATGTTTCAAAACAAGAAGAATATTAAACAATACAAGTATTTAATACATAAGATATAAACATAAATAATTTAAGAGGACTGGGATTATTGAAACGTCTGATTTTTTTTTCAGGACTATTATGTTAATTATAAAATCAAATTACGAGAGGGGTTTTATCTCTTACTGTGGTAGATTAAAAAAGGAGATTGATAGTCAAATGGGTTTAATGTATTTATGAGTTCGTGTAGCCTGCTTTTCGTTTTCTTAGAGCTGCAGAACATCGTCTGCACACAACATGCTTGTGGTTTTCGTTCGGTTTCATATCACCCCGTCCTCTATCTTTACTGTCAAAACACAGAGAAACTAGAGGCAGATTAAAAACACTAACTAATACGTTGTAAATGGAAACTTCTCAATGTCTCTTATTCTCTGTATGAATTTATATTATTTTAAATTAAGCACTCCCTTGAATAGAGATTTATTTACTCAGTCTAACGTTAAAAATAACATTAAAATAACAAAAAATATGCTATATTTTTCTTTGCAACAAAAAACCCGACTTCCTGTCAGAACCAAGCTTTTTCTTGGTTAAACTTGAATGAAAAGTAATCGTGTAATTGCTGAAATTGAGCATTTCCTTTATTAAAGGCCATAATTATTTTGCGGTTCTCCACTTGGAATGAAATAATGTTGTTATATTTCCACAACTTGTAATGATACCGACAATTATTAATAACAATAATACTGTTGAGGTTAACACGCAAATTCTCTATCTTTCATTATCACATGGTGACACAGATAACAGATGACTCAACTGTCAAAAATTAAATTTAGAGACTCTAGAAGACCATGTTATTGAACCTCACATGGAGTTTCTTTGATGTTGCAGGACATTTGGGCCTCAGTGTCACAGTTTTCATTTTACCTTTAAACAAATCTGTGCTATAGGATTACTGTATGTTTTATAGATTGGGTAATGTCAGAGCCACAGAGTTAATGTCTTGCCCTTTGGCCCCACCCTGAGTCCCTGCAGCCACCATCATTCTCCACGATAATATGACTCCCACAGAGTATCAGAGTTTAGTGCAGCTGTCAAGCCTGTAATGGCTGACGCTCCTCTTCCAATAACACTGAGTGACAAAGGAGAAGTCTTACAGGAATCATTGATAGAGGAAGCTCACTTTCAGAAATGCAGTGGACCTGTAAAAGCATTAAAAAGAATTCAGAAACGCTGTAATTAAAATTGAAAATGTAATTTTAATCTATATGATTATTGTTTTACAACTTTAAAAAATCTAATACTTTTTTTACAATACTCCTCAGCACTATGAAGGTGTATCTTTTTTAGGCCCACATATTGGCTGGTACTTCTTAGAGTAAAGTTAGATGTTCTGCCGTTGTGCTGTATTAATATATGATGAGCATTCCTGCTCTTGAGATGTGACGAGACGCTGCTCTGACCGACGTTCGGCAAACATCCGCTTGGCTGTTGTGTATCCTGTCAACATAGTTACCTCAGTCTCACATGCCTCGACTTACCTCTGCTGTACTTGCAAACAGATTCCTCGGCAGAAAACGTGGAGCTGCTGGCCTGCTCTGGAGCCTCACTGCATCTGTGTGTCTCTGCTGCTGTGTTGTGAGTGTTTAGCAGACAGGATGTCAGGTCCATACTGCCTGTATGAGCAGGGGGAGGTAAACCTGTCACTGTTACCTACCTGCTGTGGTTTTGAAGCCCCCACTTCCTCACCTACACACTCACTCATCTTCTCCCATAGCAGCAGCTCTCAGGATGGGTGTTTTTACTTGAAAGACCCCCGAGTCACACTTTCCTCCACATCAGACTCTTTTACCTGAAACTGAGCTTTTCTAGGGAAAGAGTACTATCTTATCTAGCCAATCAGATGTTGTTATGTGAGAGTCATACGGAAACATAGTCATTATTTTGGGTGTGTTTGCAAGTTTGACAAAGAGTTTCTGTTTTTAATACATATGTTAATTCAGTCAAATGTGCCACAGTGATTAGTTTTACATGCCACTTAATACTGTTAGTATTAATTTAGTGCCAAGAGGTATTACTCCACGTCCTGATATATACATATATATACATATATATATATATATATATATATATATATATATATATATATATACATATATATATATATATATATATATATATATATATATATATATATATATATATATATATATATATATATATATATATATATATATATATATATATATATATATATATATTCAGTCTGTAGAAATCTACACAGATTTAAAAAAATGGGATTATGTGGAACTATGAAAACATTTGTACGGATGTGCTGCTTGTATACATTAAACATCAGTAAAGCTGATTCCCACAGACACAAGGCAAAGCTTTTAACCTGTAAAAGATCTGATTAGATGTTTTGAATTTAACATGATAACATGAGTTCAAAATATTGTTGCCAACAAGATATAACAGGTTTTATATTAGGCTAAATTAGGGAGATTATCTTAATCTCTTAATCAAATCTTCAGAATTTAACAAATACATAAAAGATTCTTTCACAAGTTTATGTCAGATACACAATCAAACAAGTGAATACAATACACCAGGCTTGTTTGAGAAGCTAAACGAGTGTGACTTTCTGCAAACCTCTCTTTCCTGCAAACACTAACATACTGAAGAAGACCGCCGCACGTCTCGCGCTCCACTGTACAACACTGCCCCCTATTGGATGATGCTAGTACAACACCTGCAACAGTTCGTGATCTTTCATGAAAAGGTGCATCATTCATTGATAAAAAAAACTCATCTCAGTCGTAGAACATTTGATGAATGAACAAAGATTTATGAATACATCGCTGTAGAGAAAAATGCAAAAAATGTGCTTTAGTTTCTGCTTTAAGTTGCTCTACTTTTGAATTCAACATGAAATCACAATGTTTTAATCTCTTTCAAAACATTGAACACGATTGAAAAAACAAGCAAACAAACAAGCAACCCCCCCCCCAAAAAAAACAAAAAAAAAAACAAACAAAAAACAAGCAAGCAACAGTAACCTGTAATATATTCAGTTGGTATGAAGGTGAACAGTAACACTTTCCTGTATGTTGGACACACTGTTCTTGTGGCCTCCTGCATGATCTTTTCTCCATCTGCTGTCCAGTGCCACTCTCTTCACTGGTCTCCTGCCATCTGTTTAACTGCACCTTTGCGTGACCAAATTCCTTTTGCTCCTTGCAACTTTATCCACTTCTGTTGGAGAGGCACAGAGAAGAAAACCGCCATGATATTGTGCTCCTTCAGCTAATAAAACCCAACAGTTAATGTTGCTCAAGCCCAACACCAAATCCCATTTGTCAGCAAATAGCTTTGTTCGGTTGTCTGTGCTGGCAGGGTGCTTCTGTGGGGGCTCCCTGCCATGGAAATGACATCCTCATAGTTCACTGGTGTCTGGTCCGGTGGCAGATAATAGTGAAGAAGTGAAGAGCAAGATTTTTGTCAAACATCATCTGGTTTAACTAATACTCCTTAATCCTAAAACAGAAAAACAATGTCAGTGTTTATAAAGCCCATCTCATTGGAGCCAATTTAAAAGCACACTGTGTAACCATGACATACCAGCATACATTTGCAAAAAAAAGTGTAAACACCTGACAAATATGAAAGAAATGTTGCCAGTTTTGCGTCATATTTCAGTGCAATAGCAGTGTGGAGCTTTATTTTCTCATCTGCTGTTGTTGCCCCTTCTCTTTCACTGGTGTTATTTTTTTTATGGGAGGGGGTGCTTGTGGTGGTGAGGGAGTCTATTTGCCCTCAGCACTTCTGGCTTATCTATCTTGCAACCTGAGTAGGGTCACACGTTGCACAATCTGATAGCGACTGGCCTCCAAACCACACTTTGCGTACGAAACACAAGCAGGAAATGAGGTGTAACTACGCGTAAAATGCAAGTTTTTTATTTGAAAACGGACAGAGGGAATCGAAAAAAAAAGAAGTGCCAGCTGTTTGTGTTATGATTCTTCAGAAGAGGCCAAAAAACATAAGACAAAGAACATGGGTGAAGGAATGATCTTGCACATGCAGGCAACAGTTTGGCTGCACTGCAGGGTCTGAGTTAAAAATTGTTTATAATGGAAAAGTAGTTACCTACTCAAACTGTGGATCGGTGCCTTGTGAACAAATGCTTTGTATTACAAGAGGACGTGTATCAAACAGCTGTATTTCTCTAGAACCTATGTTGTAAAAGAATGACGAATGCGAAGACTGATGGGATGAGGCCCAAATGATGGAGGAAATGGAGGAGACTAATTTGTTTCTGGTGTGTTTCTAGTTACAGCTAGAAATTGCAGGATGGAAGTATTAAGAAATCCTGGAATGGACGTAAAGAAAGATTTTGAAAGAAACATGGAAAAACTGGTGAATGTAAAGTGAGAAACCAGAGCATAGGTGAGGATTAGTGGAGGCTGCGTGACTCTCAACTCCACCGAAGCTGTCGGTATATATGTACGTACGAGTGTGTGGTGGTGTAGCAGGAGGATGTGTGTGTGTGTATAAGAAAACAGCAGGACAACTGGATTAGGTGGTGAGCAGTATCCTGCAGGTTCTGGTCTCCGCTTCCTCCACGGTAATGATATAGGCAGAGAGGGTCATATCAAACTGCCTGGAGCATGTTCTCCCCACTGAAAGGTCACTGCATTTTTGCATTTCCACACGTGATCGTCATAGCATGTTCTTAAGCGCTTCGTGGCTCAGCTGTGAGACGGATGACGTTTTTGTTGCCGGGTGGGGATTTTCTGGATTCAGCTGCTCCGCTGGTGTGAGGGCCGTGACGCTTTTTTGAAAGGTGCCTGATTCCATGTTGCGCTCCGTACATTTCATCTTGGCTGTTTTGCCTCTTCTCACACTGACCGGCACCTCGTCTTTCAGGCTTATTTCAATTAAAAACATCTACAAACCCAATCAAAACACAGGAAACTTTTATAAGGGATAATAATTAGTTTTTTTGGCAGAGACTGTGGCATTGTTTCATAAAAACCTTTACAGAATTGCTTTGGAAAAAGACATATTTCCTCGCTGAAGGGAGAAAAATGAACGGCTTGGTAATTGGTTTTCTCTCTAAACATAACAAAAGCAACTTGAAAGCAACACATTACAAAAACAAAATTCCCACTTTCAACTTCTAGCTTGACTTCTCTTGTAGTCTGCCTTCCACTTTTAAAAGCTTTCATCTACACTGGATCGGTAGTTACTGAAGTTGTTTCTTTGTGCGTCCGAAGCCTTGAATACCCAGATGATACAGTCGTGTCTGCTGATAAGCTGCTGTTGGTGAGGTGATGGGCAGTAAAACTGTCCCAGCACCTGTTTCCTGGAATCACTAGTGTTGTTAATCAGCTGATGAGAGATGTTAACAAAGTTATTGAAGCACAGTGGAAGCATAAATCAACAGGGCAGTGGAGTGTCTCTTCCAGTTTGTCGGGAGTGACATTTTTTTTCTTTTAAAGGTTCACCTCTCCTCCGAGATGGAAACTTAGAAACAGAGCGAGGATTGAGTGATAACATGGAGGGATTTAACAGAGCTTGGGTGGATGTGTAAAAGAGAGGTCTAATGGATATAAAGATGAAGGAATGGAGGAATGGCAGAACGGGATGAGGGATGGATGTCTGAAGAAGCAGATGGAGAGAAAAAGGGTTTATATGAGGAATGGAAGAATGTCCGTACAAAAAAACCCCAAAAAACTATTCATCCAGATTACTATGATTTAGTGAAATCAGGCCTCATTGAAAACATCTCTGTGATGATGTTGGAAAAGGAATGAATAATGCAATAGACCCAGTAATTTTCCCACATCAACAGCAACAACAATAACATTCATCCTGTGTGATTTCATATAATTTCTTTATTCCCCTGCCTTTTTCTTTTGTGATGTGCCAGACGCATGTGCATTACAAAGAGTCAGGAAATGGCTTTCCGCTTGAAAAAAAAGAAATGAGAGCAGCTCTTGACACTGTTACAAGAAGGACCTTTGGCTGTGAGGGATCTTAGGGACACAGGCCCTTCTTCCGGATTCTCATCTGACCGTGAGCTTACCCAATTAAATTTACCCACAGCGAGCAATGTTTCTTCAGAATATCATCATTATTCTGCATATGAGTCAGTACCATCACAAAGAAAAGACGACTGTTTTCCTTAAAGCTAAAAATATCCTTTCTGGATTGGGTCCAACTCTGTTTCTCTCCCTCTCATTTCCCTCCCACTCTTTGAACTGAAATAACATCATTTTTTGAATGGACTCTTGTGTTATTGATGGATTTCTGCTTCACTGTGGTTTGCATTAATGGCTTGGATGGCAGTATGGTTGCATTTAGTGCGTGGACACACATGGATACACGCGAACACACACACACACACACACACACACACACGAGAGAAAATAAAACGCTCTCAGGCATTATTACACTGGCACACACTCACGCTAACTCACACACACATTAGGTAAATGTTAATGTACACAGGTGCAGTCTTTAGGGAGGTTGCTTTTGCTCTCTCATCAGTCACTCGTAATCACTTCCCTCCCAGTCCAGTAAATCACCGTCTGTTACTGATGCATTTATAGGATGCATGTTCACAACTTGTAGCCAGGGAAAAGTTTGGCCACCCTCAGGAATACATTATAAGCTTCTGCATCCATACGGTCCCACAGTCAATACAGTCATGCAGTCAACTCTCAGACAGGAAATATTGTTTCATAAATGTCTACTTAGTTTCTGAAATGTATTTGTGGTTTTAATAGGTTTTTAAGCTGTTTACGACATATGGGTGAGAGTGGAGTTATTGGTCCGGGGGGGTGTCGGGGCTCCTGTGGATATTGGCAGGTTGCACGGCTCCACCAAACTGGTCCTGGGGAGGTCCCAATGACCTGTTTTATACCAATACTAGTGCCTTGTCGTAAAACCAAGCGGAAGCCGAGTCACAACTTCAGTATTTGTTTGAAGCTGATGGAAAAAGTCCTCCTGTGGCAGTGTGACTGTTCTGTGCTGCTGTGTCTGGCGGGAGTGTAAATGCGCAGGAAAACAGGCAGCCATGTCTTTATATAAACCCGTGATTGGTGCCCAAGTTCTGGTAAAATAAGTTCTTATACCACCGAGAACCACATTCCCCTCTTACTCCTTTGGATGGAAACAGCTCCTTGTCACCGGTGTTTGAATGCTTTAATTGAACGTTGAGGGGCTTTCAGAGAGAGGTGTGATGTAGTGTTGAAACCGCGCACAAATCACATATTTCTCACGTCTGCGGAGGTTCAACATTCATTCACCAGCCGTACCCCAGTTGCTGCGGCCAAAATTGAAATTCATCCCGCGCTGTCCTGAATGAGACAGGTGAAGAAAACTGTCATACTGTAATGGTATTGCTGCAGATTTAATATTAGCTAAAAGCCTTGAATTTTGTCTGTCACTGCAACTAAACAAACGTGTCTGCTTGTGCAGGGCATGTCAGAGTGATGGATGGTGTAAGCGTGTTCCAGGATTATGTTTTATGAAAGTTAAAGGACCCTGGGGTTTGTCTGTGAAGCACATAATCTCAGCCGAAGTGCTGGGCTGGATGAACCAACTCTTCATTATTAAACACCTATGAGAGGGCCTACAGCTGGTGAAGGACCCTGAATATCCAACTTAACACCCTGAATGCTCTCATCACACGTCCTCTCCATTTGGGCGTGAAATTAAAATGCTTCTCAAGAATCTGTTGACTACTAAGCATGAACTGGGAACGGCTTTACTACGCTCTCATTCATTAAATGGGCAATTTTGACACTTTTTAAATTTTCTGTCAAAAAAAAAAGTGCAATCTTCTATCTTCTTTTGTTTCAGAGTTTTATCTGTAAAGAGAGTGGTATAAAAAAAAAGGTAATACTTTTGGCAATAAGGTTTAGATTTGATGGCACAAGTGAGAACTGGCTATAAATGAAGTGGTATTGATTTCACATGTGCAGTTAGACTACCAAGTCTCACGCAGCAGAGGAGGAAAGGAAACACAGACCCTGGGATGTTCATAGAGGCCTCAGCAGAGGCTCTCAGGGCCCAGGGCCTGGCACCACAACTCTGGGAGCTGTTAAAAATACCATAAAAAGTTCCATATTCACAATTATTCTAACTTTTTAGATTTATAAATCTTTGTTAATGCTCATGGTGGATGCATTACTGGTTTAAACATGGAAAGTGATTGCTGCTCCCCTGGTAACCGTGCACTTGGTAATTATGAATAATCCCATTATGGCCATCGAGATATATAAGTATATTTTTTAAATAGATTCTGGCAAAGCAAATACACATGGACCTGCACATCTTTTTAATATCATAGAAATGGAAGACAGTCCAACATTTTATTACTCTGTAACATAAAGCAGATATTTGTAAAAGATGTCTGAACCCTCAAGGGTTTTTAGGTGATATCATCTTGATACACATTACTGAATTAACATGAGTTACATCAATACTTGTATGTGACTCAGCTGTAGTGATAAACAAAAAGAAAGTGATGACTGAAGTGTGCTGATGCTCTCAGGTCAGGCAATGAAGTCCAGAGAGTTTGACAGCTGTTGGTCCAAAGCTTAAAAAATAGCAGTTTCCCAACAATGGTTCAAAAACTGACAGTTGCTCCTTCTGGGTTGCACATATTGTATGCCCATGTCTACTTTGAAAAAAAGTCTATTTGCATTACATTAAACTGTTACACTTTTTCAAAAATGGTAAAATTATTACCATTTTGAAGGCAAAAAAATTGGTACATACCTTGTTTTTTCTTAACAGACTATAACATGGCCATGTTGCAATAAATGAAACAATCACAAAAAAAAAAAATGGGCAGAGTATTGTCCTCCATCTTGAAGGTTGACCCTCGGGCCCACCATGTGCTGAAGTGTCCTTGGGCACTGAGCCCCAAATTTGGGTATTATAACGCTCCAGTATATATGTCATAGAAGTGTATATGTCATAGAAGTGTATATGTCATAGAAGTGTATATGTCATAGAAGTGTATATGTCATAGAAGCGGTGTCATTTCTTTGTGAATAGGTGAATGGGAAATAGGGAAGACAGGTTTGAGATCTTAAGGCCTGTCCAAATGTACAAGGATTTTTAACTTTGTTCTCAGTTGTAGCTGGTTAGTTCCATCCATCCATCCATCCATCCATCCATCCATCCATCCATCCATCCATCCATCCATCCATCCATCCATCCATCCATCCATCCATCCATCCATCCATCCATCCATCCATCCATCCATCCATTACCTATTCCTGCTTACTCCTTCTCCGGGTCACGGGGGTCTGTTGGAGCCTATCCCGATGCATAGCAGGTGAATGGCAGGAGTCCAACCTGGACAAGTCGCCAGTCCATCGCAGGGCCACATACAAAGACAAACAACCAATCACACTCACATTCACACCTACAGGCAATTTAAAATGATCAATTAACCTAATATGCATGTTTTTGGACTGTGGGAGGAAGCTGATTAGTTTCATGAATAAAAAATAAAAAATAAAAAACAAATGATTAACCTTAAATAATAAAAGCAGTATAATATAATAGTAATAGCAGTATAATAAAAGCATAAAAGCAGTTGCCTCACAGCAAGAAGGTTCCTGGTTCGATTTGGAGTTTGCATGTTCTCCCCATGCTTGTGTGGGTTCCCTCCGGATACTCCGGCTTCCTCCCCACAGTCCAAAAAAAACATGCATGCAGGTTGATTGATTATACTAAATTGCCTGTAGGTGTGACTGTGAGCGTGCATGTTTGTCTGTCTTTCTATGTGGCCCTGCGATGGACTGGTGACCTGTCCAGGGTGGACCCCTGCCTTTCGCCTACTAGACGGATTAAGCGGGTATGGCTAATGGATGGATAATAAAAGCATGCTGTTTTTACAAAAGTTGAAAAAATTTCCTGAGGTCTTCATGAAACGTGACATGTTTTGATCAAAGTGATCACAAATACAGTTAAAAAGCACCTTTTTCAACCACATCTTTTCATCTCTCTTCATAGCAGGCAGTTTAAAAGGGCGGGTTTGCATATTATCCGCACTTCACCTTTCAGAAAGGGTTTGTTCCTTTGAAATTATGTTAGAGCTTTGTGCAACCCACTTCAGAAGATAAAGCAATAGCTGAAAGATATAGACAGGGATGCTGGATAATTCTGCCCTGATCCAGGTCCTTCTGAAATTACCCTTTAACTCTGACCTGCTCACGCTGTAACTAGTTTTACACTTAGCTGGAACCAAACAAAATGAAAATGAAAAGGATGCGTTATCTCAACTTCACACACAAACAGATGTTTTGAAGTGCAAAAAATAAAAAGAATAAACCTATAATAAATACATGGTAAAATATCACTATTTTTTTCTGACTAGCAGCAGGTTGCTATTATCAATTGCAAAGTTTTAAACATATCCTACAATATATATATGCAACATCAAGGTGCAGGTGGACAAAACGGAGGAGCATTGTGGAGCCAGAGGTACTAGTCTTTATAAATACTAATTTGACTTACAATCAGCAGGCTGAGGGACAGGTTATTAGAGGTTTAAGATGTTGAAGTAAATATGACGTAATTGCTGGTGTTTCTGCAGTGATGGGATGGTTGCTCATGACTATGACAACCGTCTGTGGCTGTGGCAGAAGGGAAAGTTGCTGGTGCTGAATCTCTTTTCTTAGAGGATTAGAGCTTGTGAAGGACATTTTTTCAGCACATGAAACTGTCAAACTCCAGCTGGTCTGGACTGGGGAAGCTGGAAATGTTTACCGTTGTTCTCATGGCTAATTTGTGTGTTTTTATTTAGCTGTTCTGTATCTGGGTCTTTTGGTTGGGAGTGGGGGTGTGGGTTAGAATGGCGGGGAGTGCAGCAACAGTCAACAGATGCTGTCAAAGTGACCGCAGGGAGGAAGCAGAGACAAATGCTCCTCATTACAGCGCTGACTGCAGCCCAGTGGCCCAGTAACCAGCAGAAACCAGTTCAGTGACTGTGACTGCGCAGCTGGAGATCAGCTGATCCTTACTGACTTCTCTTACACTCAAGGCCTCCTTTCTTCCAGATGCAAAGGGATACGTTGTGGCATAGATTGGCGTCCAAGCACAACTGAGAAAGTCAAATTCAAGGCACAATGCAAAACACTTTGTCAAATATAACAGTGGCAACTGAAGCCTCATTCTGTCATGCCAGGAACCAAGACACTCCCAAATTGGCTTTACACATGGTGCAATGAGCTAAACTACATCCGCTGAAACAATTTTACTGCCATTGATTTCTTCATTATCTGAACTCTGTCCAGTCATATTGCTCATCTGGGAAAAAACATAAAGAGATTTAGCAAAATATCAACACATTCAGTTAAATGCAACCATATGCAATGAATAATTGACTTTTCTAGAGCATGCATTACATAAATTACTATAATTAAATCTTTATTATTAAATTTTAGAAGTCATACTGTAATACAAAATGTATTGTTAAACTCAACTGGCCTATATTGTGTCTGTTAACTAATTTAATAGCTTGACTGGATTTTAATGATCAATATTTCAATGAATTACTAATTGAATAAAAGACAACTGTTTGTTTAACCTTTTTCATGCCCCTAAATACCGAAAACTTTAGTTTCTCTGGTTAAATGCCTTTCGTTTATTTTCTCTTCATTTATGAGTCAAGCTGGTCATTGTTTTGTTTAAGTGAAACTGGATAATATTGATTTTCAAAATCTCCATTATCTGTTCCCTCACCCTGTAACTGCCAGAGGCTCAACTGCACAAATCGTCTGTGTTGCAGTACAAAATCTGAGAAAACATTTATCTGCACTCCTCACTGACTGAATTAGCAACATAGTGCAAGCGTGTCCATTGAGGGGATTTCACTGGGCCATGAAACCGATGTGAGCAGTGCTCCTGAACCCGCTTAGGAGTCAGACAGCAGTACGGGGTTCACCAGGGGTTACATCGGGCCCCTCTGGTTGGACAGGGAGGGAACTGTAAAGCTGGAAAACCAGGAGCCATAGTTCTGTGTGTTTACCTCCCTACTTTTACAAGTGATGTCACCACATTGTAAAAAAATACAGTTCTCGGCGGTCCCATCCTTTTGTTGCTATCTGAGAGAATAAACACAGGTTAAGCGCATGGAGAGTGATGGAAGCGGAGGACTCTGTGGCTGGAGAGGATGGGGGAAGTGAGCTCCTGTGGTGTATGATGTGTCCAAGAAGTTGAAATGGGCTGTGGGGATCAGTAACTGTCCAGGTGCTGCAGGCGCAGCCTCACTGCTGAAGAGGGAGATTCTGCCTATAAATATTCAGTCATCCTGTCTGTCTTTGTGAAAAAGACTTCAGCAGTGACCAAAACCCCAAACCGTTATTGATCCCACTGGGCCTCTCATTCAGAACCATAATGTACGTTGTCTCACTGAGGTGGGGGATACAAATCCTGCATCTATCCTCAGAAATCACTTTCTGAAAATGGTTTTCATTTCAGTTCCTTCATAATTCCATAAATATTTAGTTTCCTTTTCATATCCCTGCTGTCTTTCTTCCTCTTTACAATTCTCACGCGCACTACAGGTCTTCGCGGTATTGCATCAGAAACTCTCTTAATATAAGTCAGAGCACCGATGTGTGGTGTAAAACTAGCCATATGTGGAAAGGCAGTGAAAAAGCTCGCATCTTTTATGTGAGCTTTCCAGGCTCAGACAGCTGGGGAGCTGCTGAGGCTACGTTAACCAGCAGCTCCAGGGGTCCTGGTCTGGATCGCAGTGATCGAAGTCAAATTAAGAAACTGCAGCCAAGTTGCAAAGCTAGAACCAAAATAAATCTGGATATTGGGGTATTGTGGAGAGGGGCTCACGAGCCACTGAGATCCTGTCTGTTGAATTAGCCGTTTTTGGCGAGAACTAGCCAATTAAAACCCATTGCTTATGCTACACGTCTCTGAAGCACCGTAGTCCATCTCTCTGTTGACTCTGCTGAATGATGTCACCTACACCTACAAATCTGACCGCTGGTATAATGCGGCACATTTAATGCACCTCTGTTCGTTTTGATGAGACCTCTGCTGTCTTGCTGCCTCTCTCCTTCTCTTGGTTCATGTGTATTCGTATGGTTCCTTGGCTTGGACTTTTATTAGCTTTTCCCGAGCCTCAAAGAACTTGGCCTGGCCCAGCGCTCTCCAGCACTTTCACACTAATGAAGTGCACATTCTGTCGGTTCCTTGGCCATCCCTTAATGGGAATTTCCCCCTTCTTCTATGCATCCCTGCCTGTCTCGCTTTCTGCCACTGCCACTCTGGTGTGTGTGACTCATCTCCTGAAACGGCCAGGCATCAGCAAGGGGATGTTGGCTTCATAAACCCTCTCACACTTGTTTGCCACTGTTGGACTGGTTGGCTCGGTCTCTGGGAACTGGCTGTCTGATTTGTTAAAGGCCTGACTTATTGCAAAACTGGGTGGCTCAAAATGGGATAAAAGTTTAGCCATTGAAACGGGGAATGACACAGGACAGTGGACAGATCGATGCAGGAAGAAATGAAGATTTAGAACATAAAACACAAACTGAAGAGGGTCCATTTGGGTACTTTGATGCTAAAGCTGCAGACTGGCTGCCAATGCGATTTCCAAATCTGCTCATGTTATTCCAAAAATAAATCAGGTTTTTAAATGTTTTCAAACATGACTACATGCTCACACGTGTTTGAGAAATTGTATTATTAGGTCTTATTGCCATAAATAGCACCAGTTGCTCCATACCTGCAAAACAAATCAATTTGTTTTATGTGTGTGAATGTGTGTTTTTTTTTTTTTTTTTTTATTCCATGAAGTGTGTCTTAATCACTGGAAAAATAATCCTGTGTGTGTTTTTGCTGCACAGTTCAATGAGGATGACATAGTCTACATCCTCAAATCAACCTTGAAGAGCCTGTGCTATCTGCATTTTATGAGGAAAATCCACCGGGAGATGAAAGCTGGGAATATACTCTGTGACAGGGAGGGTCATGCGAAACTGGCTGATGCTGGCCTGGCTGGACATTTGACGGTGAGTTTGATTCCACTGGGCCTTCCACTCTCTAAAAGTCAACATAATAAAAGTCAGGTCTCCCTTGGAGAATATGGCATAAGAAAACCATTTCTGTCCACAGCGGTTTCACCGCAGTGAAATGAACCTTTTTTGATGCTAAACAAGATCCACAGAATTTAGAAGTGTTTATTTCCATGCAGTTTTTGCGCGGACCAAAGACTGCTGTTAAACAGGCAGCTCCTGCAAAACATTTACAGCCCCTCGTGAGCTTTAATCTTGTCAGGATCTAGGTCTACCTTAAGAAAGCACTACGGAGCTGCCAGAAAATGAATTTGCTGAGACCAGAGGACAAGAAGCGAGACTGATCAGGCGGTACAGTTAACTCATATAGTGAGCGGTGGTCATGTTTCCAACAGAAGTTTGTGGTTTTGGTGCTTGCTGCTCACTGAGGACATTTTCCTTTTCCCACACTGGTGTATCTACATCCATCTTATTCCTCTTGTCTCTCCACAGCGACTGGTCAGTGTTCCTCTGAGGGGGGTCAAAGATCATCGCACAGCTCCCTGTGGGTGGTTCAGTACTAGAGAACTCCTTGTGGGCAATGAACTGTGCTGTGCATGAGGGCAGGGCGCAAAGGAAAACTGTGGGACATCATGTAAATTGTATTAAACACAGCACAGCGCTCATATTCACAGCACGGACACACACATGCAGACAAAGCAGCAGCGTGCAGCAGTCCAAGTGAGGAGAGCTCACTTGGACTGGAGGTCAGCAACACAATCCTTCAAGCTCCACGCTGGCATCCCTCCACTTTGCTGAGGAGTCCTTGAGTAAGACTCTGAATCCAGCTCCAGGAGTACTGCCCTGTGTCTGATCCTGACCTTTGACCCTTTTGTGGAGGAGGCCAGAAGAAAGGAAATTTCCCTGTGGAAACTGATAAAAACGGCAAGTTATTATTTTCACTGGGAAAAAAAAAGATAAAAAAATAACATAGACGAACGATTCATCTTCATCTGCTTTTATGTCACTGAGTAAAATGGATTTCGTCATCGAAAAGCTCCTGCAACATTTCTAACCAAAGCTGATGGCTGGTGCATGGAGATCCATCCTGTGGTTCAGAAACCTGCAGCTGCAGACAGCCAGCCCTGTGCTGCTCCTGACCGGGTGGTCCATGGTCCATAGGGCATAAGCGCCCCATTACTTACCTGGCTGCATTGTTCTACTTTTTGGACACTTAGCCATTTTGCTAAGCACTTGATGATTTAAAGAGATTCATAAAAACTGCGGGGCTGTGACCCTTCAGGAACCCTTGTTGGCTGGAAACGAGCTGGTTCAAAACATTGGGACCGATGTGGAGCTATAGGGAAGGTGTTACAGTTTCAATTTAGTATGGCTGGAATATACATATAGTATAATAAAGCTTTTTTATCCCTGGGTTTAACATGTGTTACACTGAAATAATTTGAAAAGAAAAAGAGCAAGAGGTGAGAGGGAGTTTGGTTTTTTTCCCCCCATTTACTTCCAGCAAATCTGCAAAATTCATCATGTGTTCCTCAGTCAAGGCTGTGAGGAAGGAGAGAAGGACTGGATAATAGCGTGTAATGGTGATGCATTTTACAGGGTCATCCTTGTCCTTGTCCAGGCTCCATTGGCATATTTGGAGACCTTTTCCTCACACTGAAATACAGTAAATCCCGTCTGATCTTGTTCCCTGTGCATGATAAAATGTTTGGATCCAGACGAAATGCCACCCAAAAGGCTGCGCAGTGGCAGTTATATGTTTTCTGGACACAGCTGTAGATAAATCTAGGGAATTAGCCCATTATGATATGCAAAGTCAAGTATTTTCTGTCTGTTTTACACAGAAATATATGCAGAGGTGAAAGGCTACTGAAGCAGGCTATTATTTTCCGCAGAAACCAGTTCATACAGTCATTATAGAGGATTACCAGGTGGTGGGTGGAGGAGTATGTAGTTGTACAAACCATGCGCCTGTCATACACGTTGCCTCTTCTCAAGTCGAACCCACATCACAGCCCAATAAAAGATGTGGTAAGAAAAAAAACACTCACGGCTGGATCTTCAAATGAATATGACATTTTTTTCTGTAATTAATGATTGTATATGTGTAAATTTAGCTGTGATAAATGGTGTTCGAGGATATGACATGCTGCTTTTATAAGCTTTGTTATCTTTGAAGAATGTGGCAATGAGCATGAGCAATCACATTCCCATCATGCAAGCCAGCATAGGAAAACCTGCCCACATGAATGAGTTGAAGTGCTAAACAAATGAAGGTGATGGAGTTTAAATGTGGCCTTTCTTCATGTGGTCTGGGTGGCTGTGCTCGAGACTTGCTCTTCACTTATACCCTTCTGCAATCACCGAAACACTCTCAGCATGAGCTTTTTTTTTTTTTTTTTTTTTTTTTTTTTATTAGATCACATAAAGTAAACAGTCCCAGTGAGTGTTTTTGATAAATGCAATTTGCTGCTATGCTCCTTTCCAGGCTGCATCTTGTGTTCAGCCTGTTGTAAGTTAATTTACCAGATCAACTGAAAAAACAGAGAAAACTAATGGAAAACACTGCCCTGGCATCCGAACTGCATACCAGTGGTTGTCTAAAGAATGGGAGCCCTTTAATGTGGTGATTGCATGGTTTCAGTTTGAAACTTGGTTTCCGTAAAAAGAACGCACTTTTCCGTTGTGTTTTTTTTCCTGATTTTATCCCTATTTCCTTTCATTTGTTGCTTATATTATCAACTTTTGTTATTTTTTCCAATTTACCTAAACAAAATCATCACTTATGTGATATGAGTTTTTCTAAAACGTACCTATTTGACATTTTTGATTGAGAAACTAGTGGTCACAGCTGGATTTACTGCATAGTCAAACGCATGTGTATATTTTTTTGTGCATCCATCTGTACACACGTGCATGGGCCTTCAGTGTTAAAGTGCTGCTGAGGTACCAGACCTTCCATAAATCCAGCAGCCTTCAGTTATTAGAGGGAAGGGAGTTTTGGTATTCTGGGCAAAAGTAAGCAGTCCTGGAAAAATCAAAAGGGTACGGCACCTGAGGGAGGTGTAGGTCCAGCCACAGTTTTCATTTATGGTTAAATACAGCTGGTTCGGAACTGGGTTTGACAATGCTGCAGCGCTGGCGTGCTTCCTCCGTGTCCTTCCCCTTGGGCTCAGTGCATTTCGAGCCGCCTGCTTGTTCTTACCCTGAGATGTTAGATTTCTTTCAAAACCAACCTTTATGCTCTGAACCGTTTCTCGCCATGTTAGGAAGTTTCAGGTGGTTTATTCCAGAGCTCACCAGAGGCTTGTGAGTTGAAGTTTAGGCTGCAGTGGAGAACCTGTTAGCCTTCACTTGTGGTAGATTTTGCTTTACCTCCTCCCAACTCCATTGTTGGAGAGAAGGAAAACTTAATGACAAGCCACAGCCAGCCAAACAAAAATGTAACCTTAAAAGAAAAGAATAAAACAAATACATAACCACTATACGGAACAAGTAAGTTGCATTGACCCTAAACCTTGAGTTCTCCTGCCTTGGTAAAAGCGTTTACCGCCTTGTCTATTTCAGCTACTGTCTTTCTTAATACAACTGTCAAGGGCCCTTAATAATCATAAAGCCAAAATCACAAGTTGTTGCTCCAAAGCATTGTGATGGATTTGCTGAATGTCTGACTTTCTCTGTGCAATGAAATGAAATGAATCCTGTTATTATATTTTTCTTTGCCTAGTATCAAGATACACACACTTAGGTTCACACACACACACAATAAACACACACACACACACACACACACACACACACACACACACACACACACACACACACACACACACACACACACACACACACACACACACACACACACACACACACACACACACCTCAGACCACACAAGCAAACATTACATTTCATAATTTTCACTACCTCTGGTCCAAGTGACATAGACACGGAGTAGTCTTCCTTGTTTTCTCTGGAGCAAGTCGGAGATTCACGGTGTATGGTTTAAATGTGGGATGTTGTTATTTGAGTATACATGCTGGAATATTGGGCGTATCGATTGCTTTTCGCCACAGGCCTCCTTGGCCAGGCCACAAAAGCCTCTTGCAGCATGCTGCCAGTAGGCCCATTTCTGCTACACTTATTTTTTTTATGCAAGTATTACATGACTTTGTTCTTTCAAGGTTTTAGAGGAGAAGGAAATAGCAGATTGAATGTAAACAAGATTAACTTTTCTCCCACATGGCACAGCCAGTGGCTACTTCAATGCTCAGCTGTAAATCTGCCGAGATCGACGCAGTGTGGAGCTGCGTGCTGGAAAGTGAGATGTCAATCCTGATTTTGTCACTGTCTGGTGGGATGTTAGGATGAGCTGGACAGCCATCATATGGTTTATGGCTTTGCAATCTTCTCCACACTGAAACCAGACCCAAGAAAGTTCATGATGAATGTTTCATTTATGCAACTTGTAATAAATAAATATGACAATATCATAATTCATTTTTAAGATAATTCTGGCCCCTATCTGTGCTGGTATTGCGCCAGGCATGTGATTTGTATCTCCTGTATCACTTCTGTCTTGCTGTACTTTGTGCTTCCCTCCTTTGGTCCGTGGGCCTTGGTTCCCTCTGCTCCCTCAGCCATCAAAAACTAAATATAGCAGATTTGTTGCTCTTTCAGAATATACTCCACCTGCCAAAATACACAGGCCCTGCTTTCTTAACCTTGCACAGTGATCTGTGTATTTGGAGTGGAAATGCAGTGAAAGGAGAGGCCGTGGCGCTCAATATGGCTGGCTTTAAGGCGAGGTAATGACACTGTCTGCTTATGTTTTTGGAAGATGTGAAACCACAGCAGGGAGCTCCCAGTAACTGCTTCATTGTAATTCCATGCTATTACTCAGGGAGCTGTTGATATTGATTGCTGTTGGAATACCCAAACTTACATACTATCATTTCCTTACATCATGCCGGCTCTGTGCTCATGCAGTTGCATCTCGACGGTGATGGAGGCTTCTGGCTTTGCTCAATTGATGAAGGATTACAGCAAAAATATTTTGCTAGGGAAATTTAACATCAGTTACAGCGGAGTGGTACAGTTCATTTAGCTCATACCATGTACCCTCATTTTTCTTTACATTTTCCCTTTTATCATAATGGGAACTATGAAGTAATGTGTTAAAAGGGGTGAATGTTTATTTTCACTTTTTGTGTTTTTAGACATCTAGCAGAGAAACCATAGGAAAATACTGTTGTATTAAGATAAATGTGTAATTGAAAATTGTATAAGAAAGGCAACATGCAACCCTAATTCCCCAAAAGCTCATTTGCTTTTCATAATGAAGTTTTTGCATAGTAAATTTAATAAGCCAATTTTTCTATAAATAATTTAACACAATTCAGCCTGTTTTACTGTGTAAGAAACTCCAGAAGACACAGGTGGATGCCTCCACAATCACCTGAATTAGTGATAAACAGAGCAGTTTGTGGGACTGAATGGTTGTGTGTCTGACTAGGTGGTCAGCAGCACAGGAGCACCACAGGGGGCTGTACTCTCACCATTCCTCTCCATGCTGTACAACTCAGACATCAAGTACAAGTCGGAGTCCTGCCATCTGCAGAAATACTCAGATGAGTCTGCAGTTGTGGGGTTTATCAGTGAGAGACAAGAAACTAAGTACAGAGAACTGGTGGATCGTTTTGTGGCATGGTGTGGGAACAGTTATCTTATACTGAATGTGAACAAGATCAAGGAGATGACTGTGGACTTTGGGAGGAGCAGAAGTCGGACACTAACCCCGTGATGGAAGAAGAGGTGGAGGTGGTGGAGGAGTAAAAATGCCTCAGTGTTCTCCTGGACCACAGACTGATACAACACTGATGCTGTCTACATGAAGAAACAGAGAAGACTCTACTTCTTGAGGAAACATAGGTCATTCAGTGTTTGCAGCAAGATTTTGCATCTCTTCTATCTCATCTGCAGTCATCTGTTGGGAAGCAGCAGCAGTGCCAGTGATGAAGAAACTGAACAAATTGATAAAGAAGGCTGGTTCTGTTCTGGAGCGCCTGGAACTGATTGTGCAAAGGAGGATACTTCATAAAATTAAAAAAAAAAAACCATAATGGGCAACACTTAGCATCCGCTTCACAACCCAGATTCAACAACAGCATGTCTTTAGCCAGAAGCTTCTTCAGATCCACAGCCATAAACATCTGCAATGACTCTTTGATGAAACTTACATCCTGACAGTTACTGCAACATATAATTTGTCTTAAGGGATTAATAAAGTATTATTGAATTGAACAGAATTTAATTGACTAATGCAAATAAAAAGTATATGCAATGATTTTAAAATTTCACAAACCCATATTTCATTTATAATAGAACACAGAAAACATCAAATGTTGAAAGTGAGACATTTTACTATTTCATTAAAAATGTGATCTCTGTTTGAGTTTGATGGCAGCAACACATCTCAAAACGTTGGGACACGGACAACAAAAGACTGGAAACATCTGGAGGAGCATCTGGCAACTAAATAAATTAACTGAAAACAGATCTTTTTTAAGGGTTTAAAAAAAAAAGAACATCTTAGTGTCTCAGAAGTATCAATGGGCAAAAGATCACCTATCTGCCAAAATTGGAAAACAATTTCAATCTTCCTCAGTGTCAAACTGTGCAGACTTTCAATATCTCTCCATCTACAGTGCATAATTTCATCAAAGGATTCTGAGTATCTGAGTAATTTCTGCGTGCAGGGGACAAGGCTGAAAATCAGTACTGGATGCCCATGATCTCCGGGCCCTCAGGTGGCATTGCATTAAAAACAGGCATGATTCTGTAATGGAAATCATTGAATGGGCTCAGAAGCACTACACAGTATAATTGCTTAAGTACACAGTTCACTGTGCCGTCCCCAAATGAAGGTTAAAGCTGTAGCATGCAAAGAAGAAGCCATATGTGGACAAGATTCAGAAATGCTGCTGTCTTCTCTGGGCCAAAAGCTGATTTAAGATAGAAACAGACAAAGTGGGAAACTGTCCTGTGGTTAGATGAATTGAAATGCGATTCTTTTTGGAAACAGTGGATGCTGTGTCCTCAGGACTAAAGCGGAGAGGTACCATCTGGCTTCTTATCAGCACTCACTTCAAAAACCTGCATCTTTGATGGTATGGAGTGTGAGATATTGCCTGTGGAATGGGCTGCTTGCACATAAAGAAAGGAAATATCATTGCTGAAATGTGTACACAGGTTTAAGAACAACTCGTGTTCCCAATCAGACAATGTTTTTTTTTTTGTTTTTTTTTCAGGGAACGCCTTGCATCCTCCAGTAAATAATACTTTGATGATGAACTGGTCTGCTGGCAGTCCAGACCTGTCACCAACAGAAAACATTTGGCACATCATGAAATCCACAAAACAACAAATAAGATCCAGGACCGTTGAGCAGCTCAAATATATAAAAGGACAAGAACAGGACAATATTTGTTTTACTCAAACTCCTGCACTGTTCTCCTCAGTTCGCAGACATATACGGACTGTTATTAAGTGAAGAGCTGATGCTACACAGTGGTAAACATTACCCTGTCAAATCTTTTTTAAGAAATGTTACTGCCCTGACATTCAAAATTACTATTTTGTTTTCTTAAGATGGCAGTATTGCTTAGTTTAAACATTTTATATAGTATCTATATTATATTGTGAATAAAATATGGGTTTATGACATTTACAAATCATTGTATTCTGTTGTAATTTGCATGTTACAGTGTGTCCTTGTTTTTTGGACGTGGTGGTGTTGTATTATACAACCCTGCATGCTAGTATGCATCCATCTGCATCCTCTGCCTTCTGCAGTGCTTAACACAACTGAACATTTCAAAGAATCTGCAGGACTTTTGGTGCATAAAGGCCAAGGGCACAAGTCTAAATTGGACACCTGTAATCTTCATTCTGTTAAAAGGCAAAGCATCAAGAACCATCACTCTTCAACAGTTGATAGAAACACATGGGCAAGTGATTACTCTGGGAAACATTTGTCAAGCACAGAAAACGTAACTGCAACAAATTAAAAAAGAAAGCTTACAGATTGTGACCCTCTGTGTTAATGTCTCTGGGCTCAGAGGCATCAGGGATGGACCATCGCACAGTGGAAAAGTTTTTCTAGGCAGATGAATAACTATTCCAGATCTTTTTCAGAAGAAATATGTATCATTCACCCTGAACCAAAGATAAAAAGCACCATCCAGACTGTTACCAGCATCAACTGCAGAGGCCTGACATGGCATGAGGTTTTATTAATGTCATGGAAAAAGCTATTTACACTTATGTGATGGCAGAATTAGTGCAGAAAAATTTCAGAGTAGGATAAGCTTCCTGAAGAGATCTTTTTCAGAGACATCCATCCATTTTTTTTTTTTTTGTAACAAGACAATGCAAAACCACATTTTGAACACATTAAAAGGCGAAGCAGAGAAAGGAGAGGGTACAGGCACGGGAATATAGTCCTGTGTGCATAAAGATGTGAAAACCAAAAAAGTGACAATGAATCGGTAGTGTTGCACACCTTAAGACCTGTTTGTAAGGAGAGTGACATAATAACAGTGGAAACACCTACAATGTTCATATTATCACACTTTTCTTCTCATTGGGGTATATACTTTTGTTCAATTCAATCCAATTCAAAAAGTCTTTATCCCGAACATGATAGAAAGTAACACACATGCTTGAACATACTTGTCTGTGGTTTAAGATATATATAAAAATAAATTGAGATACTTAGAAGTCCCTGCATTCATCTGTACATGAATTCATACATTATTTACAATGTGAATTTATATGAACCCTTGTACAATCTTATTCATTACAAGCATCCTTACTCAGAGATGTTTCTATGCACATTAAAGCACATATACAACTATACTTATTACTATCCATTTATGTATAAATACATGCATTTCCACATACACATATACACACATGTACACCCACAAACATACAAGTCCAGTCCCCCCACCAACCCCTCACCCAGCAACCCAGCAAAGAATAAATGAATAAACCTAAGGGACCGGAACATACATCAAAATTAAGGTTAGTCAATTTTCCATTTTGGAGTTGCCAGTTTTTGCCATGAACTCACCACACACACATACATGTACCTAGATATACACATACATGTATATATACATACATCCACTTGTACATCCATCTATTTACATACACATTATATGAACGTACTTCACTTTACACATTTGTACTTTCACCCATCCATATTTCTGTAAGTTGTGAAAATCACCTCCTTATATTTCCTTGTGAATTGTATTAAATTTTGACTTTTTTTAAGCTTCTCATTTAGCTTGTTCCATAATTTTATGCCATGAATTGAAAACCAAATACAAATGTTACTCCATTGTGTCTGTAAATGATTGCTTTTACACCATTAATCCATATTCTACCAACACTTAGAAATAGTACACGACTTCAGACAACATCTCTGTCTCACATCAGACTCCAGTCAAATGAAAATGCCCAACATAATTTAAACAATATTTATAGGAAATCACTGTGCTGTTGCTCCTTTCTAAAAGCAGAACCTTTGTCTGAGAACTGCAACTGATCACCGGGAGTGTTTGTGATCTGTGTCATTACAGCATGCAAGCAGACCAGTGGGATTCATTAATGTAGGAATGTGACTGACTTCACAAGGAAAGTAACATTTTAGCTTTCAACATCTGTCCTACAAACACACACTATGATGTCGTCATGACATCTGCTGTTTGTTCCTTGCCTGACTCCCTGCATTCTGTTTGTTTAAGGATATTTTCATTTAGCCAGTTAGTATTGTATGATTTATCACCATAATGCTGCAGTAATCATACAAGTTAAATATTAATGACCATAATTAAGTTTAAGCTACACTTCATTTTAACCGCAGAGACTCTCAGCTGCAGGGGGGCAGAGCCAACAGGTTGAATCGAAAAGCCCAGCCTTGGTGCCCCTGCTGGGTCATTCCACACTTCACCAGTTTTAACACCTCCTCTGCCTTCAAATAATCTAACACATTTTGTCCTAACCACCTCTTGATGGGCTCTCTGGAGAACAACCCTTCAGCTTCACTCTCCACAACATTGATCACCTCCCCTGACCAGTCACCACATGGCTGTGATGACTGGTCATGTGACAGGAGAGCCAGAGAGACGTCAGCAGGGTAAGACCGACTGCGCCAACTACGTCAGTCCCGGGATCCTGAAGGTCCCGTTTGGCATCCTGCAGCACATCTTCAATCTGAGTGTGTTGCAGGAAAGGTTATGACTGATATGACGAGATTCTGTTTGGCTGCTGTACCTAACAGAGACACATTATTATCACAAACGTAATTAAAAACCATCTTGTCTTTGGTAAAAAAATTAAAAGACTATTTTAGATTACTTTGCTAGTTTTAAGAATTCTTGTCAAGAAATCTTTCCTTACCCCAATGGCAGAGATATTTTGCTTAAAATAAAACACTTTTGACTAGATTAATGGAGCTTATTTCTAGAGGGGCATTTTGCAGTGAAAGTGCACTTATTCTGTTGTAAACGCAGCCCGGCTTCTTTTAGTCTAGTTAACACTGCGCAGGGAACGTCTCATAACAGGCCCTCCGTGGTGCTTTGGTTGATACTTGGAGCTGATGTTACACCAAACGGTAGTCTGTCGTATGTCAAGAGTCTTCTGTGAGTGTTCACTGTCAGGTACTTTGTGGAGCCATCCTCCATGAGGTTTTGCTTGACATGCATGACTCATGTCCAATTTGGAGAATTGCTTCACTCCTGCCAGCGCTGCAGACAGGTTTCTCATCTGGGGTGGTGGATACTTTTCCAGCGAGGAGACTCTATTTACAGAGAGCTTAGAGTCCCCACATAACTGTACGGTGCCTGTAGTCTTTTTGATTGGAACCAGTGCTGCATACTTTAAAGGTTTATGATGCCCACTTTTCACATTTTTTGTGCACACATTGTGTTTGGGACTGGTCTGGGACAGAAAAATTGAGGGGTATCATTTTCTGTCACATCCATGGAAGCCTTGGTACCTTTCAGAGTGCCCAGCTCCTCTTTGAAAACTTCCTCATGGTTGCTCAACACCTGCTGCCGGGCTTTCTCTTTAGTCTTGCACCTCATGTGTCTTTATTTCAGTAGACTCTGTTGTCCAAATATGTCACGCCATAAGCATGACCCTTCTGTTGTTTGTACCTAACATCCCCCCCCCGCTACACGTTTGACTCCTTTAAACTGGTAAATTCCTTTATTGACACTGCAGAGTCAGTAAAAGGAGAAATCCTGGACATTTCTGTTGGTGGTCTGCGCTGGTATTTGCTGAAGCTTTGTCGACCGTCAGGTCTTCCTCTGCCTGCAGCTGTCTCTGGATGTGGTCACCACTGATCTTGCATATGATTCAGTCCCTTAACATCTGCTGTAGTGCATATGTACAATCCTGTGCTGGGTGAATCTATGATTCATTGGGTGACCTGTGCGGGAACCTGGCTTTTCTGGACTGAGAAGGTTTCCCATCGAGTTATACATGGTAGCGCCGACTACGCCTATTAAAATAGCTCTTTTACTTTGTTCCTTCAATTTCATTGGTTGTCAGCATGCCACTGTTACTTTGCTTTGTCATCTCAAGTATAAAGTTAGTAATGTTTGGCCAATAACTATAGTAATTACCCTGCAGAGCCTTCCCTCATCTGATCTGTGTCCTTACTGTAACTTCGTCTCAGGGAATGACCACAAAGGTAACAGCACACTTGATAACTGTAATAAAAGACCTTCTTGCTTTTATGTGTGTTTGTTAAAACATGGTACACATGGTCTATGATATCCCTATACTAGCACTTGTAAAACTTCCTCCACTTCCGCAGCACCTTGTTTGCTGAAGCATAAACAATACATGAATTTTCACAAACTAATGGGCAATGGCAGATAGCACCGACTTAAGAGCTCAAATAACGAAATGAAGGGATGCCTACGTCCAGTATTACAGCTGCCTTATTTTATGTGTCTAGGATACAACGGTGCTGTAATCTGGGGGTTCTTTGCAGCTGCTCTTTCTGCCTCAGGTATTCTACATTTGCACGTGGAAGCTCAGGGAGGTCCCAGAGCAGAGTCATACCACCAAGATTACTAAACTGTACATAAATCACAGATGGTTATAATTAACCATTTCACAAAAGTGGTTGTGACTGATTTTATGCAAAGCTTTGGTTTCTGAATAAATGCCCACAGCCAACAGGAGTGTCATTAGCCCCAGTTGCTCCATGCATTTAATGTTAATTAGTAAGAAATCATGTTTATCATGCCAGTAGGCTGACATTGTGAATATGATAAACCTACAACTGGTACACATCTGTCTGCAGCCTGCATGGCTGTGCATGTCTGGTCTCAGTCTTATTTCAGGCCTGCATGTGTCTAAAAATTAGTAAACATAAATAAAGAATCAACATGATGCCACCAGCATGTGAATGAATCATCTGAGCTGGAATATAAATACATGCAACTGATTGAAGCACATTAACAGCATTAGATTTCTGTCGAGTCTTTGCATCCATTTTTTGCGCTGCTGTAATAATGACCTGCTCATTTTACATTCAATTAGACATATCACGTGTTCAATCTTAGCATTACAGGACAAATAAAATACATGGTACATTTTTAATAGGAATACGAGGCACATGTTCACTCAGCGGAGACGAGTATCGCCACTTCATCAGGTATATCCAGGTGTACCTAACAAAGTGGCCGGAGAGTGGATGTCAAAACACTGCTTAACTCTGTGTACGAAAATATGCAAGCAAAAGCTGTGAAGGTTCTGGTTTTGATTCTGACCATCTGATTTCCATAATTACTTTCTCCTCTGTTTTCTTCTTTAATTATGGAAAAGAAGTGATAAAGGCCATGCCTGGACTAAAACTGTGCATGACGAGCTCGGTGGCACATCAGTACGTCTTGCTTCTCCCAGTTATACAAACACACTGAGTTTCATTTATTTTTAGTAGAGTATTTGGATTTTTTTTTTCCAGGTTAGAAGGATTGAGTTATCAGGGAAATTTTATGGACATTTTTCATGCCTACTCTGGATTCTAAATATGCGAAAGATTCATATATTTGTGACTTCACAATTAACACAAATGAATTTAACTCACAGAGGCAACGGTACCAACACCCTCCCACCTTTCGAGTCCTCTCCCCAGTGTCCCTACCTCTTGTCACGCGCTCTCATTCCCAGGCTCTGAATGTGGGTGTCCCGCTGGGAATTCAAGTAGCACATTGGGTCAGCCACTCAATACCCTGCATTTAAAAGGATTCATTGCAGACTAATTGGGATAACATGGCTGGAAATGTTGACCTTGGTATTTCTAAACAAGGTTTCAATTAACTTGTAATAAAGCCAAGCAGCCTGGGCCTAGATGGATCCTCCACGAGCAGGAGGAAATGCAAAACATGCCCCAGTTGATGGTTGGCTTTTCTTAACTTTGATTAATCACTGAGCAAGTAAGCAAGTGGGACTGGTAAAATAATTAGAAGGGAAAACACTCTTTTCTTTCTGCAGTAGCATTTAAGACCAAGATTGAGTTTCTGGAAGATATGTCAAAATGTCAAGCTTCCACACACAAAGACTTGTAGGACAGTGCAAGACTTGTTTCTCTGATTAACTTCATGAAATGTTAAAGGGGCATATATATAACTCCCAAACAAACAAACAACAAAACACAGTAAAAATATGCCCTAACCAAGTTTCTCTGAGGATTTAGGTTCTTTTTAAAAATCTTTTTGTGCAGTACAATCAGAGAAACTACAGCTAAAGATAGAGCTGCTCTTGCTGCCCTCTGTTGTCCAAGGTGTGACTGTAACTGAGTACAGTTCAAGTACGCAGAACTGCAGATATGTTTGATCTGGTTTTAATCATCATGTGGCCCTAGCAATCTGACATTAATTTTTAAAACAAAAGCCCTCTTAAACCACATGCAAAACTGGCTCTAACTTACAGAACTGATACTTTAAGGAAGTTTATTATTTCACATTATATTGTGTACAGGCTCTTAGATCTCTGTGCCAGTAGCCCTGGTCCAGAGTTTTAGATTTGGTACAGGAACTGAACTGAGCCACCTGATGAGAGACAGAGCGAGGTTCTGGCTAAAGATAGGGCTTCTCTTGCTGCTGACTCAGCCCATCAACTCTCTGCATCAGGTCATTTGGAGCCACAGGACACCAGCTGACCTGTGTTGAATTATCGTTAATTTGAAATGCAACAGCGGAGCGCCTATCTGTGGGCTGCTCCGCTGACAGGAAGGCAAGAGGACGGTGGAATAAGGAGATGGTCTCTGAGGTTTAACTGAGTTTCAGTGAAACTCTCCCTCCCTTTCATGTTGCTGTGGTATCATCAGGTTGACAGTTTTGTGTGTTTGGCTTCTTCTTTTTTTTTTTTTTTTGCCTTCTGCCTCCTCAACTTCCTCCCTAATTCTTCTTTCCCGCTATTTCGAATGATCATGATTCCAAAAGAATGTCTTTCTGCAAGTGTTTAACACACAAGTCTTTGAAGCACAGTCCAAGTGGCTGCTTTTGTCTGTGCTTTGTTGTTCTAAATGCTAGCTATATTAAATCACCTCCCGGTCCCGGATCGTGTGCTTCGTCTTCTCCAAAACTCCATTTACATTCTGCAGGAGGAAGTGCTGTTCTGCACTTCTGAGGCTGTCGGGGGAGTTGGCATAGTTACCGTTTTTTAATGTGCTTCTTATAGAAGCATGACACCTTAAATGCTGATCTTTGTTGCTTTTGGAGCATTTTCTCCTGTGCATGCATCATCAGAGTGGAGACAGGAGCTGACTGAATGAGAGCAGTTTGCTTTTTTTTGTCACTCCCAATAACTGATAACATTCTTTTATTGTTTCTTCTATTTAATTTAACACTTAAGACATGTATAGTCAAAGATGACAGGAAAAAAGAAACATAAAACCTGAACTATAGCTTTAAGCAGGAATCTGACGCTGAACTGCAGAGTTTTAAGGGTTAAAGTTGGAGCTGATTTAGGTCCAGCATTTAAAACAAACCCCTGTTTTAAATGAATTCACAATGCATCATATGGTACTCTGTCTCTTGTATGAAACTAATGCCTCGGTTTGACAGCACTATTAACTATGTACATGTGCAAAGCACGGTGGCTCATGCTTGCTTTTTATCCCCAAACATTTGTGTTTGATTCTTTTTAAAGACAATCTTATAAAAGACTGTGGATTGATGGAAGGACTACAGAGGACGTGCTGTAAAGTGGGCAGAGGAAACACACCTTTCTTTTATAGCGAGCACATAAACAGTAGTTTATGATTGGCAATTTACTGTTATGTTGCATAAGTAGGCAGATCTGATGTACAAAACAGGTGACTGAGGTGGAAGCTCTTATGAAATGGATCCTTTACTCCTCAACATGAATTAATTAGATATAGACAAAACGTGGTTGGAGGAATTGGAGCCCTTTAAACTCTCCTGCTGGCTTTTCTTTACGTATTGTCAACAGATATTACATACTGAGTGACTCAACAAATCAATAATTTGTTCTCTACATTTCTCAGAATCGTTTTAATCGTTGTCAAATAAAACAACAAACCAAACAAAACACTTTAGTTAAGTGTTGATTTTTCTCTATGCAGTTTGAGTGGAAAATGGGTGGAAAACAAAAAGGCTGCAGCAGATAAGTTAGACTTCAAAAGAGAGCTCTCTTCCAACTGCCGGTGGTGTGAGGAAAGATGAGCTGGTCTTATCAGCTCCCCCAGAGCATAGCCTTCACCTCTACCTTATACAAACTGGTATCTGCCTTTTGTCAAATAGCTACCCTAATTTTATGGCTTTATCACCCTTTGTGTGCGTCTCTTCACCTGTGATAGTGTTCAAAGGTGCATCCACCCAAAGATAACAGTTTACAGTAGTTAATTGGTGATTAAATGACAAGATGTCCTTGTAAAATGCTGCTACCTGTGTTGTACTGTTTAAAAAATTGGTTTTCAGAGATATAAAGAATTTCATTGGGTTTTAAAGTGAACTTTTGTTTGTTTAAATTATGTTTACAGGCAATAACATCAAAACTTGTAAAAACAGATGACACAACTGGATATGCTGGACCTCCATATGATATGAAACGTAAACAAAGACAAGAATATTGTTTTATTGAAACGTAAAATAAAATGAGGAATGGTTTGAAGTTTTAGTGTTAATTTTACTCTCTCCTTTTTGATGAATGAAGCATAAAGAACAGTTGGCCAGTTTAACTTTGCTTAAAGATTTTAAACGGATTGAGACACCAGGTCTATATTTTTCCTGGTCTGTCCATAGCTGCGTACACATCTTGTGTTTAGAAAATTATGTGTTTTGTATTTTTTTCCCCCTGTTTATATTTTTTATTTTTGATGATGATGATAAACGCTGAAGGCAGAGAGGCTCACAACGAGCAGCTACTGAAACTGCCTGCAGCGAAGACCTGGCATAGCCACTTCAAGGAGGAAACTCAGACCTTGGTGATGTACATGGGAACCCAACTTCAGGCACTGCCTGCAAAAGATTTCCATCCACATATTATATATTTGATAATATTATGTTGCTTTGTCCAAACTTTTGACCCCCTGAAAAAAGAGACATTCGCCTGAAAGTTGGTGCAATTCCTAAATAGCAAATACGATATTTCTGTGAAACCTCTTCAATTAAAGCTGAAGGTCTTCACTTTGATTACATCTTGATCTTTAAGTCCTCACATACTAGTCCAGCTAGTCCTCCAAAACTCTTTCTCTCTTGTTAAAATGATTGTTTCTTTTCCACCCTCTCTCAGGAGGATGACAGTGACTCTCTTCATCCACCCAGGTTTCCTCTCCTGCTGTCATTTTAAGCGGCAGTCTGATTTTACACTTGGAACAGGTCAGCCAGTATGAGATTTGCAGTCACCCCAGCCACAGCCAGACTCTAAACCCCTGTAATTACATTTTAAGCAGCATTGGCCATTTGAAATACCTCAAGTAATTAGTTTTATTTTTCCACTCTTCCTATAATCTTCTCCTTTTGTGAGTGGGTTTGAACCATGAGCTGGAGAACGAAACACTTCAAGTCAATAGGTAATATGGAATGAATTAAAAAAAAAAACGGAGGTAGTTGGATGTAAGAATAGAGTGACCCCTCTACCTCCCATCCATCCAACCACACACACATTCCCTTGGACCACCTGAAATGTGTTTTGGCGGTTGTTTCCTTTGATTAGGAGTGTTATGGGAGTGCTGTACAAATATAAAAGCTGTCCAGACGGTTTTATAGTGTTTATTTGTGGTACCACCTGTGTTTCCATACTGAAGAAAGAGCTTGTGATGCTGATGAGGAACATAGAGTGTAAAGGAAGTACAATTTGTGCCGAGTGAGTTTGACTGTTCGGTCAAGGGCTGAAAACATGCCTATAAAGTACATTTTAATTTGCTCCTGCTTTAAAGAGATCAGCTCTGAATGGCTTTTCATTTGTAAAAATTCTGCAAGGCACAGTTGTCGCTGGACTTTCAGGAGGACCCACAGACACCCCGACACCTTCATACTCCTCTACACTCCTACCCGTCCTCTTTTTTTTCCCTCTCTACTCATTTCTCCCTCTCTCCCCTCTATCAAATATTTATAGCTGATGACAGATAAGATTATTTCAGCGCTGGACCTCTCAGTGCCAGCTGCTGCAGACCTTTGCTCACAATAAAGCCTAAGATGCGTTCCAGGCGGGGGAAAGATTGTTTTATTTGGAGTTCATCCTAAGCCTGTATTGATAGGCGGGTTTAGTTGCAAAAACGCAAAGCACTTCTGTCTTTCTTGGCATCATCAACCACTCTTATCTACAGATGCTGGGAAATTATTTCTATTTGCATTACAAAAATGTCCTGTTTTGACCACATAGAGTTACAGTAGGGACGTTTTTATGAACTAATGTTCATACACTGCTCTCTAATTTGTTTACATCAACAGAGGTCTGAAGCAGCAGCAGTGGTCTTGCAGAACTTGAAAGACAACCGACTTGAGGAGCATGTTGATCTGTTAAGCATCTAGACAGCATTAATATTTTAGGCAGCTGCATCACATGACCAGGAAATTCCTAGGATTGGAGTTTTGAATGTCTGTCCCATCACTGCCAACCATCACTATAAATAATAACTTAACAGCATGAAGTAACACATGTATGCAAACACCGACATTATTCTTCGATGTTAAAGATATATATATATATATATATATATATATATATATATATATATATATATATATATATATATATATATATATATATATGTAAAACAGGAAATCACAGGACATTAAAATAAAGCCATTTTCCATAATTCAGCTTGAGGGCTTCATGATTTCTTTTTTAACTTGTTGTTGTAATATATTTACCATGACTGTAAACATGGTTTACAAAAAAAGAAACAAAAGCCAGAATGATCTTTGTACTTAGCTTATAAAACAGGAAATCTTACAGTGGGTTAGGATGTGGACACATTTGTATCATTTCTCTTTTATACGTGCACATTTGTCTCAGTGGATCTTTGTCAGTGTGTCTTTATGTAAGATGTAAATCTGTGTGATGAAATGCCAGGGCTAATCCAGCAAAACATATTGCAACCTGTCATAGCTGCACCGAGAACGGCCTCAAAGCCAGTCAGCTCGCGAGTGGAAAATTGATCTTGTTTAATAAGATAGAACGCCATCTGGGCTTTGTGGTCAAAATTGTTACAATATGTGAAAAAGTTTTCCCAAAAAGGTTTTATTAACCTCAAGCAACCCGAGAATTTCTGTGGCTCCACAAACAGTTTGGAAGCTCATACTGGAGCAGATGTAAAGAAAGGCAAATGGTGGAGGGGCATTTTATGAAGATGCATTTCAGCTGTGAGCAAATGCGGGGAAAAACAAGAAAAAAAAGAAACCTTTTAGCATATAGGCATCTCTGTGCAGTCGTTAGTGTGCGCAGCACAGTCAGCATGCTGGTTACTAACCATATCTCACAGTTTTATCACACATCTAATTCAATTGTCCTCAAGCAGAGTTCATGTAGATAATAACTGTATGCATCTGCAAGTTCAGAAGCGACGTGAGGCAATACATGGGTGTCGCTGTTGTCAGTGTTATCTGCTGTTTACAGGGCTGTCTTAAAGAAAATAAAATCCACATGGATGTACACAATGATACAGCAAGTTTATTTTATCAAACAAGAGGAAACTCAGTGGTGAATATGAGAGACTTTGACCTGACTTGTCAATCTTATCTGCTTCATATCAGTCTAAATTGTTGATATGTTTAAAAAAAAAAAAGCAACATTGGTGGTGACCTCTAATGGTTAATATGCTAAAAACAAATCAACATGAGGTAGTGAGTTGTTATCAGAGCTACTGTCTATTGATTTGTTGGACTGACTTTGAACCTCTTCTTCACTCTGGTTTCCTGATTAATGAATACTTCCTCTATCTATATCTTCAAAATATAGACTGCGCCACTTCAGTCTGGTGCTTTATCAGTGTCATTAGAGCAGCTTTTAATGCTGTTATTCTGACAGCACTGAACCGCCGCTCTGTTAGACCTGGTGGCCTTTTCACGCATTTGAAAGGAAATTTCCAAGTTTTTCAATATCAAACAACGTCATGGTCTGGTTATATAGTTTAAGTAATGTGTTCTGGATCAAATGCATATTTAAAAAGTAATGGTTACGTTACATATTTATGTTTCTTACTCTTGTTATTGTCTTCACTCCCAGGACTTAAAGGCTTTATCCACCCAAAAGGCACATGCTGAAACTGGTATTTAAGTACACTGCTTGCTCTGTTTTGAAACAGCTGCAAAACCCCGAGAAACTTAGGGAGCAAGTCTCAGTACATGAATCGGAGGAAATTCTAAATGACCTGGCACGGTCAGGTTGTTGTAAATGAAACACATGTGGCTGCATATGTTATGACAAGCTGTTGCTGCCCCTGTTTTGACCTGTAATAGTAGGAAAAATTTAAATATTAGGATATTTTTCTGTTTCTGCAATGCTGGTATTGTTGGTGGTGTTTTTTTAATTTTGTGTCACTTGCAGATGTACATGTACATACTTTTTTTTCTACAACTGATGTGTAATTACAGTATTACAGTATTTATTTAAATTCTGATTGGCTTTGTTGGCAAGACCACTGTTGCAAAAGTGATTTTAAGTCTTACAAGTCCTTTAAACACATCTTCCTGATAAAATATAGTAAAAAAAATACAAAAATAAAATGTTTACCAGTTTACCACAAGTTTGGAAAGTCTTAAAGTATTAAAGTTACTTTTTTAATGATTATGCAGTATTTTTTTTCATGAATGCACAAAGTTGCAACGTTTTCTTCTTGCACTTTTCATTTATTTTACACTGAAAGTAAACACTTAGCTAATGCATGTCTACTTCCCATTGGCATATTACTCTGTGTGTAGTATATTGTCATATTGATGGAGTTTATAGTGTCCAAACAGCTTCTGTGGCAGACTGGAGCCATTGGTCTACCTTGATTGTCTGCTGTCTCCTCTTTTACTTTACCAATCTCCTAAGAGATATGGTTGAGTGGGAGGGAAGGTTTATGCACCATGCAGCTGATGTGTATGTGCACATTTCCCTGTGTGTATGTGTGTTTCTAAGAGAGATGGTTTTGTGTGATTGAACGATGAACTCATGGCATGATGACGGTCATTATTGCCTTTCAGAAATCACTGTTGGGAGCATAAAACAGCTGATTGTTAGCAGAGCAGAGGAGCAGATCATATGTTAAGCAGATGCCTGTGATAAGATAATGATAAGGATCCTATCTGGCCTCCACATCAACCTTAAATCCCTTGATAGACCAGTCACTTGCATGTATCCTCTGTGTCCAATGGTCCAATACTGATGACAGAACAGCCAACAGTTGCATTAGAGTAATGAGGCCTGCAGGCAAAGTGAGCGGTGGATGAGAGGGTGTAGAATATAAAGTGCACCAGTTTAATTACTCTGGGATGTAGCAGATACTATATCATATTGATTATGATATGATAAGGATGGGTTGTTGTGTCAATAAAAAGAGTCAATTCTTCATCTTTGTATGTCAAAGTCCAAAGGTGGATGTTTCTATTTCCCTGTGCATTTCACATGCGTCCCTCATTTACTGCTCCAAAACCACTCTTTATATTTACTATAATTTTAGAATAATTCTTATCTTACATTGTTTATTTCTGGATCCAACAACATAACACTGTTAGAATGGCAGTAAGTAGTTACATGAACAAGGAGGCTTGATGCGGCGGTAGGTGCAGACAAACCAGGTGTTTATTTATCCACCATAAAATCATGCCATAGCATCTTTACATTCATCTTTACAGTTACCAGCAGCTCTCCCTGATGTTAACTGGCAGCTCTGTTTTGACCTAACACTATGGCATTCCCCCCAGCCACAGGGCCAACTGATATGCACAACATGTCAAGTAAATAAAAACAAACATATATGAAACCAGCATATTCTTAACAACTTGTAATATTATCTAAACACTACTAAAATAATTCAGCATATTAACATTCAAATCCATCTATGTTAGTAACTCATTAATAAATGACTAAATCCCTGTCCTCAATCAATACACGGTATGTCCTGGAACCTTTAAATAGTGTTCAGGTCTTCAAGGACCTTTATTACTCAAAGATCCTGGAAGGAAAGACAACAAAAGATGTAGTGCTGCAATGTAATAAAGGATGTCATTACATTTCCTAACCCCTATCCTAAAGACCATGGTACCTCTGTTTTCATGGACCTGAGACAGGTAGTCCACAACCATGTTAGTGATCTCCACTCTGTAGAGGACTGTGAAGTTGTAGGGCTGTAGGGCTAGATACCATCCAGCAATGCCTCCACTGGCATCCTTTATCCTGTGTAACCACTGCAGCTCTGATCAGTTTTGAGGAGAGAGTGTCAACCTAGCAGGTACTATTTACGTGAGTCTATGGCCCACTTCATCGCTAAACACTCCTCAACAGTCGAATATCTGGTCTCTCTGTCCTGAAGCTTACAAACACAATTAGGTTCACCTTTCCATCCACCTCCTGCAAACAAAACTCCTTCAGGACCAACACTGGATGCATCAATCTGTAGTGTTTCTCAAAATCGGGCGTGTGAAGCACTGACTCCATACAAACAGCATTCTTAAGATCTGAAAGCTGTGTCACACTGATCAGTCCATGGTAACTCATTTAGTACAGCTGAACTCTTGGCAAAATGCAGAATTAACTTCCTGTACCATCCCACCAGACCCCCAAAACTCACTTTCTTCTTAGTTGTAGGGAAAGGGAAGGAATTAATAGCTTCCACCTTTCCAACCTGAGGCTTGATCTTGCAAAAACCAATGACATGGCCTAAATAAGCCCCTTCTTTCTGGTCAACTGCACTCTTCTGATGATTAAAGGTTAACCCAGCAGCCTTGATGCACTCAGTACTTGTTGCAAGTGCAACATGTGCTCCTCCCAGGACTGGCTAAAAACCACTACATCATCCAAGTATGCAGCTGAAAAAAACTGATACCTTTTTTAAAACATGATCCATGAGCTTTTAAAAGTGTATGGTGCCAACTGCAAACTGAATGGCATAAGCTCCAACCTCTCAAGAATCTGGTAGCTCTTTTGTTGTGCTGTGGCATTCTCCTTGAGATAGATTCTTTGTTGAACAATTTGATTTTTAAAGCCTGGCATTACCTTGAAGAGCTCTGGGTCTAAAAGAGTTGCAATCTTCTCCTGCAAGATACCAACAGATGCGACAAGTCAACCAGATAAGCTGGCCTGTCCGTAGATGGAAAAAACTGCTCAGTCCCCTCCTCATCCTGAACAGCACACACCAACATCTGTGGCTGCACTTGCCCTTGAGGAGCTTGAAACTCTTTCAACAAGTTTATATTAAAAGTCTGGTGTTTTTCACTTTAGTCCAGCATAAACAGCTCATAGGTAACCTTGCCAACTTGTAATACAACTTTGCACGGTTCTTGCCACTTAGCCAGGAGCTTATTATCTGAAGTTGGAAGCAACAATATTACCTGCTGACCTTGTTTCAAGACTCTTTTTCTAGCTTTCTGGTCATACCATTTATTTTGGGACTGCTGGGCTGTCCTCATGGCTAGTGCCATCATCTCCTCCAGTTTTTGTTGCATCTTGATCACATATGCCACCACGTTCTCCCCTGTTGATTCTGGGTTTTCCCAGTGGTCTTTTAGGATGTCCAGTGGTTCTCTCACCTGGCCCCCATCCAGCAGCTCAAATGACGAGAAGCCTCTGGAAGCCTATAGTACTTCCCAATAAGCAAAGAGCAAGTAGGGCAGCCACTGGTTCACTGGTCTGCTTCATTTTGGGCCCTCGTGGTCACCAATTTACATGACAGACCTATTTGAACAGGGGCCTTACTGGTAGTAGCTTCAGTGAGTAAGGTATGACTATATGCATTCTCTTCCTGTTGTACCAGATCCAGGATGGGAGGGCCATCATTGCCAAGAATAACTGCATATGGCAACTTTGGGGCTAAAGCCACTGGCATAAAAAAGGTCTGAAATAGTCTTTGCAGGGATTTGCTAATTGGAATGTTAGAATTTTTACCAAAATGACAGTCCCTACTCTTATCCTGACCAAAACCCCAATCACCTACAAATGACTTACTCTGTTGGGTAAAGGGATCTCCACAGCCCAGAGAACTTTTCCTCAATGCTTGTAGCTGCCAAAATGACTTCTACCAACTTTGCAGCTTCCTTCATGCAGGATTCCTTTGCAGTTTTGGGGTTATATTCTCAGATCCACACTTCTTGCTCTGGGCTCACCATCCTCAAAAACTGTCTGAGGATCATCATTTCACATATTTCTTTCCCGGTTGACTTGTCAGTTTTAATCCACTTGTTAAACATTTTTTGAGGCATACATAGCACTCATGTGGCTTTCCTCCTGCGAGGACATCTAACGCCCAAAATCGACGATGGAATGTTTTAGCTGTAATTTCATATTTTTCCAGTCCTCCAAGTTCATTAACAAAGAAGCACTACGTGCCGTATCAGTTAGCAGATGAACCAGGCGAATAGCCCACTCTGCTTTTGACCCAGGGGAAGCAGCTTTGTTTCCTTTTGAGCTGATGCCTCCCTATGAACGTGGACATGGCTGTACCTCTTACTTGTCACCTTTCTTGGATCATCAGGGTCCTCGCTTCGAAGTTGCTCCACACCAAGCTCTCGATACTCCTGTGGTCTTCTCTCAGTCCATTAACTTCTTGCTGAATCTGATGGAATTGGTGTTGTGTGCTATTGCATTGATGCTTTTGGAAGCATCTTTCTCCATTTGCTGATCCCTTGCTGCTTGAGACGGATAAGTGGTTGGACCATATTTATCAGTTCCTGCAGGTTTTCGTCATTGTTGGTCGCTGCCATGGTCCCCTGATCTGATGATATTCTAAGTCCATCAACAGGCTCCACCTGCTGGTCATGCTTTCCTCTCGCTCTTCTGTTTGTCATCCTCAACTCCCAGACAGGCCCCAACTTTTTGACATCACTTGTTAGGATGGATCTAAGTGGTTATCAACAAGGAGGCTTGATGCGGCGGTAGGTGCAGACAAACCAGATGTTTATTTATCCACCACAAAATTCGTGCCATAGCATCTTTACATTCACAGAGGAGATCCTAACAGCAGCTCTCCCTGATGTTAACTGGCAGCTCTGTTATGACCTACAACTATACCATTCCCCCCCAGCCATACCAGAACAAAACGCAAATCAGCAATTTGTACTATTACTACTACTACTACTACTACTGAACCCTCTTCCTCAATCAACACATGGTATATCCTGGAACCTTCAAAAGGTGTTCAGGTATTCCAGGGACTCTTTTAACCTGAACAGCCTGGAAGGGAGACAAGAAGTAGGACATGTTCATAGCATCACACCATTGTTTCATTGTTTTTTATCAACTTGTTCACTACTTGAGGCCTAATTAAATTAAAAAGCAACGCCATGCATGATCGATACTGAAATTCACAAATAATATTAGTTTGCAGTAACAATAACAAAACCCACAAAAATACATGACTGTTCATAATTAAACTTGCATTAAAACCGATACAAGTATTAGTATTTGTATTTGTATATGTTTGTATTAAAAAATAAAATTTTTATGCAGCTACCCACAGGCAGATGCTGTGTGTGTGTGTATATTGTGGCGATCCAGTGGGCGTACCCTCATTCTGACAGCCAACGAGCACACCTGACACTCTTCTCATCAACAGCTGAATTTATTCCACCTGGGATTTCCTGTCAGTGCCAGATTGTTGTTTCAGACGTAGTAACATTCTCAGGCTCCTGGCTGGTTTTGACCTTAGTAATTGTATGTACTCTAAATCTCGTTGTGTCCTGTCAGGAATCCGTCTGTCAGCCTGCATGTCCACCTACCTGTCCGTTCTCCATGTCTCCTGTTTGCCTGTTCACCATTGCTGTCATTCATACCATCTGCCACAAATGGAGGTCTGGTCATACTCTTCCCCACTTTTGCCCGTCTGGTTCACCAGCTCATCTGCCCAGCTGCCAGCAATACCGTCCACGACCTCAGACTTAAATCCGCTCAGAATTCCCACTCTCCGATCCATCACACAAATAAAGACATGCTCAACACGCAATGAAGGCTCGTTTAATTTATCCCAGCACTAACCACAGCACATAACATGTCAAAATAATAAAATCCATTCACAGTGTTGATGCAGTGTAATCTCTACCTCCTGATTCTTCACTTACAAATACATATGAAGTGCTGCCCAAACATGTAATGAAAAACTTCATTACAAGCACAATGAATAGCATTTAGGTTGGACAATTTCTTTGAGCATTTAAAAGTGTAACACATTATCCCTCCCTTTACAACAGCCGAACCCTGTTGTTGTAACAAGTTCTCACTTTATTATAGTATAGGTTTCTCTTATGAAGAGATGACACTGCACTGCAGAGGTTGGCGGGCTATGCAAGCGCTGACACAACTGAAGTTGTAGGAGTAGCTGAACGCTTGCTGAGTTATAGAGGTAAGTGATGGAGAGTTGAATTCTGTAAATCACAGCAAACGCTGCCTCATAGACCACCTGACACCAGAGATGGTTGGGATTAACTGCTGCTACGCCTTACTGAAGGCATCGCTGGTAGGAGATGCCCTCAATATGAGAGTAAGTTTCACAGTTTAACAATGTTGGTAAAGATGCATTTTCAATAACAACACACAGAACTTAAACTCCATGGTGGTAAAAGACTGCGTCATCCCTGTGACCTCCACGTTTTTCACTGAGGTCTATGTTCAGGGTAGGTTCTGCAAATGAAACCTGTTGAACAGCATCTATCCTCTTTGGAGAGTTGAGAGTCAGGGCTGCTGCTCTGTTATACCAGGAAGTCCACTTCAGTTTTGTTTACTCAAAATATGCTCATGATACACATTTCTACAATTTTTTACTTGATTATATTTGTGCCTTGGAATGTAATGAATACAAAACAACTGGACCATATTGTCTGGTTTGAGCTCCATCCCCTCCCCGCTAGAAGCACAGGAAGAAGGGCACTTCATCTCCATTCCTCTGTAAAATTATTTAATGTTACACGTTTTTGCAGCTTTCTGGTAGCTTTTCCTTTTGCCTTAGATCGTAACAGCTACGAAACAATGATTAATGTTCTGGTTTCACATCTTTGTTATCATAGTTGGAGCACATTTGCCATGTGTGTGAGTCTTTACTGATAAAACTGCATAAATCTGACTTTGAATGTTTTATTTACCAATTGTAGCAACTATTCTTGAATTAAGATTTTTTTTTAGATAAACAGATTTTACAAGTTTATGTGGAGATTTAAACGTGAGGGGACCTACCTGAACCAGGGCCTTTTTGAAGTTTAACCCTCTGCTGTGCCTAAAATTAACACAATTCTTATATCACAAGCTTGAATTCATCAGGGTCAAAGTTAAATTCACATAATAAACTGGTAATAAACTAATGTTGGCTTGAAGTTCACAGTTTCCAGCTTGGCAGATGCAATTTTGACTGCCGAACCAGAAACTACAAATAGTAAGATAACTTGAGCTTTGTGACATAAGCATTGATTTAATCTCCTCAGTCAGTACCAATATCAGTTTGGAGCAAACATGCAGGAAACAGAGACATCCAGTGGTTGATGGGGTGTTGTTTTGAAATCACACCCACTGACATCAAGCTCACCTCCACTGTCAGGTTAAACCACAGTAACTAAGGACAGTGAAACAGGGTGTAAGAATCCAAGTGAAGCTTTTTTGAATGTCATCTCAGAGTTCAACACTGGATTCATCTCTTATCCTCAATTAGGCTTGTGGACATTTTTACCCCTGAGCTGCGTTTAGCCCCCATGTTCCTGTGCTCAATACAACAGGGGCTGACTTCCAGTTAAATTCAGGATATAATCTAAAACTGTTCTTCTTACGCATAAAGCTCCTTAAGACCAATAGAATTTATAGTTGTTTCTCATCTCAACAGAGCACTTTGCTCTCAAACTAAAGGCTTACTCATGATTCCTAGAGTTTAATGGGAGACAGAGGCTTCAGTTACCAGGATCCTGTCTTGTGGAAGTATGTTCGAGACACAGACACCGTCTCTACCTCTAAGATTAGGTTATAAATACTTTCAGTTTTCGATAAAGCTTATAGTTCGAGATATCCTCAGTGATGCTATAAAATATACAAACCCTTGTAGGTATCTGCTATTATCACTGCAATTTAAAATTATTGTGTCTTAAAGGCAGAACGTTCTGTTTGTCGGTCTGTCTTTGACATCGTCTCAGACCCCCAACCACTGGAGGAAGAAAGCTGTCCTCCCTAAGCCTGTTTTTGTTTATTTATTTTTTCTCCACTGTTGGCTTGTGCCCTCTCAGGATGAACGACTGCACCAAAGTGAATATTCAGTGCCATCTGTTGGGTTTTTTTGGAGTTTTTGGAGTCGATACGAATTAACTGGATTACATAATAAAATATAATTTGGCAGTTTGAATCCGTTTGCCCCGTTAGTGCTGTAAGTACTGCCAAAATATTTCTTTTGATTGTTTATCATTTCCATCCTCAAAAATAATGGATTTCATGTAGTTTTGTTGAATGCAAGATTTAAAAATGTGCTTGCATTAGTCTGAAATTAAAGACCCAAATGTAACTCAAATCTATCTTTTTTAATGTGACTTTTCAGTCAGTCAAGAGCACATGTTCGTCAGGGTTTCATGGCTCACCGTTGTCTTTCAGAGACAAAAGGCAGAAATCAGACACTCACTATTCAATTTATTCATTTAATGTTGCCTTAGATTTTACAGGCATGTTATATTATGTATCAGTACTTGAATTCATAAGTGTCTTGAAGGAGTTTCAATAGCCTCCAATTAGGTTTCCACAGGCTGAGCGCTGCTCGTGCACGCTGAGCTGCTCAGTTGTCATGGAGTGTCAGTTCACCCTGAGCCTTCGTTGAGCCTCTGTTTGTGTTCTGGCTAGACATTGTCTATAATGAGCACTGATTAGTTAACTTGCTTAAATGCCTCTGCTATTTCAGTCCCTGCCGCTCAGCCATCCATCCATCCTTCCATCCATCCATCCATCCAGGCCTGGCCCTGCTGTCCTCACCCACCCTCCCACATGGATGACATTCCTGTGAGGTGTCCGTTGTCAGCGCTAGAAGCTACCACTAGGCCAAAGAGGGCAAACATGGGCTTCAAGCTTTTGCAGGATGTATATTGCGAGGCAGTTGGAAGCTTTAGTTTGATAAACCAACTGTGTTTTAATCTTTTGCTGTCTATATTTAGCGACAAATTCATCTACATGCTCTTAATCAGAACTCATTTTGTCTTGTCCAGCTCTGTTCATCATCGTCTTTCCAGTTCCTTGCCATTCCCCTTTTCCTTTTAACCATACACAGATGTTAAGAGGTACTGTTGGAGATCTGTTGCCACAGCGCTGCCTAACCCTCCTGAAGCCACCTACAACAACTGGACTTCACCCTCCGCCTGTTTTTCTTTCCACTGAGGAGGTGAATAAATTTGAGAGGGGCAGGGAGGAGGGCCTGTCATGGCCTCTTCAGTCTGCGTCTGTGATCCTGAGTAGTGTTTATTTGTCATTGCTCAAGCAGTCTTTCTCCTCAACAGAGCAGAATCAAAAATGTCAGCAGCAACGTAGACTTGGGTGTGATTGGTCTCAAGTACATGAGATGAAAATCTATTTTTGAAATGAGCTAAGTGCAGTTCACCCAGAACTTGAGAAATGGTTCATGTGCAGGCTGTCTGGTCTGAAGTCGAGGTTGTGACCCTCCAGCAGACTGTTTTATGTTTAGCTGGCCTACAAATGCTACTCTAGGGCTTGCAAAATGTGTAATACCATCCTCAAGGTTTCCACTATCCACTGACAAGAATGCTAAATCTAAAATATGCATTGTATTCTTTTTTTTTTCCCTCAATCTTTTGAACTGGACATGTTTCTTAGCTCAGTGTGAGTGTAGGTGTGGGTGTCTGCCTGTTTGCCTGCGAGTGTGTTATCTTACACATACTGGTCTGGCTGAGGTCGGTGTTTGTGCACAGCATAAAGAGATTTTTATCTGATGGATGGAGATGTGTGTTGGCTAATGCAGCAAGGTAGAGGTGGGGGCTTGCCTCCAGAGAAGCTTTGACCAGGCCAAAGATAAAGGCTCAGAAGTGATGGGCTCTCAGTGATGCCCGTATGTGGGAGGAAATTTAATGGAAGTGGCTACATTGGTAGCAGATGGAGCAGTTTCCTGGATCTCAGTCACAGTAGACAGACAAACACACATGCTCTAAAATACGCACATACCCTACCCTTTAAATTTGTTCACCAGATTTACAGTATGATAGAGACAGAGGGATCAAACTGTGAAGTGTTTATTTGCCTGGGATCTCAGGCACAGAGGTTTCATATTTTTCTTAACTTTTTTCTGTCTTCTCCTTGTCTCTTTCACAGCTTCATTTACTTGTGTATATGTCTCCCATGCCCTTCTGTCTTCACTATTTTTCTTTTTGGCAGACTGTTTTCACGATTCCCACAGTCCCTTGGTGGATTCTGATGCTGGAGCTTCAGGCTGACAGATCTGGTGTAAAGTTGTTGAAGAAAGCTTCCTAAGAAGAATAAACTGATGCTCAGCTTTTGCAAGCTTAAATGTAGGTGTGCAGGAGTATGTGTATAGATACTCCATGTGGGTGGCTCTGCTGAGGTTTAAGTGGTTGAGTGAGATGACAGTAATAAATTAATTCGCTTTAGGACCTGATGATTGCATCATCAATCATGTTTATTGATGATGTGTTTGGCTGACATGCCTCAGAGTCCCTGTTCTTCCCCTGTAAATCAGACAAGTCCTACAGAACCACTAAATGAGCAGCAAACATCTGTTAACTTGAGATGTATTTGGCCACATAGAGACAACTGACACCACGTTGAAATATCTTTCACCCCACCCCCACCCCCACCCCCCACCCCCACACAGGGCTAACCTCAACCTGAATCAACTCCGGGGTTTCAAATTGAGAGCTGACACATACCACAGCAATTTATGCTGTTAGTGGACGAAAGGCTATGAAATAATATGCAAAATCAATGTGCTGAATGCAACATCCATGGTGTTTGTGCACGTCACGGTAGTGATAAACGGGGTGCAGCCCCCCCCATTGGCCTTTGTTTAAACTGTGAGAACTGTGCCTTGCTTTCAGTCCAGCTCTGAGCAGTTGATGATGAAAATTGTTAAGCTGAAGACATTAATTCTGGCGGTTTTGATGAATATAGAATAATGGAACAAGCCAAATCAAAAGGCTGAGAAGCTGATTCAGCCTGATAGTTTATGTGGTGTTTTGTTTATATTTGAAGTTCTTTGCCTCGATCTGGTATGTGAGTTCCTCTGTGCAGAAGTGAAGTTTGGTCCCAGTTGATTTTCCCTTAATTAAACCCAACTCCTGAATGTTTCGATGTAAGTCAGTGATTAGAGGGCTTTGAGACCATTTTTAAAGTGAAAGCTAAACAGTTGTACCCATGCTCCTGTAGGTGCTCCATGGTTCACTCTAGGATATGTGAATCTCCAAGCAGAATTTTATATACAGCAGTTTATCAACACTAATAAATCTCTTTGTTTTGTTTTTAAAATATGTTTTTCTGCTATTTATATATATGTTTTAGTTTGACTAGCAGGTTCATCGCTGTCTCAGCAGAAGTCCATAAAAGCTCGCTCTACTTTCACTTCAGTGATGTATGTTCCTCAGTTCTGCTCACAACCAGAACCAAAACATCGACAAGGAATGTAAGCAACTCTGCTGAAGACTCGAGCTTAAAACACCTGCATGTGTGTAGACATTCACCTCAGAACATGGTAGTTAGAGTAGAGTTAGTGTTGTGATCTATGGCATACACTTAAAGCAATTTCTTATCACGTTTTAAGGTGGGCCTCCATTTTTATTGACTGCTGCTTTCAGGCATTTGACCTACAACCATCAGCATTTCTCCCCCACTCCTTATCTCTCTTTCTCCCTCATTCTTCCTTACTCCCTTACCTACTATTCGCTCCTTACTTTTCACCACCCCCTTCTCTCATTCCTTCGACTTCCACACTGTTGGGAATTCTAAACGTGTAACCCCGTTGATGACCTCTTAAGGAGGTCATAAATTCAGCAATGAGAGATAGTCGGAGCAACACAGATAGAGAAATGAGAGGATGGTAACTTGGTGATCCATCAAGTCCTTGCTCTTGTAAACATTTCCAACCGCCAGATCCATTAAAACCTACTTTAGCGACAAAATCTGGAAAAAGTGAGAGCTTAATTCGAAGTCAAAGCCGACAACGGCCACATTTGATTTCTGCCGTTTTAAATGTATAGGGAAATTTAAAAGCTTTGAATTTACAGTACTTTTGGATTAGTTAAACTTAAGTATTAACACACCAAATTAAAGTTGGCAGTGTGTCACCTGATAATGGCGCAAAAAGAAGGGCACCTTCAAACCTTCAAACCGCGATGAAGTCCTCTCCACTGATCCAGATGGATCTGTTGCTCAACTCAGCAGATTAACTTACTGGGCCAAGACGGCATTATGAATGATATGACTATCTGTTATAAATTTGGGAATGCTGATATATTTGGACCGTGTGAGAGTCTGGAAATGCAGACGGGCCTGTACGTAATACAGTGGCCCTCGCCTCAGTCCAGCCTTTCTAGCTCCTATTCATAAACCACCACGTTCACTGTTTGCTCCCAGATTATGTTATCAGAGCTGATAATGCCCCTGACCCCCCGCTTCACTTTGACCCCCTGGCATCCCCCACATACTGGGCCACTGGTATTTAGTGGGGTGAAGGAGAAAGAGATACTGACGCGCCCCCCCCCCCTTTCCCTTTCCCCTTTGATATCCATGTGTCCCATCCTTTAGCCCCCATGTCTGTCTGTGCCAGCCAGACTGCAGTACAGATAGACCACAACATTAAAGCTCATCACCACCACACCCAGATTCAATCAGCCACTGTCGGCCAGCCAAAATCCCCAGTACACCCTTCATTTCCACCTCCCCTGCTCGGTCTTGTTTTGATAGCTGCTGATGTCATTCCACACATTTCTTCACAAATTAGGGGGCTGAAATTATGGGGCCGCCTCGCCTCACTTTGCCTTGCCACGCAGTGCCATCCCGACGGGAGCTTAATCCCTAATATCAAAGTTTGGCTGTTGACTTGAGCATTACGGGATATAGCGGTCCCTGTCTAAACTTATTTGCACTCCCAATTCTGGCTGGTATGAAGTGACAGAAAGCTGAGTCTGAGCTCCAACCTCTGTGATCGGGTGGTGTAGTGTGGGGGCTGAGTGGAGTTGTTACAAATCACCAAATGATTGAAAAGAGTTCTCAAGAGGGCGAGTTAAGGGCAAGGGAGTCTCAGGGAAGTCAGTTTGGTCTCCCGGCTGTTTTTTTTCTTTTTCAGGGGAGTGGGGTACAGTGATGAGACACGATAAGACTACTGCTTGCTTGAGGTAGCTGTGGTGATTGCGGGGGAGAAAAGAAGAATGGTGACTCGTGGGGGCATTTGAAACTTTGGTATTTGTCATGGAGGAAAGCCCTTGGTTGCCTAGAAACCAGCGGCAAACATGTGTAAATATAGCCGTCCTGTATTCTAGATCTTGCCGCTGATAGAAACCTGTTTATGTGAACGGCATTCACTGTGTCGAGCACAATCTTCAACCGCGTGGCTGTCGGAAGAGTAGACAGAAGACAATAAACATTTCCACTAGCGGTCACTGTGGAAATGGCTTGATTGGAAGCACTTTTGGTAACTTTTACTTTGCTTCAAACAAAAAAGTGTTGGTTAACTCCTAATAAATAGCATTCAAAGAGAAACTCACAGCACACATGCAGACACACTGCCCAGGAAGACACATGACTCCTTGGTCCCCTGAAAGCCTGTAATTGCATTCATCTTCAATATTGACTTTGTCATTTTTACAGCTCCTCTGGATGGTTCTCATAAGCATCCTGCCAAGAGAGCCTCATTGGAGGCAAAGCAGTTAATGATTTGAGACATTTACTCTTGGTGCCCTGCTACAATGTCAGTGCCAGAACTGCCTGTGTGTATTGTGAGACTCCTTATGTTTGCATGTGTGTATGTTGGAAATGGCTGTCTCAGTTATTATCAGGGTAATCCTGAAATTGGAGACAGTATTAGAGTCGGGCATGTCATTCAAGGGCGGGATCCTGCCTGTGTATTGACTACCATCGCTTCCAATTAGACAAAACATTTCCTCAAAGCTGTGCAGATCTAGAGGACTAACGCACTCCTTTTTGGACTGTCAGGCTGTTACCAGCTAAACGAAATCTCTAGGTAGATCCAAGGATACGGCGTTACCTCTTCCTAACCTCCATTCTGCTCTTTTCCTTCCTTTGCCGTCCTTGCCTTTGGCCCCAGCGGTTTTCTCATGAACCCTTGTGTAATAAGTAAATGTGGATATTACCCTGGTCAGCCCAGTGTCAGGTGACAATGCGCTCAGCAGTGAGCTGTATGAGTGTGCAGGCCTGTCACTGCGGCTCTTGTAGACGCTGCCGATGGAGTCATTTGTTTTTGCACATTAATTCAATTCTGTCCCCAGACCAAGGTCCGACACCTGCTTTCCATTGCGGTGGAAGGGATGGGGCGAGCTGGGCCACCTGCTGATGTTATTACAGTAGAGCAGTGAACACACACATCCACACACCCACACACTCTTAATGGCTTTGGACAGTTGGTCATATGCTTGTCTTCGTGTTTGCCATAAATTACACAAAACTATGCCTGAGATGACCTTACGCTTTCATGCTGTACTAAACTCGATAGCTAATTGAAGACATTCATTAAAGGCTTGTATGATGTGTGGCTTTTCCAAACAGACTGTTCAGGCTCAAACATGTTTGGTTAACCTCTTAATTTTTCATACACTACTGTACCTCTGTGAAGTGGATATGTTTTAGTGTTTCGGCGCGCTGAGGCCGGCTCACTCAGCACTCTGCCAGTAGTAGAAATTCCATAAGTGATTTCCGCTGGTGGAGGTGAGGAGAGCTGCGGCTCTAACACTCTAACAGTCAGCCTATTGTTGGACCTGCTCACCCATGTGGAACTTCATGGGCTGTGTTTGGTTTCTTCAGTCTGACAGTACACTGCCCCCCAGTGCTCAACGCCCTCCCGTGCCAGTGAAATACAACTGAAATCAGATCCACGATCACCCACTGCTCCCGGACTTATTCATGATCATCACCGAAGCTCATTTTTCCCTGGAGTCTAACACACACACACACACACACACACACACACACACACACACACACACACACACACACACACACACACACACACACACACACACACACACACACACAGGTACACATTATTCACAGAAAAGATACACTCTTGGGAAACTAAGAGGGATTACACATTAGTATCTATTAGACATGGATCTGATCATAACCAGTAACCTGCAGCTAGAAATCCAATAGCCAGTTTGAAATCTGGCAGTACTTATCAGATTAGTCCCAAGAGATTGAGGAAAGAAGTTTATATGTGCACATGTTTGCAAACGCTCTGCAGTGGTAAATCTATGCTAGATGTCACAAAAAGTTACTGTTAATAGTGCCATTAGCGGGCAGTCTTTGAATTAAAACTGAAGGTGCATGTTTACGATACTGTCTGGGTGTCCGGGCTTCTCTGTTCCAGTTGTGTGTGCGGGCATGTAAAGAAAAACGTACGCAGTCTTTCCACTCCAAGGCTTTATGCATGACATGAAACAAATTCTCTGGTCCCTACCACGTCTTAAAATGATTTAAATACAATGAAAATCAAAATTTGAGAATGAACAAGGCATTGTGTAAAAAACTAACTACATCACATGTTTTAGTTGCTTGTGGAGACATCTTTGGCAAAAATAACTTGAAGTATGCTCTTGTTTTCTGTTTGATGTTATCAGTCTCTCATGTTGTTGTAGACATTTTGGTCGACTTTTCTTTACTATTTTTGTGCAGTTAATTGTAGTTTGATGCTATTTCTTTATGTACTTGTCTCTTTTAGTCCCTACCACAGATCTGGACTTTGAATGGATCAGTGTAACATCTTGATTTCTTTTTCTTTTTCGGCCCGTCTGTTGTATATTTACTAATGTACTTGGAATCATTATGTTGTTGCATGACCAAATTTCAGCCAAGCTTTAACTGTCAGACAGAAGGCCTCACATCTGACTTTAGACTACTTTGGTACACAGAAGATTTCATAATCAAATCAAATGAATATTTCCTGGTTACTGTCGCTGCAAAACAGTCCCAAATCACCCCTCCACTACCCGGCTTCACAGTTTCTATAAGCTGTTTGTGCTGATATGCCCTATTTGTTTTTGTTTTTGTTTATTTTTCCAAACATGGGGCAGTCCACTTTGGTCTTTTTTGTCTGAGACTTTGTCCCAGAGGTCTTGTGTCATCTTCAGATGCAATTTTATGAAGTAAAGACATGCTTCCATTCTCTTCTCTCTCTCCTCCTTCTTCTCTTGCAGGCTCCTTTCTCATTTTGTTGCTGTCTGATTAAATTGCTCCCCATGTTCCTTTTTATGTTGACCATTTTCCTTTAGTGCTTTATGTCTCCTTGTTTTTTTTAAATCTTTTTTTAAGCAGCACTTGTTATTTAATTAAAGGACTATGGTCGGTACTCCTGCATGTATGTCCTCTACACACCTCATCGTAACACAACTGATGTTTTGAGATCATTGCTGATGTCTTTCTTACTTGGCATTGTGTTAACAAATATCTGTATGCTACTTTTATAGAGGTGCTTCTTTTCTGGTGACCAGTTAATTGAACACATTTTATTTGCAGCAACTGTCTATTTCTTAACAGCTTTGGGAGTTGTAAGGGTCCACTTACTTTTTTCACACACCGTTTCTGCATTTTTGTTTACTTTCTTTAAAGTAAGTAATAGATACCATGTGTTCTTGCTCACCTGGGGTTGTATTTTTCTAATTTCAATACCATGAATGAGGCTAAACTTCCTTTTTCCTTTTTCACATGACTGAGGGACGTTTTCTTTTCTTGTATACCTGCTGTATATGTCTGCAATCAACCGATAGTTCAATAGACATGTAAACTGTGGCAAGCAGAGAATTTTTTCCCTTATAAAATACTTCACTACTGAGGGTGATTCTGTCCAGGCTTTATGTTAAGGGGCCCTAGACTATAATCAGTAGCATCAGTGAATTGTGTAGTTTCACAGTCGAGGACACTGTAATTGAAATGCATTTGGGCTGTTGCCCGCCCACCCCCCTCACCCGCTCCACTTTGAAGCTCTTACAGTGTATACCTTTCTCCCCTGGCATAAGGTAAATAGGAAACTTAAAGCTGATGTAACGTGTTGTCTCATCTGCAATCAGCCCACTTACAACTGAGACAGACCCAATCAATGGCTGCCTTTTGACCTGCCTGCCGCCCAGATGTAGTCTCTTTTTTAAGCCCCTGCTTGTTTAAGAAAGCCCCTTCTTGGAAGTAGGTTTTGCAAACCAAGGCTTCCCCTGGAAATGACCAATTAAGAGGTAATATGGACCTGGTTTCCTCCATGCCAGTATGAATCGGTGTGCTGGTGCTATAATGCGATAGGATCTGAGAGATACATGAATGGAAGTGGTTTGGAGTAGCATGAAATAGCTCTCCTGCTCTCTCTCCCTCCCTGCCATGACCCCCTTTCTCTCTCACTCTCCAACCTCCAGGAGTAAATTGGAGTACATAATTACTGCAATACCATGTGAGCCTAATTGATTACTGCTCCCCCTTGGCCATTGGCAATGGATTGTGTGTCTGAACAAATCCTCAGTGACCACACATCCAGTTAAGACTGCACTGATCTGCCCTGGATGTAATTCCATGACAAGGGAACTTGCTGTGAGGCAACGGTGCGAACCACAGTGGAACGCCTTTAACACCGGTCGCATTGCAAATTCAGAACCAAAAACCATAAAGGATTGTGTTCCATTTCTGAGAACTAATTTAAAAGACTGAAACAATAGTTTCTGTAACAAATTGCATTATTTAAAACATTCCTAAACTGGTTTGATACTTTTCTCTCAACGTTCAGGGTATTTAGAGTCTGAGGCTCTGTATAACTTGTGCATGTATTAACACAGATGTTTATGTGTGTGTGCATCTGAGGAAGCTGAGGGGGAGAAATGTAGATTCATCTCTTGTAAGTGGTTCTCATTAATGTGTCAGGCATCTGTTCAGACTGCTGTCCAGTCAAGAACCTGGCCCTTGGGCCCCCAGTTACCCCTCCAACCACCATACACCTACACCACCACACCCCCCACCACACACAGACACACTTTGAGTTCTGAACAACATAAGCTGGTGGTGTAAGCAATGAGGTGAATCTCCCTCCTCCAGGTCTCTTACGCGTACACACAGCCGTAACACCCACACTGATGCATGCTTGATTTCAGTCAAGCACACGTCAGAGTGGCCTGCACACACACGTTTGCATGCATACATCAGAGAACATTCGAGTAGCCATTTTTAGTGGAGGCAGGAAAACATGGGAGGTGTAGGATTTTATAGTACTCAGAGGTATTGTAACAAAGAATTTGGAGTTTTAATGGATTGCTACGGCTTCCTGTAACCTGCCCAAAGCTTGAATCCACAGCCTCAAACAGCGACTGTTGTTACCATGACGATGACATCATCAGGAGTGTTCAGCCATTCCAGAAGAAGAGGAAAAAGCAGTTACACTTTGTGGCCTTCATCCCAAACCAGATAGCTCGTTCATTACTGACCTAAACTCAGCTATTTGCCATCAGAAATATTTTACCCTTCTAAGCACAGCTACAGTCAGCTCAACTCTTACGCTAAATCAAGTAATATCCACACCTTAACTTTATAATCCCTGTTTCAGCTAAATCTGTCTGTTAAAACCCATTCAACGCGGCCTCAAACCCAGGCTTTTTATCCAATATCTTATCAGGTTTGCAGCCCTGTACATGGGACAGCAAGCCTAACCAACAACAAACTGTCTCCCACCACTCGCCTCAGCCACAAATTATGTTTACAAGGGCAATCCTCAAAACTGGGCTGACTTTTACTGCCTGTCACTCTCAAATAGAAACTGACTCAGTGACTAGTGCAGGCTGCTGTTTTCACACCCTGATTGAATTTCCATTTGAAGTCAGATCCAAGCCGCCTAATGTCCTTTAAATGTTTTTTCCTAAACACTGCCACAGTAGTCTTCGCCTCAGAGCAATTTTAAACAGCTGTCAGCAGAACGTTGTTGCATGTAGCCTGGGGAACAAAAATCCATCTGTCTGGATTAGACATTTCGTTTGAGGCTTGAGTCGGCTGTAGGAGACAGGAGAGACGTAGAAGGACAGTCGTGCTTGTCTATAGTCTATCGCTTTTCAAACAGACGAATATGCTCATGTATTAACTCATCTGTACAAACTTAAATGTTTTAAACAGAGTTACTGCATGAGTGAACTGGTAGGCTTCTCTATGTGAAAAATAAACCTGAAACCTTAACCCATATTCACAAGAACATGAAAAAAATGCCAGATAATAAACCCAGAGAGTCAGGCAACCAGAAACACTTGATGAAACAACACAGCCAAAGACTGGTGGAGCGGTTGTTACTCAGATGACAGTTTGGCGACAGTGGTTGGATGATGATGGCTTACTGGAAAATTCACCTCAAAAGACTTCACTAACCCGCATAGATACGTAGAGGGAGCAGCCTCGTTATAAACTTGTTTTGGAACTTCCTTCCAAAGGAGAGCCAGAGGTCAGGACACCCAGACACAGTTACACGCCGAGTCATGGAAAAGTCACTGCAGCCTTTCCATGGCCTGCTGGACTTATGATGATGTGCTTCTAAATAGCTGTTCTGTTCCTGTGGAAGTCATCATCATTTTCTGGACAGATGGATCCTCATAGCAATTCAGACACTGCAGGGACAACCTGGGAGGTGAGGTTATGTCTTGCTCATGGTTCAACAACGTGTGAGAAAATAAGGTCTGTTCATGAAGTCTTCAGTTGCAATTTTACCCTCCACCACTAGATGTAAGTGTTGCACCGACTGTTTCTGTAGTTTTCTGCCTGGATACTATATGTCACTTTAATTTAAGTTATCAGAAATTAATACTCTTCCAACTTAACTGCAAAATGTCTGTCAGGCCAAAGATATGTTAAATGGGTATGAATGATGAAGATGACATTGTAGGTGAGGCTGCACAGGGTGAATGACAGCATGAGAAACAGAACAAGTTTTCTGCAAGAAAAGGGTAAGAAAGATCAGTGAGTTTAAATTATATTCTAAATATAAACCAGAAGGCATCCGTTTGTGCAAAATGTAAATGGCACATTATACATTCGGTGTATCCTCATTAGCATTGCACCGGATTAATTCATACTGCTCATTTGAGATACAAAAAGTTACCTTATTTTTCAGCCATGCCGCCTACATCCACACTGTCAAATATACTGGCCCACATAGTTGTGTTGTATTTGAAGCACTCCTTAGAGTCCAAAACAACCATGTAAGATGGTGAAAGTCAGATTGCTTCTTTTTTTACTTCTGCTCTGCTTTAAAAAAATTGTATAACCTCTAGTGTGCTAAGACTCTTTAGGAAGAGCTGAAAGTATATATATATATATATATATATATATATATATATATATATATATATATATATATATATGGCAAGCAGACTCGTGCACCATGTTAAGGAGCATGCTCAAAGAATACCTTGAAAAAGTGGCCTAAACATTGCTCTTAAAAAAGACTAGATTCCAACAGCAGTGTCAGTGTTGCAACGCATCCAGGATGCATTTAAAGGTCAAGCAGAACCAGAAGGGACGATTACCTGCAGACAATGTATGCACTTTGCTTCATAATATTCATCAATCTGACGAGGAAGACTCTGCTTTTGCTGCTCTCTCACTAGATGCTGAAAAAGTTTTTGATAGGATTAAATGGGAATATTTGTGGGTGGTTATGGACAAATTTGTATTGATACGATTAAAGTTTTGAATAGCCAAATCCTGCCTAATTTCTTCTACTCATTGAACCATTAGCACAGTATTTCAGACAGCATCGCATCATTACACCTGTCCAAATCAAGAAGTCAAGATATGTCATTTCTTTTTTTGCTAAATAAACTTGCAAAACTTGCTAAATAAACTCAAAGGTTTATTGCCACTGTTTAATTAATGTGAGGCTACATCTGGCTATAAATTTAATTGGGGCAAGTCTGCACTACTGCCACTTAATAGTAAGGCCAAGAAGGTTGTGATAGCCTCAGCGATTCCTGGCTAAATGTGACATTAGAGCACATACTCACACTCCTCTCTGCAATAATCATGGTCTTACTTCTGAGAAAAGGGTATTTTTTAATCTCAGTCAGGGGCCTCTGGGGGAATTATTTCACTGGGGGACATATATGGTACAAATGGACTTTTTGGAAATGGAGTTTTTAGGACGTTTGTCAACATTTTGATATTCCTAAATCTTTCTCTTTTCTTTATCTTCAATTGTGGTCAGCGTTATGTACCTATGGAGTGCCGTGGGAGTCAAATGCACAAATCCACCCAATTATTAAAAAGCTACTGATCTCCCCAAATAAAGGATTTATCACTTTTGCCTCTCAGAGGGAAACTACTCTAACATCCAAATACAAACAAAATGGGAAAGAGATTTACCTGTGGATTCTTCAGACTGGGACGCAATATTGGACAATGTTCTCAAAGCATCAAAAAACTCAAATCACCAGCTGATTCAGTTCAAACTCTGTCACAGGGCATATTGGAAACCGATTGATAGGTTTCACGCCAAGCGAACAACTAGCTTGGATTGTAATTTATGCAGGTAAGATATTCCAGGCATGTTTAAAAATATGGTTTGGGACTGTGAGGAAGTTCAATCTTTCTGGAGGGAGGAAACTTTTATTTTGTCTGAGGTATTAAAGCTTGACATTCCTTTACAACCAAGTTTATTGTTGCTAAATAATGACTCACAGATTGAATATAGTGAGAAACAACGGAAACTGTGGCCTACCAGCTTAACGGCAGCAAAAAGACATATTGCAGCGAGATGGCTACCCCCACATAAGCTTCCTATTAAGAAGGGGTTGCTGTACTTTCAAGATGTTATAATGTTGGAGCTTTCTACTGCAAGGATCCATGGTGCAAGGCGTTGAACAAAACAACGGTGGGAGAGGAGGGTAGGGGTGGTTACAGACTTGCTTGCTCATGTGCATTGAAATGTCAAACATATTTTGTCTTTTTTGTTTGTTTTCCTCGATGGTCTGTGTGTATGAGCTAAGTAACATACTTTGAATCTTAGAGGTTTTACTTTTTTTATGTCTTGAGTCATTGGGTCAGGTGTTTGGTATCTGAGGTTGGGTTGGGGGGGGGGGGGGGGGGGGGGGGGGGGGGGGGCACTGATATGTTGTTTATCCATCCTGTGATCCTGTTCTGTTATATATTAATAAAAACAGTGACTTAAAAAATGAGGTCAAGCTAAAAAAGTTAACACATTATCAACATCATTGACTGTCTAGACTGAGCAGTTTACTATAAAAATCAGTTTGAGACACTTCAACACTTTCGAGCATCTCACAGATGGATTTTGTAGATGCTTGAAAATAAATGAGGTTGACTTTACGTGTACCAAAATTTTATCACATTTTATTTAGGGCTAATATTTTTTAAGACACTACACATATATCAGTGCAGCGTACTAAGAACCAGGCTGATACTGTCATACAAAGACACCTTTGTATCATGATGAAAAAGCTACAGCTTACATCTTACACGCTAGACGTAGTTTAACATTTCATTTTGAGTTCACTTCCTCATCTAAAAGAGAGGGTGAATAATTCATGGATAACATCACATTACACCAGGGTTCCTGCGGTGCTCCTCAGTCAATCTAGTGAGATACATCTGTCCGGCACATGTCAGCCTGAACCTTCCCTGCTTCGCATTGACTCCATCCTTGGAGAGAGGACCGAGTCTCAGCAACTGGGGACCCATTACATCCAGGTGAGGGGGCTCTCAGTCCTTCATACGCATCCCAGGACCTGTTAAAGCCACTCAGCTCTGCACTGCACTGACACACATTAAAACCCCGGGGCCTCTGAATGGTTTACCAGCTGGACTGTTTACAGTTATGGGGTTTTCACACTCGAGCAGCCAGGAGAAAGACGATCCCGTTTTATTGCAGATAGTTTGGCTTGTGCTGGGGCTGTTGTAACCCTTTGATTTGCTTCAGGTTTCTCTGTTTATGCAACAATGCAAATTGAATTTTGAGTGTGTTATTTGCTTATTACAGGAGAAGGGGGTTTATTTAGATTGGGTATAAATAAATCAACAGGGAGAGTAAAATTATACTTTATTAGTGTTATTGCTGACAATGATGCAAACACAAACAACAGTTTGTTTGGGACGTGTTTTTTTGCATTTTTCTGGTTTCTTGAATCTTATCCATAAAGCAGGCCTGGGGAGATACTGGTGTTGGAGTAATTCATAATAAAGCTCTGTGTGTGAATGAGATAGTGATCTGCAGATTCACACTCTGTGTCTGTATGAAGCTGTGTGGTTATGCATGGTCTCATTGTTTCTTGGCTCAAATGTGTGTGAATGCAGCTGCGTATTCAGTTTTTGAAGCATCATCAACTCAGCGGTGCCTCTGCCCCTGTGTGCCTGAGTCATCATTTCAAGAGCGCATGCCAAACGGCTGAGAAAATAACGCTGATGTTCCTCCCAGAGCGATTTGGTGGCCTGCCTAACTAACACCTTTTGAGCAGAGTTGATCCACAACCTCTGACAAACCCCACAAAACCCATGCCACATGCACTTCACAACAATCTGCAGAACTTTACATCATTGTAATGGTATCTTCATCTGGCTGGGATGAACCCGTACTCTGACTCAGATGGCTGAGAAAGGGGAAGATATGAAAAAAGATTGATTATGTAAATAATTCCCCACAGGAAAAGTCTTCTAGCAATCCCTTGATGTTAATGTTTTGTGCAGATTTAATTTAAAGAAAGTTGAACTTCACATGTTCTCACAAACATGCATGCACACAGACACCATCCAGGAGTACGTCCAGAGAAAAACCTCTGAAATTATTCTTAGGAGTGATATTTGTGACTATTTCTGTCTTGGTTATACTGTGAAGATTGATGAAAATTCTGCATTGAACACAAAATACCAACAGGTCAAAGAGAGATATAGCTTTGTTTTAATCGTTATAAAACTCAGTTTGAATTTGTATTTTAGGGTTTTTGTGTTGTGTACAAGCAAATATGTTCACAACATTTTCTAAATCTATACAAGAACAAAAATAGAAGATACACAATTTTTACCTTATGTATCTTATTTAAGAACGCACATTTTAATAATGTTTATTTGCTTAAATCAGCCGGGAGCTCAATGGATGACCCAGTGGTGGACAACAGCAAGGAAAGAGGCCAGTCACCCTGTCAACCTTTCCATAGTAAACAATCTGACGCTAGAACGTTTTCAAATAGTGCAAATTTGTATTGTTTCAAAATTAAAGTAAACACTACTGGCACACAGAGCACATTTATTGCACCTTAGTAGCGCTTTTTCTAAATTTCTTTCCATTTAATTCTATAACTTAACATTCTTAGCTTGGCAGTTGAGTTTAAGTGAACAGTTTTGATTTGATAGTTAGAGAACAAGAGTTGTTCAAGACGGCAGTTTTATTTTCAGCCTGCTAGATGAGTAAACAAGTTGATTGCAGGTGCCTCCGCCAGCAGACCACTGTCATTGCAGATTCTCCTCACTGTCACTGCTCTGACTCAAAGTTGGTCGGCCCCTGTGGGGCCCCCTTCTGGCTCGGGGCCCCGAGCCTTTGCCTGGTATGCCTGTTGGCAAGTGGTGCCTTTGATTATGCTAGCAGTGTCTAAGCATTCATTTTCTTCATTCATTCATGCCACATCCTTCACAATGGCTCTGTAGCCCCCCTTAGGGAGCACGTCCCCCCCCATTTGGGAACCACCGCTCTAACCTCCTCTCCCAAAAACAGGAACATTGCTCTTCCTGCATGGCCACCTGCTCGCTGCACATCATCTTATTACACACACATACACGCAGACATCCTCTAGACTTTTAAATCAGGTCAAACAGTAGGCATGATGTGGGTGGGGATTGGAGACTGAATTGTGCTCTGGATGTTTCTTTAAATAAACAGAGAACTGCTCCTTAAATAATATCCAGGCTTGCTCTAAGGTAATTCAGGAAAAATCTTATGATTGAAACCTTAACTTGACTGAAATGCTGTGGTGGGACCGTCAGTGTACACTAAAACCTCAATGACCTGCATTAAAATAGTAAAAAATTAAAAAATTAAAAATTAAAAAGGCCAAGATTCCTCCAGAACAATGTAAGATTGAAGACGTCAATTAAAGAGGACTGAAGACCAGATGGTGGTCTGCTTTTTCCTGACATATAAATAATAAAACTGAAAAAGGATGTACTTCTGAAGCCCAAAATTAAGATATGGTGTTGAAGCTTTCTTTCAGAGGTCATGTAATTAGTTCAATTAATTCCACCTGTGTGGAAACTGTTACTAACGCGTCACTGAATTACTGAGATGTGTATTTGCATAGAATTAAACTTATTTCATGATCTTTGTGTTTACTGAAATAGGGTAAGTGATATGTGATGGAATTTCTGCTTTACAGATCACTCACGGCGCAGTCATACTGGATTAAAATCACAGACGTCCTCCGTAATTATTGAAAATTACTGCAAGTCTCCAGATACGTTTAATCCAGTGCAAATGGGGGCTAAGTAGCTAAACTCACACAGTAAAATGGTAACCAGACTGTATTTATATCATGCTTTTCAATTCTTTACTGGCGACTGAGAACGCAGTTGTCTTAATATTACGCTGCATGCTGTTTGCTGCTCTTCACCTTAGACAGGCCTGCTGCTGACCAGCTATTATTATTGCACCATTTTCCATTGAGCATTACAAATATAATAAATAAGAAAAATTTGTCAAATAATGAAATGCTTTGTATGGACATTCCTTATGTTAAATATTCTTGTGAAAAGTTGAATCCCTGATGGTGCAACAATAATGTTGTGATAGCCGCAGATATTCAGTCAGCAGTCAGATCAATTAACCAGCTGCTAAAGCAGCACACTCGGTTTGGAGAGCGCAAATATGAAATTAATACCATTTCATCGCTCTGTGATCACTGCTCTTACATTTAAAAAACTATTCTGTAGAAATGTAAAGTCAACTTTTGAATAATTGGGAAGTCATAAGTTTAATTTTTTATTGAATTGATACAGTATGAAAAAAGGTAGGTTAACCAATTAAATACACTCATTTGGAGTGAAGAAAGGTAGTAAAATTGTGGAGCAGAAAACAAAAAAGCATTATAAATCTTTTCTGACACATGCTCATCAATAAATAAATGACATAAGTCTAATAAGTCATGTTTTCATTAACTTTTCAAAATGAAATGTGGATAGAAAATGATTATATTATACAATAGTCAGCAATTAAACGCATGAACTCTTCCCACAAGCTGCATATTATATTTCCAGTAGGAGAAAAAAAATTAAAGAAACCTCCTTATCATTAATAATTCAGTTCAGATATTCAATTAATCAGTTTGATGTGTTTCATCCATCCATCCATCCATCCATCCATCCATCCATCCATCCATCCATCCATCCATCCATCCATCCATCCATCCATCCATCCATCCATGCATCCATCCATCCATCCATCCATCCATCCATCCATCCATCCATCCATCCATCCATCCATCCATCCATCCATCCATCCATCCATTCATCCATCCATCCCTTGTGCATGCTCATTTTTGCTCTACATTTAATGTAAAAATGTTTTAGGAATATTCTGTGAAGACTAGCAGAAGCAATGCCTCTCGTCTTTTCTCCTGTGTCCTGAATCCTTAGCCTGTTTTGGAGTGAGTGGGCAGTGTGCAGCAGGGAGTGTGTGTGGGTTTTAGTGGGTAGTAGATTTGTTGACGCTCCTGCTGTGGGCAGAATAGAATGAAGACTTAATAAAACAAACCCCAGCATTGCTGTCATTGAGTGTGACTCTCTCTAATCATTATATATTAATTATAAGACACTCCTGGGGGATTTTCTATCTAAAACTGTATCATTGCAATGATTTTATACAAAGTAATAAAAACAGTGGATTGTCAGAATCTGTCCTCTTTTGTTTTAAGAACAATTTCATACATAACAATGTTTTAAAATGTTTCCCTATTTATTTCAAGATTTTATATAATTCAGTGAACAGTTCAACTTCTGGAACCATGAGTTCAATCCTTGCTGCTATACCGTCGTGATCCTGCAGAGGGCGCTGGACCCTTTCCCAGAGCCAAGGTGCATTCTGGACAGGCTGCAAATCTATCACAGATCTAAGGGAGAAAACCTTCACGTCTAAAGCCTACTTTAATTCTCCAGTCAACTTTTTTTCTCCACTGGAGGAAGGAGAACCTCCATGTAGAAAAAAACACCTGCATGCAGACCCAGAAGCTTCTTGCAGAGAGGTGACAGTGATAACTGCAGAAATGGTAAATTCGGTGCGATGAACATCTTTGTTTTTATGCTTCATGATTTCCATGCAATCATGAATCAGCTTAGCTTGGCACAGAAACAGGAGAAACATCTAGTCTGACTCTATGCAAAAGTATTCAGTAGGTGGTCTCTCAGTTTCACATGGTAAACTTTTTGATGTTGCTGCCATTTTTTGGTGTAATTTGTCTTTAGGGTGATGAAAAAAAAAGTTTGCAAAGTTTTGAAACAGGGTTTTGTTTTGTTGTTCCTCCCTGTAGTTGGGAGCACGACGCAGACCTATGGTACGTTTCTGCGGCCCTCATTCAATAATAATGCCTAAATAACAACTAAATAACATTCCCTATGCTCCTAATAAGAAATACAATTATAGTTTGATTTGCACATTTTGATGTGAACATTAGCAGCATGAAGACACCACCTGCAGATCGGATTCATTAATCCCCCACCTGTATCTATTGAAAGCATTAAACGGGATCCTTTGATCTACATAATGTTTACTGGCAACATTAAAACAAAAACAAAAGAACTCTTGTATTTTATGAATCATTTTGTATCCTTTAATCCATTTGAATGGTTTAATTGTTTGTGGACACCATTTGAGAGCCTAATTAAATATCAAAGCAAAATTACAATGAATTTACCTTTAACACATTAACCAGTGGTCTGTAAAGTATTTGATGCCATTGAGCATGTTGTCTATGTGCGTATTCATGCGTCAATCCTTTGTGCATGGATACAGTCCATGCACATAAAGGATGGAGACCACAGACCGCCCTCAAGGACACACAAACAGAAAAGTCCTCAGTCACTGCCCCCTGTTATATAAGTTTTAACAGTATCATTATTTATATAAAGGCAAACCAACAAAGAAGGACGTAGTTTGATCTGTGGAAAAAAAATCAAGATATATAAAGGATAATTAGAAGAAGATTTATTATTATTATTTTTTTAGCCTTTTCCTTCATCGATTGTATCTGCAACAAACTGAACCAAATGAAAAAATGCAGCAGTTTTCTAAATGTGGCTGAAACCTGTTTCATTATTTGTAAAAATGAGAATGAACAGTTTCAGTTTCCGTCCAACTCAGTTTGGCTTTATTTAAATAGCAACAGATGTCATTTCAAGGCACTTCAAGAACACAGTCCAATTTGACATAGACTGTGGAAACCTCCTGTAAATAATGATTTTATTTAAAAAGGATGTCTTTTTTCCTCTCAATTTGTCTGATGGGTTTGGTGGGAGTTTGGGCGAGTGAACTGGTTGGAGGTTGTGTGTTTTGGATCTTTGTGTCATTCTTCTCACACTGTTTATCGACAGAAAGTTAGGATAGGTTCATTTATTTCCCGCTTAAATGAACTTGCTCATCTTGTGAACAAGCGAGTGTTGTTTCACGATCGTGAAGACGTCCCGCCCTGCTGACGGTTCACCTCTGTTTAGTGAACTTTTGGGTAGCGTTGTGACTGACCTTCATTGTATCGTGGACCAGCTGTTGGTGAATTAATTAACCAATATATTGGACTAAGGTCTTTGTAGTGTATGTGAAAACATTTGGTGCTTACATTTGTTAAATAAAGTACCAGACAACCTGTATGTAACTGTATATAGGTGTCTGTCATGATTCCTAATTCATCGACGCCTGCTTTTCCTGCTGTCTTTCTTTGCCTCTCTTCATAATTAATGAATGAATCCATTAATTAATTTCCTTTTGGGTATTGATAAAGTATTTTTTGCATTGAACGTATTAAATAATCTACTAATCACTCTCACCTGTTCTATACACTGTTAAGTAGGTCAGTTTTCAACACTTCCCTGACAGATTGTGCCAGCCACAACCCTGGTTTCGGTCCTGAGCCCTTTCCCCTTTCGGCTCTGACCTGAATTACTTGGACCTCTGTTTCAGACTGTGACCTGGCCCTCGCCTGATCCATTACTGGTATTCCATGTGCCCTGATAAGTTCTATTTTTTTACTCAGCTTTGAATTCATTTGTGTGAGAATCGGACATTCTGATGATTAACATGAAACTCTGAGAAACTGGAATAATGCCTGTTTGATTTTCTCCAGCCATTCCAGGATTCACAGTTTTTTTCCAAAGACACTTGCCTGCATTCACCTGCACCGACAAACCATCTGGGAGCTTCCACTTCATCTCTCCAACTCTTCGTTGGATTACTTACCTCCAGGACAACATCTTCTGCCACTACCTTTCTCTCTTCCTGGAGCAAACAACTATCTCACCTGTGTCCTGGCTGCTGGTTGTATCTGCTCATCTCTACCTAATCATCCCAGTGCCCTGCGTTCAGCCCTGCGTAACTTTATTTTCAGTCTGGGGTTTTCCTCTTTTTTCTTTTTGGTCTGATCTTGCCTGTTTCCCAAACTTTTCCAGCCTCCTGCTCTCTCAATTAATTTACTTTTGGAATAAAAAATGCTTCTTTAAAGTCAGTTACCTTTATGTCTGGAATTCTCTGAGGTCATGAGACATTTCCCTCACAGGTGTTTGTACTATCATTTTGGGTCACTTTGACGTGTGCCAACACTCATCCAAAACGAGCTCCATGAAGATGATCATCAGTAGATTAAAAAAAAACATGTGTCTGGGCTGTGAGGAAGTGGGACTTTAACATGTCTGTCCACATTGGAGATGGGCATTTATATTTGACAAGCTGTCATCTAAAATAAGATGAGAGTGATTACACTGTGTATGTTGGTGATGGTGGCCATACATGTTCTTGTCCCAGCTCAAGACCAGGCAGTGGGGTAACCCACGTCACCAGCATCTGAAATGCTAATGGAGGCCTCCAGACAGCCTCCATAGTGAACCACATCCTGAGATCTGCAATAGTCCAGCAACTGATGCTGATTCCATTATGAAAGGAATAAAACTATACAAGGAATCAAAAACGGTTGGCAAACGTAACCAACATGTGAAGGTGTAGCAATCAGAACTGTAGGTCCTGGTCCCAAAGTACATACTGGAAAATGAAGAAGATCCTCTTCCTTAACTTTGTTAGAGCTCACCAAATTTATGAATAAATGTGGATTTATTTATTCCCACCAATGTCAATCATTTTATAAACTCAGTTATGGAAGTTAGACAGCTGGTTATGAGAAGTTCATAACTTTAAATATTTGTACTGATCATGCACAAATGAGCACTTCTATGTTGGTGCATTTGTAAGTCTTTGCAATTTCATTTTAGTTGTGTGTGTACTTTACTCCACATTCATCACACTAACGCAGCTTCTGTGGTCCTGAGCAGATGAATCAGTCATGGATATGGAAAAATAAAAAAGTCCTTCTCTTCTGGCATTAATGCATGAATATAAATGACATGTTTTAGCCAGTCTGTTCCTCAGACAACTCTTTTAAATTATAGACTTCCATTGACTCTCTGAAATTGGGCAGAAAGTTCTCGCCTATAATGCGTTCAGTCAGCCCAAGATGCTCAAGTCTGTCAGTATGCAAAGAACTCCAAACATCTAAGCTGCCATGCCGGATGAATGGATAGCAGTGGAAAAGTGATATTTTCCACTATCTCACCAGCATGTAGTCACTGAACCACCTGGGGAGAAAAGGTGGTGGCTGTGCTTTCTAGTCATTTCTGGAGAGCATTAATGGTCCAACCTTTAGAAACACGGCCTGCGGTATGGCCTGCATTTCCATAATTTCCCATCAGAGTGGTGGAAGAGGTGGGTGATATAGCTTTATTTCATTTCAAACACCACTGACAAAAGTTTTTCATCCACCCTTGAACAAAAAGCCCTGTATTTGCATAAAGGGTTTTAACTGTTGCTGGTCTGGCAGGCAGTGAGTGGACACATTTCCACCAGATTCATCCCTCAGAGGCACCTGGAGGTCCCCGTATAAGCCTCCCAATGAGAACTGAACCGGCACATGGGCTGTGGCTACGAGACAGACAGATAGATAGATAGATAGATAGATAGATAGATAGATAGATAGATAGATAGATAGATAGATAGATAGATAGATAGATAGATAGATAGATAGATAGATAGATAGATAGATAGATAGATAGATAGATAGATAGATAGATAGATAGATAGATAGATAGATAGATAGATAGATAGATAGATAGATAGATAGATAGATAGATAGATAGATAGATAGATAGATAGATAGATAGATAGATAGATAGATAGATAGATAGATAGATAGATAGATAGATAGACCTGAAATATTCTCTATGTGGATCAATAAAGGGATCCTAATCCTAAAATGAATAAAATGGGGTTCGCTCAGGTTTAAGTTTGTTGTAGTTGTTTGTCTTAAAGAAGATGTGTTAAAGAGGAGATGAGGATTGCATTAGTCACTCGTTTTAGGGGTGTGAAGATATTTTGGTGTGTTCTGTTTACTCACCTCAGCTTCATGTTAAGATAGTAAGTCATGCTACTTCTATAAGTCTATACATGGACTTTATTTATTTCTCTTGTGACGTAGATGCTCGTTTTTAGCCATTACGTAATCACATACTGCTCTGTTGCCAGATTCAGTGTTTTTCTGTGTATTCAACTATATTGTAAATACGTTCTTGATTTAATTTCCTTGTCGTTTGTGGATGGCAGCATTATGGCCTCGGAGTCTGGGTGTTGGGAAAAAGTTTAGCTGATTGTCAGTCTTACATATTGTGTGTATCCAGGACAGAACACATGGTGTGTAATAAGGGATGAGGGGTGGAAATATGTAACATCCATCCATCTGGATGGATGGACAATAACTACTTAAAGATCAAGGCCTCTCCCCCTCTCCAGATTATTAATAACAACTCAAGTGAGTTCAGAGGATTAGTAACCAAGCCTCTTACCATGAACCTCTTTATTATCTCTGGCCCTCTCTCAAGTACCCACTCTCATTTCTTGTGCCTACGCTGAACCTCTTATAAGTTTCACAAGTATCAGTGCTTTCATTTCAACTTCTAGAGAGAAATCATAAAAAAGACAAAGAAAAAAAGGGGGGTTTAAACAGACCACATTGCCTTTGTAAAAGGCAATGTGACAATTAGTGAAATGATGGTTTAGAAGTCAATAAGGGTGTGAGAGTAAGGAATGGGTTGAGTCTGAGCCATTTAAACAAAAGCATCCTATGAAAGGAGCTGTAAAAAAAAGGTTCGGGATGCTACTGACAATTGATGCCTTTTGTTTGCAGCACCACCCACTGTCTTTTCTGCTCGGGTGTTTCAAGATTCTGTAACATAATTGAACCTCTGATTTTTAGTGACAGACAAGCAACTGCACATCCACCCTTCTTATGTAATTATTTTCATTTCAACACTTCACTTCCGCTCATATGAAGCTACTGGTAAAAAAAAAAAAAAGAGGCCCATTCTCATTAAGGGAGGACAAAAAGTGCAAGAAGCCATTACTGCTGAAAGTGTGCAGAGGCAGTGCATGACCAATTACAGATAGAGAAGCAGGCAGAGCACCTGAGTGAAGACAGATGAATGAAAGAGATAAATAACACTGCACACATTTTTGGTTCATCCTTTGTAAAGCTAAAACTGAATGAATCAATGATGCATGCAACAGAGGCTGAACTCTGTGGAAGACTAGTTGTAGGAGGTTAACAATAAGCCAGGTGCTTTATTACGTGCAGTACAAAATTACACATCAAGCGTTAGAGTCTTAATCTTGAAGGTTAACATTTTGAAATGGTTGATGCGTTTAGATGGGAGTTGAAGAGCACCTTTTTTATACTTTCCTCATTCTGTTGCAGGTTGCAGTGTAGGAGGTGGGTGGCGGGGGACCTACACCCTAAACGGGTCACCAGTCCATCACGGTTCCACACAGAGACTAATAACCAAACCAGTGCAGAATGTGTGCACATGTTTTATTTTAGCTGTTTAGTTCACACCTCCAGTATGTGTCGTTCTGTTCCTAATCCACCAAACAAGCTGGACATTTTACCCCGTCCACTTTGTTGTCCAGCCACGCTCTGAGAGCATCTTAACACATCGATCCTTCTCATTCTGTGGGATACAAACATACAAACAGCAGATCGCTGCTATTCATGAACGTGTCTGTGCAGCTGAGATGTGGGTGACCCACAGTTCACGTCCAGGTGTTATAAAACAGGTCTGTGGGTGGATGGTCAAGGCCATGCTGCCACAGCTCAATCACACAGTGATTAAGGCGTTTCAGGGATTTCATTTGGAAAAACATGTTGTTTTGCAAAGCTCAGTCCCACAAGGCGTCTCCAGCTTTGGCGTGCAAGACACATAAAATACTAATGTACAATAATCTGAGGGGGGAAAAAGGGTTTTGTCATAAAGGTAAAAGTTTCAATATCTAAAGATATTGATGTAAATCAAAATATATTGTTAACCTCATTATAGGCATCATCATTACTTGTAAATACTTCATCACACAGGAGGCACACAATTAACTGACTGTTTCATTTAGCTGTATTTCACGTTTGTTATTGTAATTAGTTTTTATTGGAGTATTACGTGCAGTATCTGTGACAGTAAAAGAAATGAATGAAGTCAAAACTGAATTAACTTGACAGATTGATGTAATAATGAGTCTTAATAACAGACCCGTGCAAAAGCTATGACACACATCTAGACTTACATATGGGATGTAGGATGAAACCTGCGTTAATGTGTGTTGCCATCTTACAGAATGTTGAACTCAGACTGAAAGAGAAATGAAAAGAATGCAGACCTTGAAAGAATCAAAGACTCAACGAAGCGATAAAAAAGATAAGATGAACGGTGCTCTCAGTTTAATTTGTGTCATGACGGCAGCAGGCTGTGAGGTACAGTATGTCGTCGTCTTTGTTTCCCTTTTCCCTGTGCGTGTCTGTGTGTGTGTGTGTGTGTGTGTGTGTGTGTGTGTGTGTGTGTGTGTGTGTGTGTGTGTGTGTGTCTTCCTCCTATGTTTCTGTCTGTGTCTGTGGGTGTGGCCACCTGGCAGTCACTGTGACAGCTCCAACCCCCTACCCGATCTCTGTACAGAACAGGCCTCGTTCTTCTCACCACTCCTCACCAGACTCTTGTTTAGTGCCATTAGGTTAACACGTTTTTTCAACATCAGCAGAGTATGTATTCAGATATACCTGTAACTGTAGTTTCTTCCGGTGTAGTCGTGTCTCTTCTCCTGTGCAGGTCCTCATTGCCTCACGAGTCTTCCTGCCCTGCAGCCTGCCAGCTTGTCAGTCAGTCCCATCCTCACTATTCTACATCACTGGCCCTCAGAGCTGTTGTGACATTTTACTGTGTGACTTTGTTTAATAATGACTCTGACAGGGTCAAAATTGGACTCTCAGATGTCTTTGACTGCACGGTGTCTGTTCTTTGATGTACTCTTATTTGTCTCCTTCACTATTTAACCTCTTAGTCTTTCCGTCTTGAAGTGATATAATCTTTTGTTTTCTGCCATTTTCCAGATTTTAGGTTTAGTTAGGGCAGTGGAGAATGAATAAAGACAGACGTTTATGAGAAACTGAGAATATTTTTTCTGACTGCGGCCTTATGTTTTGCTCCATTTGCACTTTGGAAAAAAAATTTCCAAATTGTTTTCCAATCAATTTCCAAGTTCTGAAACCAATAGAGACCTTCTTGATGTCAGACTTCCAACTCTATCTCAGACAAACTCATAGGCTCTGAGTCATAATTAAGATATTGGCCCAGTGTTAAGTAAAAGTTCTGGTTTAATGTTTTTGTTGCACTTTTACCTTCTTTGTGTAAGATTTAAAGACTCTATACACAAAGATGCTACAATTTATGTTAAAATACTCCAAATACTGTGCAAAACCAACCCTCCTGCATGTGTCCGTTTCATTTTCCAGGATTTGTTGTGTTGCATCATCATATTGCATCCTGCATCCGTTTCCTCTAGTTGTTAACAGATAAAATGTCAATCTGACTTCAGGGCACAAATTACAAACAGCACCTACACCTACCACCCTGCACATACTCTGTTTAATCTGGTGATTTTCTTTTTTTGATTATTATCATTCAATTGTTAAATTGCTCATGAATGTGTGCAGAAAGTTGTATTCTGAATAATTAGGATTTATTCATTATTTATTATTAGGTTTTTACATATTTTGAAATTCTTTGTGGAAATCTTAAAATTTGATCTGTAAGTACAAATGCAACAAAAAACTCTTTTGTTTTTATCAGTGTATAATCCAAGGACATTCAGGGTTGCCCACCTTGTGCATCTGCCTCGAATTGCACAGTCAAGCTATTTCTCCGGTTCAAACGCCGTAAACCAAAAGCCTCAGACATTTCACATTTAGTTGCCATGACTGCAGTAGATGGGTGGATGGTATTAAGCTGGTTACAATTTCCAATTTGCCCAACAAGATAATACTGAATTACATTATTCAGGACCAGTGAGTCTAATTATTTCCTGTGACTGCCTTCTCATTGCCTGATGACAATCAGACCATCTTAAGAGAAAAGCTTATTTGCTTATAGGTTTTAGCGACTTTTGAAGTTCAAAAACAAAGAATAAATTCTGTCCACTAACACTAACAGTACCAAAGGGTTTCTTCAGTCTTTCATAGTAATAACTATAATAATCATCATCCATAAAGGCTTCCAAAAAGTCCTCTTGATACACTGGATGAGAACTTTTTTACATGAAGGCAGCAAATGCAAATTTATGAATTTATGCAGAGTCATGCATGTACCTTTCCACCAATACAGGGAATTCATTATGGTCTGTCAGGACACTAACAGCCTTCCCAGAACCAACTGAATTATAATCACACTTCGAAAGGCCCCAGCCTGTTCATGAGTCAAGAGTCTTTTATTGTTTTCAAGTTTAGAAGCAAAAGTAAAGCAAAGATAAAAAGATTAAATAAAAAATAATAAATAAGATTAACATTAAAAAAAAAACAAGTCAAAGTAAGACATTAACTTCACCTTAAAAAAATAATTTCATTTACTAGTTTCAAAGGTTGCTTTTGGTTTAGATGCATGTTAATACAATATCTTATCTTATTTTTCATTTAATTTTCCTAGCATTCATTGTGAGGGTCCGGCGACAGTCCAGGGTGTACTAGTCCAACTGCCAGCTGAGATCGGCTCCAGCAGACCTGCATATGAGACACTGAAAGGATTTAAATAGGGGTAGATCATAGGTTTATTGTGAGGAAAGGGATGAAAGATTCAAAGTTGGGATCATTAGGCAAGGAGTTTACCGATCAAAAACAGGGTTTGTGACTTTTTGTGAGCCACGGGCTCTTCTCATTGTCCATTATATATATAATATATATTATTTTATTAATTTTTTTTTCTAGAATTGCCGGTGGTATTCTGAAATTAACAGTTAGGCTTTTTAAATGTTTATCACTGACTTTCAGCTCAGTATTTTAAACACAAGTCTAAAATCAGGTATCTTATCAGGTATCTTATCTCAGGTAGGCAGCTAATTACCTTTATCACAGAAATGCAACTTCCTTGGAAGCCATAATTTGCAGATTTCAATCTCTATGCATCTTGCATAGAATAAAGTTGAAATGCAGTACTGCAGTTGGAGGGGTTACACACCAGCTCAGCCAACCTTACGCTTGGTGCATTGAATGACCAAGTTTATAATCCCATGCCACTGCTATTACTGGAGTTCATGTACTCGTAGTTGTTGGAGGAACGTGCTTTTTATGACAATGTGAATTCATTTTGTGCAGGACCAGCACCACACTTTGAAGGTTACAGGGCAGACTAATCAGATGCTGGGGGACTGATGTTGCGCACAATCACGATGATAAAGAGTGGCAGATTACTGTCTTCAATTACAACATTTTTCCACCTTGTAGTTTTAGAACTTTTTAACAGAGATACCTGAAATGAACAGTTACTCCTTCCTTCACTAATGTCCTCACCATGCCTATAGTAAGGGGACATAGTTGGTAAAAGATGCCCATATCATGAAAGAGTAGCTGGAACGTAACCAAAATATGTAATACATAGTGTACATTTGTGACATCTGGATAATTTTAAAAAAACTGCTTCATTTGCCTCGTTAGTCCGGGTCATTTGAGCTGGTCTGTCCAAAGGGCTCAGTGGACATTTCTCCAGTGTCTTAAAACAGAGATCATTGCTGAATTTCCTGTGATTTTTAATTGTTAAGCTTGATCTTTATCTTATATTTGGCTTGTTTGATAATAACACATTTTTCTGTGATGTAACAAACTCACAACACAGCAGTCAGCAAGAAATATTATATTTAAGCCACTAAACAACCATAATGTCAACTTAAAAGGCTCTTCTGTCCACAGTATTCTCCTGCCTTTCATGAACCAACTATATCAGTTAATTTAGAGAATATCTAAAACCACACAGTTACACCTTGACTGTTAAATAATTTTGAATAAAGTCATCCAACTGGAAATGTACTGCATGGAGAAGGAACACATTCAAAAGAGGTTTGATAAATTAATAAATAAATAAATGAAACTTGTAAAAGCCAGATATGGAGCAGGACCCTGTTTCCTTGGGAATATGTCAGGTTTTAAATACTTTTTGTCGCGTGTTTCAGTTGAATGAGTGTCATGTGAGCAGCCACAGCAATCAACTGGGTGCATTTCATAAAAGGAAAGCAAACCAAACACTTTTTGATTGAATGATTGTCCTATGATGTTAATTTTTCAGAAAAGCCAAAAACTTTAATTGAGCCCAAAGCAAAACATTCACTATGGCCAGTCATGGGATTACGAATATAACAAGTAAATAACATCTTGAATTAAAGGCTGTTGCTCTTGACAAGGATCCCTGCAACCTTCCAAATCGATCTGTGGAACACAGAGTTTAATATTTATACAAAAATCGGGTTTCCTAAAACTCATAAAGCAAACACACCGGAAATACCAGACACAATGAGTTCACTGCAGTTCCACAGTTTCCAGTTATCGAGGAATTCTTTAATCCATTTGGCTCTTTTCTCTTTACTCGTTTGAAATTTGTGAAACGATAACACTGCCGTGTTCTTAATTTGTTGGTACACGCAGATGCAGAAAAACTTGATCCCATGTAGACGTGTTTTCTTGCTGGTCATTGATCATTGATTCAGATGAGTTTTTTTTCCCATTTGGCTGCTGTAACCCATATTTTATTTCTGATAGCATCATACGGATGGATTCCCTCTACAGGGCATCATCATGTTTTAATGGACATCTCTACTTAGAGGATGTGTATTTTAGGAATAGTTCTTTTAATGTTTTGACCTAAACAGTGGTATTTCTTATGGTTTCATTTTGTTTCTTGGCCTACTATTTATTTTCCCTCTGCAGAGGGCCTCCGTGAATGTAGGTCATTGTATAAGGTATAAACACCAACTCAAAGCTGAGGCTTTTTTAATCTGTAAAAGCTCGAGCTGGCGGTCAGTAAGAAAAGGCTTAAAGAGAGTTATTTTTGTGCACATAGGACATTCCACTTTAAGGCAGTATTTCATAAGTTTTTCTTTTTGTCATGCCAACTCTGGAACCTCGGGTAGCCGACACAAAAGAATATCTCAGAAGGATACGTATGGAACATAAATGAGAAACGGACAAAGAAAAACATGCAAGCGGAAAGGAGAGCATCAGCTCCAGGAATTATGATAGTTGGAGACAAAACAAAAAAAATGTGATAGTCTCTATCATTATATAACTCTATTGAAAGTGTTGATTTTCATGTATATCTGGAGAAACTTCACTGCCACGGAGTTGCCATTAAGCTGGGAGAGGATCCAAAAGCCGGCCTAGCAGACCCTGACCAGTGGTTCATATGAAAATTAAAGCAGACCCTTGTCCATCAGGACAGCCCTGCATCAGTCAGATAGGTCATGCATGTTTAATCCTGTGGCTCCTGACCCAGCAGTCGTGTGTAAAATAGTATATAATAATAAGTGAAAATACCCACGATAGACAGAAAGTGAATTTATTTGCTCTGTTGTGCTGTTTCATTGAACTCTTGTAACTCTACCTTGTTAATCTTTTTTTTCTGTTTCAGAACCTGAATAGGGCAATCAGAGGTTTTATTTTCTGATTTTAAGCCATTTTAAAAAGGGGGATGTGAAAAGAGCTAAATTAGTATCTATTTTCTTGTTTCTGTCTTTTAAATCCAAAAGGCACATAAACACACACAAACTCCACCAACAAAACAAAACCGTTTACATGTAAACTGTTGGGAAGACCAACCACAGCTACTCATTCTTGTTGGGTTTTTTTCCAGATGAGCTGGACAACATGGTCAGGGAGAGGGATGGCTTCCCTGCTTAGGCTACTGCCCCCACGACCTGACCTTGATAATGGATGGATGGATGGATGGATGGATGGATGGATGGATGGATGGATGGATGGATGGATGGATGGATGGATGGATGGATGGATGGATGGATGGATGGATGGGTGGGTGCGTTTTGAAACAGATAAACCAAGGTTTAAATGATCCTTGGATTCTTGTACTTGCAAGTAAGGTTTTCAGAGCGTAATTTACCACTGAAATGAACAGCAGAGTGTTAAAACTGGCTGTGATGACTCATTTAGGGAATGCACACAAGTGAATATTACTTTTTGTTTGAGATCTAATTACAAAACACAACTTACAACAACAACAACGGAAGATAATAGCCAAAACTGCCAGATCTTTCAAACGTTGGTGTTTCAGTCTCCCACAAACACATTCACGCCACAGCCACGGTTTCTCTCTGTGAGCCAGGGATGGTCAGGAAGCAGCCAAGGGTGCCAGTCTGTTTGGTCACACAGGGGAAACAGATGAGCAGAGGCGGGCAAAGACCAGTTGTAATAGCATATTGATTCCACAGACCTCATCATGCTGCTCTCCTCTGGTGCCTGTTTTCTCTCTAATTTGTGTGGAAACGAGGGATCCGAGGGATCCGAGGGTGACTCATCAGACAGACAGCACTCACTGTCTGGATGCACAGAGCTGCCATCCGTTCAGTCACCCTGCACCAAATCTTTTCATTCATTTCGCCCCACCATTCAATCATTCCTCCTTCTCTCTGAATACTGAAAATTACGCGTTATTTGAGTGTTGAGATCAATATTAAAGGTCCCAGAATTGTTGTATCTTAGAGTTGTCGCGCTACGATGCTGATCAGCGGTTTCTTCCCAGTAGTCTACAACCAAGGAGGAATCTTTCTTTCTTTCTTTCTTTCTTTCTTTCTTTCTTTCTTTCTTTCTTTCTTTCTTTCTTTCTTTCTTTCTTTCTTTCTTTCTTTCTTTCTTTCTTTCTTTCTTTCTTTCTTTCTTTCTTTCTTTCTTTCTTTCTTTCTTTCTTTCTTTCTTTCTTTCTTTCTTTCTTTCTTAGCAATAATTAGGCCTGAGTTCTTTGTGCCAGAAAATTGCCCTTTCATGCTCTTCTTCCCGTTATCTGCTTGCTTTTCCCAACCTTCTGGGAAAGGTGGTTTCTCTACCTGGAAATATTAAATCATTTCAATTATATGGTTGGGCTGCTGCCGGCTCCTCGTCCTAGAGAGAGCCTATTGTTTTGATGGAAAATGTAATCAAGATAGTGTCTCTCACTCGCAGCGGTTGCCTCTTGGCACATTCCTGTTGGAGAAACTGTGACAAGTGTGAGGTGGCTGATTAACTGCCTGTCTACCCCCACTGACTCTTGCAGCCACATAAACAAACATGCATATGAATTATATACTGATTTTGTAATTAGAGGAGTATTGCATGGCTGCTAAAGCATGCCCGTCATCAAATGCACCTTTTATTCTGGCAATTTTACTGTACTTAAATAATTATTAAAATATTTGTGAGGAAAAGGCCACATCTTTAACGGGAATCTCCTCTTTATCAACATTAGAATAAAAAAGATCCTTTTGTAGTTAACTGTTTCCTCCAGTTGCTTAAGCTCCTTTTCCTCATCCACTGGTGGAGTCAGACTTTGATAAAGATATTGATCAGGGGTTCATAAACTGCTATTTCTAAATTCTGTCAGATACAGATTCCTCGTCATTGATTCTTCACTTTACCTCCTCTCCTCACGTTTTAGTCTCTTCTAAGTAGTGAGTGAGAGTTAGAGAATGAGTATGTAAACAAAATGAGTCTTTAAAGCCATAAAATGTTTAATTAATGTCAATTAAACATGATGTGTTGCACAGCTGTTGAGCAACACATACTGCTTTAGCTTATGATTTATGTCAGTTGAGAATTAACTGTGATCATGACAAATTCCATTTTAATGCACTTTACACTAGAGGCTGATATGTTGTGCTCCAAAGACCTTTGTAAAGGACAGGCCTGGACATATCTGCCTCGAGCTTCTTCTGCTGACATCCTCTCTTTTTCAGGTATATTTCAGGAACTGAATGATCCTTTAACATGTTTGTTATAACACACCTTTATTTATGTACCACTTTTCAAATACAGCTGCAATCCAAAAAACAAAACGTAAAAAGTTAAAAAAGGGATATAAACAATACGTAATTAAAAAAAATAGCTGTAATTGATATTTTGGGCACTGGCAGGTGGACTGAGGAGGCACCGTCCTTCGGCACAAAGAACATCCCAAAGAACCTGCAAAATTAGATTTTACTACAGAGGTCTTCGTAACTACAGCTCTTCTGGCCAGCATCCTCTGCTGTTGCCAACCAAGCCTGATAGGCCTGCTTCACCATTATGATGTGCCAAGAGGATCTTAGTTTGCTGCTCCACAAGCTTTTAATACCTTCTTATAACGATTGCCAGCAGTTCCACCACAGAGGTGTCTCTGTGATGGAGAAATGCTGAAACAAAAGGCATGTCTGCAGTCTCTCTGGATAAACTATTCTGGAAGTGGGAGTTGAAGAATCACAGACATGTACCCACACTGGACGTTCACAGTTCCTCATTCTCTATGTTCTTTTGCTGACAGCATTGATCCTCTCTTCACCAGAATGTCCGAGCCAAATGATCACACATCACAAGTAAGAAGCTATCATAGGCGTGTAGGTTTAGGCGCTCCGGTGCCGCGTATACTTATGAAACATCTTATGTTGTAACGAGTATAACGAGGTGAAATGAACCACCATCGACTTGCCTGTTGGTTCATGAGAAATTTTTTCAAATGCTCAAATCTGTATTTGTTGATTGCAATTTTGGTATTTCTCAGCGATGCTCAGACTGTCGGCCCACAACAGTTTTCAACATATCCAGATCATATCTTAATAGTTCCTAAATCAGTTCATAATCCGAAAAGCAAAAGCACTTGGAATGCATTTCTTCCAACTCTAATTAGGTTTTCACAGATTTATCTCAACTTGACCAGGCTGTCTACTCAAATAGGATTTCAAATAGTCTTTTGCATCATTTACCATGCAGCAAAAGATTGACTATACAGCTGCCTGACTGATGGAGGTGACAGGGTCAGAATATAAAAACCCCTCTGTTTGCGCCTGTTTTAAGACGTGCTTGGGCATGACGGACAGTCAATAACCGTCTGTGGACAGATGTTGAAATAAATCAGTACCCAGTAGCTGCCTCCATTTTTGGTGCCTCCTTATAACCTGTAGAAATTGTACACCTCGTCTCCACATAATCATTTGTGACAGTAACAAAACCAGTTCACCAACCTCAATTTTGTTGTTTTTTTTATATCAGTACATCATGCATATAAGTTACCATAGCAACTGTGTGTATTAAGGAACATCAGCAGGTCTGATGGCTTGCAAAAGATATTGTAAATGGTCAGTCTGGATGATCAAATTCTGGTCAAATAAGAATAAAAACCAGATTCAGGTTGTTACCTGAACACATCCTTAGAGGAAGAATTATAATCAGAGTGTGACAGAACTCTGAGATTGATGATTTCATAGCTTAGGTGGATGCCTTCAAGATATATATGTCTTTATAATAATATAATCTTAATAATCTTAATCTTAATAATAATAATCTCAGCGGTGGAAATATTTCTGGAGTACTATCCTGAGATCAGAGCTTATGGTTGTTGACTCATTCTGTGATTGCTTGTGCATTTCATCTGTAGTCTCTGAACAGCTGACCCAGCGGTAGCCAAAATGAATCTCCAAATGTCAGTAGCTATCAGAACTGCCCATTAAAGTCAATAAGACATCAATCCAGCAGCAGACAGCATGCTGATAGCTGTATCGATGGAGTGGCAGACTGAGCACGTCAAGGCCAACAATATTTTAGATCTGCATGGACTCTCTGTGATCAGTTGTTCAGCGTTTAGACATTAGTAAGACTCTATGTGTTAGTGAGTGTGTGAAGCCTGCTGGTGGAAGCTGGGGAGGAGGTGGGCAGCAAGCTTGGCAGCTAAGACATCCAAAGGTATTTGAGAGGCAAGTGCCTCTTACTTCTTATATTGGTCTAAGAGCAAAAGGTAAGCAACAACGCAACAATGCAAACACAAACACTGCTGAGATTGTCTGCCTGAATTAGCGACCGACTGTCACCTCATTTCTTACAGTACAGCAATGCTCCTCCACATGCTCCTGCTTTTGGACAGTTAAACAGTTAATAACCTTTCCTGGTCTGTAAACATCACCCCATTACTTGACCAAAAATTCTCTCGAGCTCATTTAATGAGCTGTCAAACTGTTACATTTATTTGAATATGTTGGCTTTACACTTTTGTTTCCAATTTTCAGAGACCTTATGGAATCTATCTATCTATCTATCTATCTATCTATCTATCTATCTATCTATCTATCTATCTATCTATCTATCTATCTATCTATCTATCTATCTATCTATCTATCTATCTATCTATCTATCTATCTATCTATCTATCTATCTATCTATCTATCTATCTATCTATCTATCTATCTATCTATCTATCTATCTATCTATCTATCTATCTATCTATCTATCTATCTATCTATCTATCTATCTATCTATATCTATATCTATATATATATATATATATATATATAGTAGTCAAGATGGAATATTACCATGGCCTGTACCAAGAGGCGTGCGGCATGTTGAGTATGGTGTGCTTTGCTTAAGTAAATGTGGTTTGTCACAGCCAGCTGAAACTAGACAGATTTCTTTGCCATCTGAAAGAGCAGACGTGTTTGCAGACACCGGTGACAACAAGGATTGACTAGAATCTTATAAGTTCTAAGATGTAGGTACAACAGAGGAGCGTAAACAGCACTTCTGTGTCTTCTGTCGTCTCCACACACCCTGTGACCTTGTCTTATCACATGATGATCCCTATGATGCCATAAGGATCATTTTTGGTTTTATGAAAAGGTACAAATTAGATGTTAACAACATCATGACATGTGAATTTTAACCTTTGATTTGAACAATAGACTTGTTGACTCTGTACGATTGCTGTCACCACAACAACCTAATGTGTGTATTGAGCATCATGAATGGACATATGAACCCTGCAAACATCTCAAAGTTCCTTCAATGCAACTTCATCAACATCAGGAAATGTCACAGTGAAACTCTACAGGTAAAAGTTACTCATGAGATGCTTAATTGGCTTGACCCTGTTGTCTCTGGCTCTCTTGTATCTGCTCCTTGATTACTGCCATCCAAGGACAGACTGATGTAGTTAATAACTGTCAGGATAGATTATAGAGTGTAGATATTGTTTCTGTCTTGCATGTAAGAATCCAATTATTCCCAACACCCTTCAAGTGAAAATTACCACTGACAGTGTGACTCACTAAGACCCATAATAACAACTCGGTTTTCTAGGGGGACTGTACAGGCTGTCTATTTATCCATCTACTTGTTAAACCAAACTGACATAAGGGATAAATGTGAGTCCTCAAAAACTTAATGCCTCACACCTTCACTTTCATGCAAACCATAATCAAAGAATACCAAAAAAAGCAAAGCATGTTTCCAAATTTATCTTGTGTTCTGCACAACGTGTCACAAATCACATAGTTAATTTGCAGTTGCATCACACACACATATATATATATATATATATATATATATATATATATTGCATATAATAAAGTGTATAAATTATATGTATAACTTAAAATATATCCATTACATGCAATATACAATATATTATAGTGTAATAAGGTAAACAGCACTGTGTTTTTATTCGTCCCCAATGTTTAAAAAGTAGTTATGCAGTTACTGCATTAAAAAAAATCCAAATGTGCAGAAAACATGTGGAGTTACAATGTGAAACATTGAGATAATATTATAAATTTACTTTATTATCTCTTTGCAATTTGTTCAGGTGCAAACCTGCTAAAGTTTAACGGCTTGTCAAGAAAGCAACGTAGCAGTAAAGGTTTTAAATTAATCAACTCAAGCTTAATTTGTCTTAAATAACATCTTTTGTTGTCAGCTGTCAGCACCTCTAGGGATGGATGCCTCTCATCCGATAGAGGTTATACTCCAACTTAAAGTTCAGCATTTAGATCGTTGGTGCCTGCACAAGTGACATAGTTTTACTGGGCAGGACAATGAACCCGTACTAATTAATGTTACTGTGAAGAAAAGATCTGGATAGATTGTGCTTATAATTGGAAGTGCTGTCAGAGTGCGAGTGTGAACGAGAAACATACTATATGGCACTTGAAAACTAGATCATGTGAGAAGGCAGTATAAGGTTACAGGTCATTTACAGTCTGATTACAGCTTTATTTCACAGAATAACTTACAACTTTATAATTTCAAATATAAAAAAAAACAGGAGGCAGCACGGTGGCTTAGTGGCTAGCACTGTTGCCTCACAGCAAGAAGGTTCTTGGTTCGGTTCCCTGGTGGGAGTCTTACTGTGTGGACTCAGCATGTTCTCCCTGTGCTTGCGTGGGTTCCCTCCGGGTTCCTCCCACAGTCCAAAAACATGTATATCAGGTTGATTGGTTAATCGACATTGCCCGTAGGTGTGAGTGTGGTTGTTTGTGTCTGTATGTGGCCCTGTGATGGACTGGAGACCTGTCCAGGTGGACCCCTGCCTCTCGCCTGTGAGTCAGGATGGGCTCCAGCAGACCCCCGTGACCCTGCAAAGGATAAAGCGGGTATAGAAAATGGATGGAGAAAAAAAAACAAGATGTGGTGTAATTATTATGTTTTTATTTTTCATGAAATCTAAATTGTGGCTTTTGTGGGAAACTGCACACTGCACTCAACTGCACTTATTCACTGGGGAAATGCAAAACATGCTAATTGGCCTTCATATTATTATTAATAATCAACTCTGTAATGAATATTAGCCTAGGTAGGATATATTAAAAGTCAGGGAATGGCAGGAAAAAAAATACTACAAATGGTTTTGTAACCCCATTTAAAAGAATAACAGATGCGGTGATGTGCATTAAAAGCTTTTCTGTCTGATGATGCTGATGTTTAGAATGTTTTGCATCTCCATTTGATCCACAAATACTCCCAGGTCACTTGTATATTTACATAATCACAATAAACATTTGTTTTCTGTTTTTGTGTGAGTCATTTCATAATATTCCACATTCCTTCCAGGAATCAATGTGATTGGACTGTATTGTTTATTCATAGTACGTAAATGGCCACCCAACCTGCAAGAAAATACAAAAAAAACAACACATTTCTGCCAATCATATGATCAGTTGTCAGAAAAGTTTCAGAGATGCTGTTTGAAACCTCCTTTAGGCAATGCTCATGTGCAGCGATTAGTCCAAACTGTAAACATAATAATAATATGATGTATCATATTAAAATATGAATAACTTGACATTTTTATATATTTTTTATTTCGCTTCATTTCCATGTGACCATAACCTGTGATACACAATTACACAAATTTTATATTGTCATTTTATGGAGATGAAAAAAATGTTTAAATGAAGAAGCTGAAAAAGAATGAAAAGGAAGATAGGGCCAATACAGTCTGAGAGCGAGAAAGAGCACCGCTTATAAAAACAATGAAGACAGGACTGCAGTGACAGGGGAATAGTCTTCATATTCCTCTGGTCGTCGCTTCGTCCTGTCAGATCTGAAGGGGGGAGATGAGTGTTTGGCAGATATTCCACCATATCAGCAGTGGCAGAATGTCATTAACTCCACACCCACTCAGATGCCATTCTCTTTGTTGGGCTTAGAGCACTGTAGCGCCACCCGACAGAATCAAATAAATTCATGCCTCTGGATAGAAGAAAATCTGATTACTGTCTGACTGATGGAGTAAATTCTTTTCTTTTGCATCCACAACAGGGTTTCTGAGGAAATATCAACAATCCATCATCATCCTCACAAGTGTGAGAAGTATAATTAGCTCTGACCTTCTGAAGGAAAGAATGAAAGTCCTCCTTTGCTCTTGGAAAAGGCTGTGAGTGCATGTCTGCGAGTACTGAGATGTGTCCATAAAAGAGTAATGAGCTCCACCAAATGACGCATCTGTTCCCAGTGGATCTGGGAGGTATGGGGGAATCCAATCTTTTACACAAGGAATATTGGTATGACATTTCAGCTGAAAGCAATTGCCACCATCTGCTTCACATAGCCAGCACTGCCTCAATGTGTAGTCCCAGGAGCTTAGGCCAGCGGAGCATTTGAGATCCCCAAAGGTGGCTCCTCTAAAGGACACCACTGCATCACTGCAGACACAGATGTGACTGGTGTGCAGATCAGGTTACGATGAGACACCTCATCCAAAACCAGAACACGCATATTCAGATGTGTTCGCTCGGAGGCACTAGCCGAGTGTTGCCGGTCTCCGTGGGAAACAATGAAATCTGCTTTAGGTATGTTTGTCAAATTGAAGCTGACATGCAGCCCAGACTAATAGATTAGAAGCGTCTGGGCTAAGCAAATCCCTCTGCTCCTTTTCCTTCATGCGTTCTTCTCTTCTTCAACATTGAGTATATTACATGTGAGCTTGGTTTTTAGGAGTTTGAATTCCTTGCTGACAAAGCTACTAATTTGCAGTTAATAAGTGGGATGTTTCTATTTGTTTTTAGTATCAAGTACACTGCAAGAACGCCCCCACTAGGAATACGCCAAATATTCCTTAATCTAGTCAAAAATGTCGCATATTAAGCAAAGTATCTTTGCCAGTGGGTTAAAAAAAAATGTTCTTGAGTAGAATTCTTAAAACTAACAAGTAGTATATAATAGTTTACTAATTTTTTTTTACTTCATATAAATGAGTTTTTTGTGTGTAGACAGGTTTTCAGGGACCTGAGGTTCAGCTTCTCCATTCACCTAACCCAAAGAGACATTTAGTTTCTGTCTTTTTCTTAACAGTAAGTTAGAACATCATAAACAGTTTGACAAGGAGGTTGAAGTAAAGAGACAAATCGCTCCAGATGAGAACATTGTGGTGAGAGTTGGATACACTAAAGGTCAGTGGATAAAATAAATAGCTTTTATCACATCACCTCCAACTACTAACAATGATGTCCTGGTGACAAGAGAAAGGCTGAACTGCAAAGCTGATAAAAGCTTCACAGATTTTTTTTTAAGCAATTTTGAGAAACATCAGTCAGACTTTTGCTTGCAGCATACAGTAGGAGCATGTCTTTTAACCCATCAAAGCTCAAAAGTTCAAGAGCTAAGAAGCTAGAATTCAGATGGGGTCCAAATCTAGAAAAAGGACGAAGGTCTTAGTTTTGCCATGGCTCAACAACTGCTTCATTACATGTTTATAACTATGTAAGAAAACTAGAAAGTCCTCCGCTGTGCGCTCGTGTATCCAGTTTTACAGGCTGGAATCCTGTGTTTCATGGTGTATGGTGTTTTCCAGTGATGTAATAGCTTTCTGCTCACAATTCTGGCTTTAGTTTTTGGAACAATTAGGTAAATGTTTCTCAAAAAACATCAGATTGAAGCTGACTAATTCACAATAGTGCAATGAACATTTAGCTGGTATTTGTAAAATAAAAAAAAGTCAAATTGAGTAAAACAATAATGGTTAGAGCTATTTCAGTCTCAGTTTTGTACAAGTTAGAAAAATCAACCAAGGAGCCACCAAGCTTCATGAAATATGGATCCACATAGAAGAATTTAAAAAAAAATTAAAAAGCAAGAAAGAAAAAATTAAAGCAAATCACATAACACAGCCTTATAATTATGAACCATAGTAGAGCGATTTGGAAACAGTAAGGATTAAAGGAAGTAATGGCTCTAAAACCTAATAATTTTCCATAAAGGCTTCCTATTCAGGCTCATGGAGGGTCTGCTGGAGCCTTTTCCAGCTGTCACCAAGCAAAAGGCTTCACCAGCATCACCAGTCCGTCATACAGGGAAAAAAGAGAAACACAATTCATATTTTTTCCTTCTGAACTTCTCCATCTATACTCAATAAAACACATTACCTCAATCAGTAATATTTTAGCACAAAGCTTTTGTCAGTTGTATATTTTCATAGGTCACATGCATTTACAGAAATGTTTTTGAAAGTATCATCTGTTTCTTTATCACTGCATAATTACGGTCCGAGCGTAATAAGATCTTAACAAACCGGTTAAGTAGGTAAATAGAGCCCAATTAAACACAAAAACCAAATTCTCAACGGTTTGAATGGCAGCAACTCGACTTCCTTTGATGTGCTCTAGAGGACATTTCACTTTCCTTCATGGAGGTTTGTCCATTCGATCTGAATGGACCCACATTCCACACCAGCTTATAAACTTGATGCTTCTTAAAAGTTCTTAAAAGATTCATTGTCCTATACGTTTTGAGTTAATTATCTCTAATTATTGCTTCATTATATGTGTATAGTTGCTGACGTGATATCAATTGGAACAAGTTAAACAGCATTGTTGAAGTGCTTTGAGATGATATTCGTCATGACTTGGTGATGTATAAATAAAGCGGAATTGAATTGAAGTTTCTCAGTGGTAATGGACTCAGAATGCATGACTCCAGAGAAGTTAAAATTTCATCTTATTGATTATTGTCTGGGAATCAGTGGCAGGATAATCCAAAATACAAAAATGCAATAATAAACGATGAAGGATGTGAACGCTGCACCTGCAGACAATTCCTACTGGAACCATGACAGAGAGCATTTAGCATGTTGTCTGCTTGAACTGCTGATTGATACTGAATTATTTTATGGCATATTTGGTCACAGTTACAAAACATTATACCTGTTAATAAGTAATTAAATAATACATCATTAAACTGTGATATTATCCAGAAAAAAAGATTATAAGTGTAAGAATAACAAATGAAAAGAACAAAATGGTTAAAAATGATTTTGTAAGCAGCTGTTGGAAGGAATACCCTCCTGTGGTGGTCCATATTGAAGTGAACTTGGAGAAATCTCTGACTTAAGATGTTATATCCTAAAAAAGACATAAAGCCCAAATGAAGGTAATAGAGGCAACAACGATATGCAGCTCTATTTTAAGCTCTCACCAGCAGATATTTAGTCACACTAAGCTGTAATGATCCATGATGGGAAGCCATCTCTCTGTATTCTTCCACTGTTTTCCCATGTTGACGCTCCTGTCACCTCCTGTGGGATAATGATGCACATGAGGCAGAATCTCCCACTGGGTCCCTCTTTTATCTTAAGTTGCTGAATCAACCGCATCCACTACAGCTCTCAAGAAGAGAGTCCTTTTAATTCAATTGAGAATGTTTTTCCATCTCCATTTATCTGTGTCAGTTTAATCACTTTCTTTCTCTCTGTATATTGTATATCATTTCCACTCTTGCTGTCCATCCTCCAGTTCTGTTATTTAATCCAGATGAGCTCTTCTCTGCTGTCATCACTACCTGTCAAATAAAAGCTGCATCCCTGTATGGAAGCAGCACCTGCACATGCTGAGCAACAAGCCATTCAGTCTTTAAGGGAAGAGACACATAAATACGTAGCTGCAAATAGTAGATGTGGGTGTCACAAAATCCTTCAAACCCGCATCCTTTTACAAGCACAAAGAAGCAGTTAAAATAGCAGGTTATAACACCTTAAACATGGGTACTTTTAGTAGCCTCACTTCTCTGCTGAGAAAACTCAGATGATGATGAAATTTGAAGCAGAGCAACATCTCCAAATGATTGTCATTACTGAAGTGTGTTTTACCTCATATCCCAGCTAACATAAAAAATCTTGAATGCACTGGGAAAGTGTTTAATTTGCATTTACTATCTCCCATATATACTATGCAGTAGTGATAGTTATTTCTTGACTTTAGCTTCAAGCAGCATATGTGAAAACAACAGCATGCACGCTCCAGTTTTAATGAAGGTACAACGCGCACTTCTGCAACACTGTGTACTGATCACATTTTTGTTACAGAAACCATTGTTTACAGACTCTTACCTGTCCAATATAGGCTCCGAAACTGGCAGAACCAACTGATGAACCCACAAACACAGCAATTCATTTGTTTTTTTGTCTTCAAGAAAACTGGCAGTTTTACTTAAAGAGCCTCAATGTCTGTGCTCCAGCTAAAAATAATAAATTAGCCTAATTTTTCTAGAAAGTTGTGCTTATTAAATACTGTGATCTACTACAGCCTGCAGGATTACGTGTAAAGTACTACCAGCAATGGGAAAAGATTTAATCAGACTGATTTAAAACCTGATTAAATGTCTGTTTAACAGACAACTTTTAATGCACAAATACTTTCAGCTATGTCTCCCAGTTAAATAAAAACTTAATCCATTTCATGCAATCCTGTAGTAGACAACATTAACATTGATTTTACAACTTACTGTGCCACCCTGATGCAACAGGATATGTACAATAGAGAGAAAAACTCATGGATTTTATTGGTTTTATCAATTAATTTGTCGGGAAAACTTGCTAATCTAAATTACAATAATTTCTAATCACAATGTGCCTGAGCTTGTATGTGCACAGGTGCCATGAGACGTTTCCAGCGTGATTAACCGTTTAACATGTAGAGTCGATAACAAACTGCAACAAAACTTAGTTCCACATGAGCGACAATGCGAGTGACTTGTTGCCAATGGACATACCAGGCAAGTGCTTGGGGCCCCGAGCCAGAAGGGGCCCTGAGGGCCGATCAACATTGAATCGTAGCAGAGCAGTGACAACGGAAGAATTTGCAACGACAGTGGTCGCCCGGTGGAGTAATCTCTGAAGGGGCCCTGCATCTACCTGCTGCTCATGCTGCCTCTCATGGAAACAAACCTGATGAGAGCAGGTCTATCAGAATGAAGAGAAGTTATTCATGTGGCAGTGTGAAACCAAAGAAAAAAAAACAGGAAGAGCGAAAAGAGCATCAAGAAAGTGGTACGTAGAAGACGATCCATCCATCCATTATCTGTACCCGCTTTATCCGTTTCCGGGTCACGGGGGTCTGTCGGAGCCTATCCCGAAGCATATCAGGCGAAAGGCAGGGGTACACCCTGGACAGGTCGCCAGTCTATCCAGGGCCGTAGAAGACGATACATATGTTAATTTAGCTCAGAGCAGCTGAGTCTGTCCTGCTGATGTTGAATGTCACAGTAAAGACACCTCAACTTGTTTACTCATCCAGCAGGCTGAAAATAAAATAACTATCTTGGACAAAACTCGTTCTGCAGCTATCAAACCAAAGCTGTGTCCAGGTAAAATGAACTGAAAAGATAAGAATGCAAAGTTATAGAATTAATTGGCCAGAAATTTAGAAAAAGTGCTTCTAAGGTGCATGGATGGAAACAAGTGTGTGTTGTGTGCCAGTGGTGTTTATATTTTATTTTGAAACAATACAAATGTGCAGTATTTAAAAAAATATTTTCTTTCACATTTTTTGTCTGTGTCAGATTATTTACTATGTAAGGTTAATTAATTAGCAGGAGGGGCCCCTGTGACAGGGCCCCACGAGTTCTTAATAACCAAAGGGAAAAAGTGTGTGCACCACTGGGATGATGTCTTGATGCAGGTAAGCTTGTTTGTATCATAACTATTGCTGGGTATTCTTCTCAAACAACTCAGCGTTTATGTCAGTTCCAGTATTGCTCCAGATTGTCAATGTGTTCTTTGATAATTTGCTAATAAGTTGTAAGTCGCTTTGGAAAAAAGCGTCTGCTAAATGACAGTAATTGTGATTTCTTTTTTGAGAAAGCAGCGAGCGCCATGCTTGTTTAATGATGTTTGTATGGTAAACAGATGAACAGGTCTTTACCAGTCCAGGGACTTCTTCAAGCCTTAAGATGTCAGGTAGGTTGTTCTTCGCCTCACTGAGGAGAGGAGCCACACTGCTGAATGGATGGATTTATAAATGCTTTAAAATTACTTTGTGTTCCTTGCCAACCTTATAATTATTATCAACTACTCTTGATTGTATGTCTTTATATATTTCTTTTATTTTAGGCATGACTTACATCAATAGATGACTATTATGACCAGGAAACTTAAAATGTTTGAGTATCTTTTGCGAGTCAAGTACCTCTTAACCACACCTCTAAACTCATTTCCTTTACTGGTCTCCAGCTGTGCAAAATATTGACTCCAATTAGCTTTCACTGAAGTAATTAGTCTATTGCTTCACTTATTTTTTTTTCCACCGGTGCAGTGTTTAATAGGTGTGTTTAATAAAGACAGAAGTAATTATAATTGTGTGTTATCAGCTTAAGCACATTATGTTAATTAATCATTGTGACTCAGATCAGATGCTGATCAGATCACATTTTATGGCAAGTGCTTTTTCTTGTCACATTATTTTATATATTTTTGTGCAAAAATTTACTGTAAAATTTCAATTACTGAAAGTTCTGCATAGACTGGTTATTATTTTACTTTTGTGATGGAGAGGAAGGAAGAATTCCTGAGCCGGTGGGTAGAGACCGTGTGTAGCACCTGCCTAATTACTGACTGTTATTAATAATCTGCAAGCGGAGGTGGTGACGAGCCGGAGGTAAGGAAGCTCATAAGTATGGAGGTGGATGGGGATGCAGGTGGGTACTGTCATCTTGGCTGCGTGATTTAATGGTTTGGTTCTATTCAGAAAGTGTAAAGCAGGGAGGCTGGATTTCTACTTTGTATAAAAAGGGACCAGTTGCAAAGTTGCAGCAATCAGTGGTACTCTGTCTCAACATTTACAGTCCCGCTTCAGTCTCATGCTCTACAAGCTTCTGCAAATTAACATCATTCTGGTCCAAGAAGACGTCCCAACACGGAGGTCTTTCATCGAGCCAGCTGAGCTTTTCTTTAATATGTCTCTTGTGTGTTTTGAGTAGGTTTTTTTTTTCTCATCAGCCTCATGAGAGTTTTAATAATGGGGTCTAATAGTGGGAGAACCATAGACATGAACTGCAGAAAGTCTTCATGTTCTCAGTTGGTGTGCAAATGATTTTAATAAAAATTCATTATGATGTCCAGTTTCCTGGTTGTTGTGATACTGAGTAATAAAAGATATTGTCTGTATAGCCTGAAAGGTGGGATCTTTACATATGTTTTTTTATGGTACAGTAATTTTTGTACGTACGTTCATACATACGTACATACATACATGCATACATACGTACATACATACATATATACATGCGTGCATACATACATACATGCATACATACGTACATACATAATTCAAATGTACCTTTGGTGTTATTCTGTGGCCTTAGATTTACCAGACTGATAGTTTTATACTACAACATTTTAACAAACAAGTAATAAGAGTTTGACTAAACTCAATACTGAATACTTGGGTTTGGATCCGAAAAATCAAACAAGGCTCTAAAAAATAAAACGCCCACAATCCTCTCTTTGTGCTTCTATTGGGCCTGTTCGATGGCCTTCACTGCAGGACTGAATAAACCAAACAGAAGCTGACCAGGGTTGTTTATCAAGAAGCGTTCAGGATTTTACAACAGCAGAGCAACATTCATACTACGAGTAACCAGCAGTGATCAACATTTATCTGCCAGGAGGAACAGCTTTACATTTTGCTTTAGCTCCTTTACATTAGAACATAAATTGTCTCCACCAGAGGCTAAGCTAAGATTAGATACAAAGAATGAGTCCAGAGGGCCACATTCAAGCTCAATTTGCCTCTATAATCAGTCTCATTTTGTGGTCCCCCTGCAGTGGCTCCAGCTCTTTACAAACTATAATTCTCACACCAGGTAGAATTCAAAGGCAATTAGCCACACCAGAGAAGTTATTTCACTGCAATTATAACAGATTTGGCAATTATCACCATGTTTCAATGTCACAGAGGGATGAATATAGCCCTTGGTATTTAGTGAATTGATAATCCAATAAAACAGATGAAGCAGAAGGGGGCGAACTGGTGAGATGAATGCCAGAGGGCTTCATCTCTATGGGGGGGAAAAATACACTCATTAAACTATTATAGTCACATCATGTATCAAAATTAGGTATCAAAGCGCATGCTTCTATCAGCCAACTGGTTTTTTATCCAGAGCTGCTCATATGCAGGGCACCTGTTTTTTTCATGACTTCACTGATGTCACATTCAAACCGACAACTGACAATAACTTTTGATCAAGGACCTGTATTCTGTTCTTTTGTATTCCTCTTCAAAAGATTAAAAACACATATTGCTACATGCCTGCGGGCTGACACCGAGCACTCTTTACTGAAAGCAAAGAGTGATTTTGTTTTATTGCCCCTGTGCATCTTGCAGACATTTTTCATCACGCACTGTGATTTGTCCGTGGTTGAAGGCAACTTGATACTCGGCCACTTCTGTCTGTATTTTTGTCATTATTCCTGCAGCATCTTTCAGTTGTATATTCTTTTAAGAAAGCACCTTGACATGCCAGGGTTTTTTAAGGTACCGCTGATGTCATCTCACCAGACCCAGGTGGACGGGAGACTGACATTCCTTTTCAAGCTTCACAAATCTGTCAACACAAGTATTGCTGGCACAAAATGGATTCCAGAGGGAAGAGATGACTCACACTCACACATGTGCTCTTAGGAACCCACCAGAACCATTTACATGTAAATTATCCACACAAACATGTCACACGGAGGGACAGACAAGTGATCTTTGTGTATCACCCTAACAGTTCTCCTTTTACTTTGAAGATGGGTACAGTGTGTGATGGTTTCAGTGCTCTTCACTCAACCTCCCACCACTGATCTAACAGAGAGGATCGGTTCAGTCTGGGTCTGTCCAACTCTCTGTCACCTGTGAGAGTTTGCAGCATATGAGAAGTACTTGGAGTTTCATTTTCTTTTAGCTGTGTGATAGTTCATGCTGAAATGTGCCTTCACAACAGCAATTTTGGACAATTTGGGGGACTTGCTGTCTCCTGCATGTTTTAGAGAAGATCCAACACTGCCCATCTCCTAATGAATCCAGGATAAAGCATCAGTAGGTGAAAAAGAAAATGCCATGCACCAAGACGCATTAGGGTCTGTCATCTCATTATGTTTCTATCAAGACTGTTTAGCTTAAAAAAGGAGAAAGTCACAATCAAGGCACATAGAACTGTGCTGAGTTATGTGTTAATAAAAAGTAGAGTAATTTCATCAGCATTACTTGTGTGCATGTGTGTAAGACCTCTTCTTAGACCTTGATAGTGTGATGGAAGATGTAATAAATGTGGCCCTTAAAGCAGAGTCTGCTGGACTCTGGAGTCAGTAGGCCTCTGGACTAGTCTGAGTGAGATTCACATTCAGATGGCCCCATTGCAGGCAAAGGTTAATATAAATATAGCCATCCTTCAACAAGTGAAGTGAGGGTTAGTAGACCCTGCATAGACATAATCATACAAGAGTGTCTTACTGGCATTAAACCTTAAATACACAGGTTTATATAATACCATTTTTTTTCTTGTGTTTTGTTTTTTATTATTATTTTTGTTGTTGTGCTGTGTGTGATCCAGAAACAATTACCAGAGAGCACCATCACGTTTACAAAGCAACAAAAGTCATTTCAGCCGGGTAAATCGTTCAAAAAGACTAGACTCTGTGTTCCAATATCAAGGTTGTAATTGATTTTAATAAAAGGTTTTGGTAAAAGGTCAAATAGCACTCTCTAAGTGGACCGGGCCATTTGTGATGTCCATTAAGAGCATTTTTAGGATTACCAATGTGATTTGAATCTAGACAACCTTCACCTTAGTGGGAGCAAAAGAATCAAAAATATCTGACATTTTAGAGTTGGAATTATCTAGTAGTTCATTTACTGAGTTACAGGACAGATGGGGATGGAAGAGTAGATTTGGTTTAAGGTTTTAGTTTAGTTGTCCTTAAAAAAGCATTTTTCATTACATCTTTGTAATTACGTGAGTGGGTCGAGATGGTGCTTTCAAAGAAAACAGAAAAGTTGTCAGACAGGGCCTCATCAGTCACAAAGACCCTGAAAATGTTGAGACCCTCACTGATGACCAAGTCCAAAGTATGTCCCCATTTGTGCGTTGTTTGTTACATGTTGAGTCAAACCAAAACTTTTTAGCACGTCACACACTTCTTTATCCCCTCTGTCTTGAGGGGGTGTCAACATGGATGTTAAAGTTTTCCACTATGACAGACAGCAGGTCAGTTATATCATTTAAACAATTTGCATTGTGTTTTGGAGTCCTGTAGACATTTTCAAACATGACTCGAGACAGACCCTTTAGCTGAACAGACAGATATTCCAAAAAGTCCAATTTTCCTAAGAAGAGCTTTTACACGTCAGTGAATCGTGAAACAGGGTGGCGACCCCTCCGCCTCCCTTATGCTCTCACTTAGAAAACTAAAGATGGGAGGCGTCGACTCCATCACAGCAGGTGTCTTAGTGTTTTCATCTAACCATGTTTCTGTTGAGAACATAATGTCAAGGTTATACTCAGTAATTAAATCATTGATTAAAAGTGGTTTTCCTGACAGAGACGTGATGTTTAACAGCCAGTTGAAGTGACTAAGCGACTGGTATTAATTTGTGGGAAAGTTGTGATTGACAAGGAATAAATGTTCATTTTGATGCTTGTATTCTGCTTCTAATCTTGTTATCTTGTCTTTTTCTGTGATTTATTAGTGCAGATATCTTACAGCATTCCCTGAAAGGGAGCCCAAGCTTTTCCTGGAAAGAGTCACTGCCCATAATCCTACCGCCTGGGCCCAGTACATTTCAGTTAGTTTCTGGAACGTTCTGAACACAAACAGCCTCGTCATCCTCGATATGCTGCGGAGACAGATCATGACGCCACCTTGAAAGAACAGTTTGTGGAGGAGGTGGGGGCGAGCTCAGCGACTTTTGGTGGATGCTCGTTTAGAGATGGAGATTATGAGGAAAAAAGATGAGATTTGGGTGTGGTGTGAGTTGGATTCCACTCCTCACTGGGTTTTTCATGTTGTCAGTTAAATCCAGGAGTAGGGAGTCTGGGCTGAGTGGAGAGAGTGAAGAGGTGGGTGGTGTCCAGGGGGGAGGTTTGGGGTCCTCTGTTGGAGCTGAGGGGGGGCTCCACTTGTTGTCCTGTTGGAGTCTGGGGGCACTCCACCTGTTGTGGACAAGTAATAGTCTGTTTCTGGGTCTGCTGTCTTCCGTGGTCCTTCCTTATCTCAGCAGGCTGTCGCAGCTGTCCTTCAGATTGTCGTCTTGATTTCCTTCCCTCCTGTTCTTGGTGGAGGACTATTACTGCTACTTCTAAAGTTTTGTTTGTCTGTTTTCTTTGAAGAAACTGAAACTAATCTGGACCAAAGACTGTTTTCAGCTAACATGTTATAACTCTGGCTCTGTGAAGGAATGTCGTATCCGTGTCCTTGGCAAAGGTCACTCCCACTTCTTAGGCATTTTTCAGCGTAACAATGGGAACTACCTTCTGTGCACAGTATAGTCATGGCTATAATGGAGGATGGTTGTGGACAGGTCCACCAGCAGTTCTGCTAACTATCAGAGAATCAGTGGATACATTTTAAATAAAAAAATGTGACATATAAAAAAGTGGTTGCGGGCAGAATAGGAAAAATAATACTTGAAAAACTTAATTATTAATTTTTTCTAAGTTGGATCTGTTATGCTTAAGGTAGTTTTGACCTAGAATGCAAAGCATGTACCATACTGAAAGGTTAAAAGATATATTGTCTTAAAAATGCAGAGTTGTAATAACATGAAGATCCATTAGGCTAAGTGCAGCTGTGTTCTGGGGTTCTCATCTAAGTGGTGTGGGTGTCAGCTTCTGGATGTCATAAAAAGTCTCCATGGCAGAGAGGTTGGGGTTCACGCTTGCATTAGGTATCTTTGGCAGGACACAAAGGTTAATGATAGGTAATCCATAACCAAACAATGTATACGCTTAAGACAAAAAGAAATAGATGATCAGATGTGACTTCTGCAAGATAAGCTGACAAAGTGACAGTCATAAGATGCACTGGAAAAAAATGGATAATAAAACAGATGGAAAAATGGATCACAAGTGCATGTAGACACTCACATAAAATGTTATTGTAGCATTTTTCCACTTGTGCATATCTTGAATGTGAAGAACCTTGTTCAAAGAACATTTGAAGAACCTTTTTTTTTTTGGCAAATACATATGACTTTGAATGAAATCTCCCCTCCTCGGATCTCATGTAGATTTCTTATTTTCAGAACATTTGATCTTAAAGAACATAAATAAGCTTTTGTCAGGAAGTGCTGTCTCATTCATTAGAAACATTGGGATGTGTAGGACAAAACCTCCATGCGAGATCAATAAAAGCAAAGATGCTCTGCAAGGCCAGAGTGAAACTGCCTTTATGTTCTGCCAGACAGGGTTGTTAATGATATTGCCACTGAATTGATAAAAGGTGATGCCGGTGGTGGACCTTGTCAGTTTTGAAAAGTCATCCTTTTTAGATCAAACTACATAGTTGCTACATATTTCACAAACACTGGTTGTGTCTGCACAAAGACAATCATTTTTGTGGAAACACTGGCAAAGGCTGAATGTCATCATTCCTGATGCTGGTGAATGAGTGAGCACCCGCAATTCTGTAGTCCTCAATCAGTTGGTCCTTTAAATGAGAGTACAGATCCTCCAATGGGACAATCCTTACAAGTATGATAAAAGCAGAAGAGTTTTTTGATGTAATTGAAAGACCTTGACTGCTTTTCTAGTGCCCAATAGATCTAACTGTATATTGATGTGATGTTGAGGAACCTGTAATGTGCATATGGTTTGCTTCACATATAGTGATGCCAGGATTAAGACTCAGACTCAGACACAGAGGGAGTCACTCCCAAGGTGTGTGTGTTTCAGACAAAAAATGCAAAGACCTAAACAAATTGCTTCATGGCAAATAATGTGATAAATAGAGGCTCCAGCATTAAGACAGGACATAAAAGTAAGAATATTTTTACTCAGATGCACTAATTATTTTGTTTTTACCTGTATCTTATCATTCTGTTTAGCTGCTGTTCCACAATAGTCATTATAATAGACCCAGCACTTTATTATTATAGTTGTGAGGATCTAAAATTCAATGTGTGACATTTCATTACATTATATTACTATAATGTTTGTATTTAATTTTTATAATGTCAAGCCATACGGTGCAATGAAGTTTAGCGAGGCTTTATTAAAGTCCCTCTGATTTACTCAATTCAGTAACCTCTTGTTGGCACTGCTTGTGGTCTGGAGGTGTTTGGTGCCTTCCTTAGTTGGTGATTCCCTGTGCACCCGGAGCTGCGCCTCGCCCCTCGGCACCATGATGCTGATATCACTTCAGGAGGGCGGTGCAGAGAAAGAGAGAGAGCTACGTGTTGCTGCGCAGCAACAGATATAAGAAGAGAGGGAGGAAACAGAGAGAAAGGAATTCCCTCGCACAAACAAAAGCGGCTGTCAGGGCGTATCAGTACCTATGGCGCTCTGCTTTTTTCCCGTAAAAAACAGTAAATGTAATCGATACGCGTAGCTGAAGGCGGGTTAAAACCCGGCAGATGCAGGATGTAAAGACAAACAGATACAAAAGAAAAAAAAACATTCGGGTGCATTTATTTAGGGACCGTATTATTCTCTGACTTAAGGCAAAATCATCTTTAACATCACGCCGACGTCTCCTGAAGGACAATCTGTCCAAGCTCAAAGACATCAGCCTACCAGAGACAAACCGACTTGGAGCTCAGAGGACAAAGGTCTCGTCGTTTATGAATCAGAGGTTGCCAACAAACTGCAATGTGCCACCACTGAAAATGAAGAGTCTTCTGGGAGTACTTGAGGAACTGGACGAGCTTTAAAGTAAGTTCATGTACATGTGCTGTTTTTCAGCGCCAGTTGTAAGTCATAACTGCTGTCTAATGGAAGACACGTGGAAATTAAAATGCATGGTTTATATATATATATATATATATATATATATATATATATATATATATATATATATATATATATATATATATATATATATATATATATATATATATATATATGTGTGTGTGTGTGTGTGTGTGTGTGTGTATGTATATATATATACATACAGAGAGAGAGAGAGAGAGAGTTGTTTTTTAATCTATAGTTTAATAACCTAACTTCTCGTCTATTCCTGTATCCTCTTTGAATGTGCGTGCGTCTCTTTCTGTCTGTTTCACTTTGTCTCATTGTGGATTGGTCTGACTGACTCCGTGTCTTTCATTCTTTCTCTTTGTGCGCCCTGCGTTGGTGCGTGTCTCTCTTTCTAGTCATGACAGGTCATGTCTTGGGGGAGCCGGGCGGCGGGGCACACATGGATGACAACGCGGCCATCCGCATCAATGTGGGCGGCTTCAAGAAGCGTCTCCAATCTGACACTCTATCCCGTTTTCCTGAAACGAGGCTCGCGCGTCTCCTCCAGTGTCAGTCCAAAGAGTCCATACTTGAGCTTTGCGATGACTATGACGACACGGAGAAAGAGTTTTACTTTGACAGGAACCCGGCACTCTTCCCTTATGTGTTGAATTTCTACAACACGGGTCGGCTGCACGTCATGGCTGAGTTGTGCATCTTCTCCTTCAGCCAGGAGATTGAGTACTGGGGCATAAACGAGTTCTTTATCGATTCTTGTTGCAGCAGCGCTTACCACTGTAGAAAAATGGACCAAGACCGAGATGACTCGGAGGACCGAAGCGATGAAGGAAGCACCACTTCATCGTTTGACGAGCTGTTGGAGTTTTACAACGACGCCTCCAAGTTTGACAAGCAGCTGCTGGGGAGCGCACGAAGGCGCATCTGGTTGATGCTGGATAACCCCGGCTACTCGGTGGCCAGCCGCATCATCAGCATCCTCTCCATCCTGGTGGTCCTGGGCTCAATTGCCACGATGTGCATGAACAGCATGAACGAGTTCAGCCTGTTAGACAGCGAGGGTCAACCCACGGAAGACCCACGTTTCGAGACAGTGGAGCACTTTTGCATGGGCTGGTTTACTCTGGAGCTGGTGGCCAGGTTCTTCGTGGCACCGAATCTCCTGCATTTCTTTGATCACCCGTTGAACGTGATTGACTTGGTTTCAATCCTTCCGTTTTACCTGACGCTCGTCATAAACCTGGTGGTGGAGAGCAGCCCTGCTCTGGCCAATCTGGGACGAGTAGCGCAGGTACTGAGGTTGATGAGGATTTTTCGCATCCTGAAACTGGCTCGTCACTCTACAGGGCTGCGCTCCCTGGGGGCCACCCTCAGAAACAGCTACAAAGAAGTGGGCCTACTACTTCTCTACTTAGCCGTCGGGGTATCGTTTTTCTCCGTCATGGCCTACACTGTGGAAAAAGAAGACAGCGAGGATTTCTCGACCATTCCGGCGTGTTGGTGGTGGGCCACGGTCAGCATGACCACCGTGGGTTACGGAGATGTGGTGCCCGTGTCCATAGCTGGCAAGCTTACCGCCTCGGCATGCATCCTGGCTGGGATCTTAGTTGTAGTGCTTCCGATTACGCTGATTTTTAACAAATTTTCCCTTTTCTACAAAAGACAAAAGCAGCTCGAAATTGCCATGAGAAGCTGTGATTTCGACGGGGGAATCAAAGAAGTACCCTCAGTTAACCTGAGGAACTATTACGCACACAAAGTGAAATCCCTCATGGCGAGCTTGTCAAACATGAGCCGAAGTTCCCCCAGTGAACAGAGTCTGAATGAATCATTACACTGAAACAGGCGCATCTGGGCCTGTCGGTCATGTTGGCTTCACTTCATTGAATGCGGCTGCGTAGGGAGCTGTCCAGGGTGCTAACGCCCCCTGGCCAAGAGTCCGCCTCTCTGTAGCTCTGTGCAATAATGTGTTCATTTATTTGTCCATCACAGTGACACAGTATAAACAATCCAAATGGCATCTCATCTGCACTATTATGGTCGTTCACCAAAAAAAAAAAAAAAAAAGACAGTGTCATAGATAGTGTCACACCAATTCCCTCCATGCAGCTATAGTTGCCATGATGAAATATATCTGAAGTAACACTGACTGTATCTGTTCAAAAGAGACTTGTTTTGTTAAAGTGATGTAGAAATAATACAGTACTTCAGGTGTATGGTAAAAACTATATACATTAAAGACAAAAGTACACAAGATCCTTGATTTTCTAATGTCCAGAGCAGCTACCAACGTGGTTTCTAAATGTGTCTTGTTGATTGAGATAACACATGTAGGCTCGCAGGGGAAGAGCAGAGCTGATAGGGATGACTGACACAATATATCAAACAATTTGACAGGCATAGCAGCAACCATTCACAAGTGACATATTGAATAAATTCATTTTTGCAGGACTGGATTTTATTTTGGCTGCACAGTCATTTAGTTATACTGCCTTGATGGAAAAATGAAAACAAAATATTTAAAAACTGGCTTTCTACATGCCAAGACAGATGTAGGCATATTTCATTGTCATCTCAGTGTTTAACTGTTTAATTCTTGTTTTTCAGTGTACAGCACATTAATTTATGTATTGTTGCTTCCCCCTGCTTGTTAGCTTTAAACATAAAAATACATATATTTATGTATATATCTTTTTTTTCTTCATCAAGTCTCAAGGTGTCTGTCCATAACAGGTTTTTGTACATTTCTTTGCTTGTTCTGGTCAGCTGTTGTAACAGCTCTCTCATTTAAGGCAGTAGCACCAGAAATTGAATGAAACACTCAGTAACATTGATTTCCCTTTAAAAGATAAGAGCCAATTTGTAAAAGCAGACTCCAGCACTAAAAAGTTTTTTTTTTCTTTTTTTTATTGTGGAGAAGAGATGGAGGGAATTTAATATCTATATTAATATTGACTTGTGCCGTTTCACTGAAAGAGCAATTTATTTCGTTCATTTTTCAAATGAAAAATGAGCAGCTATTTCTTACCAAAATACTTTAGCTGTTACTGAAAAACTATAATCATATTACAGATATTCAAACATTTATATACTTCTCTGTAAGTGATGTTGAAGGATAATTTTAGGCTTAAGGTCCCCAGAGAAAAGAAGAAAATGTGTTAATAGTTAGGTGCTGATTTTTCAGACAACACATTGTTCTATTGCTATAACTGAACCTAAAATTACGTGTTTAAAAAAAGGCAAAAACTTTTTTTGAATAACAGAATGTATTTATTCAAGGAACAAAAGGAAAATAATTGAACTGCACAGCGCTGGTATCAGCGCACTTCAACTAGAAGGTCACGCATACTTGTTAAGTCCTAATAAGAAATCTGAGTCTTTCCAATGTCTTTTTTAAATATTTCTGGGGAGCTTATTTGAAATTGTATTTGCCCTCAAAGTCCAATTATATAACCTTTTGTTTACCCATAAACCTTTAAAAAACTCCTCCCGAGTGCAAATCCACAACACTGCTGCAATGCCAAACTAGTATGGAAAAGTTGTAAAATGGGTTCAGAGTGACAGTGGGTGACATCCTACTGAATCAACAGAGGCAGTCTAAAAAAAATAAAACAAAGCTACAGCAGGTTTCTCCTGTTTCCATCTAAGGGAGAGGAAATTAATTATAGAATTAAGGAGAACACTTAACTGTGCTTCAGGACGGCAGGCATTAAAAATAACATTAACAAGATTTGTAGCTTTGTCCAATGTCATCCAAGCCCAAAAAGACTGGGCTCACGAGTGTGTGCAGGTCATTGTGACTCCTGACGGCAAAGATGGAGGTGTCTGGCCCCTTCTCAGCCTCCCCTTGGCTCGCCGGTATCATTACCATCTGACTGTGGTGATAGATGTAAGTAAGGCTCAGGGCCTGTTTGGCAAACAGACAGCAGTGGCACAGGCTATTAAATGATGGCCATGGCAAACATAAATCAGTCTTCTTTACCAATAACCAACAAAGCTTAAATGTCCAGTCCAAACAACCTTAAATTCATGGCTCAAACAGCGAGTAAGAGTCTCCATAAAGGAGTTGACAGAGTTTTGTCTCTCTCTCTCTCTCTCTATCTCTCTCTCTCTCTCTCTCTCTCTCTCTCTCTCTCTCTCTCTCTCTCTTTCTCTGTCATTTTCTCACATTAAAGCATTTGAAGGTGTCCTTGCTAATCTAAGTTAATTATAAAATCAAACAGGTGTCCTCTGATTAAATGTTTATCGATTTAAATTAGACTCCCTGTAAAAGTTCTTTGGGCCTGGGTTTATTTGGTTTTTTTTTTTACAGAGAGAGAAGAGTGCATAAAAAAATATTGACAACCTGGCAACCCTACCAAACTTATTATTACAGATCTGACAAGGAAAAAGAACCAAATGGTGTGCGTGTGTGCTAACGTGCGTGTGTGTGTGAACACTGTACACTAACATACCAGACAGCGTGTCTAATGGGGAACTTATTGAAGCTGGCAGCACAGGCGTCATCTCCAGTCTTCTCTGTATTGGTGGTTTAAACTCTGTTACTAAGCAGGCGTTCCGTGTTGTCGCACATTACCATCTGCTACAATCCCCTCTGCTTTAAACAGTGTGGGAAGATCTGATCTTTTCAGTGTGGCTTATTCCTTTCTCTCCTCACACTTTTGACGTCTTCCCACCATGTTTGATCTGGTGTGAATGTCTCCAAAAATAATTTCTTATTACATGGATCAAGATATGGCTAATTATCACATCCAGATCTCGTGCAGATATAGAATGCAAGTAATGCTCAACCTAGGCGGCAGATTGGGTTTCTTTATGCCAGTTTTAGAAACTCAAAATAAACAACACAATGCATTTCTCTGGCTTGCGGAAGCTTATATCTTACTTGTAGATCTTGGATTATCGATTATTTAGACATATTTTTATTTTTAGATAATAATTTGGGTCTAGCCTGCACTTTATTTAGAACCATGTGGACTTATATGAGTATTTTTCAAAACTAAAACCGCAATAAATATTTTACGCTTAAAGCAAAAGATGTGAATCAGATCTGAGAATTTACAGCATCAAGAGCAGATATATTTTGAGCTCCTGATAGTGCATGCATGTATCCTAAAGTGCTAATACTCAGCAGGTATAATTGTTTATGTTTACATTATGTTTTCCTGTCGTTGGCTGAACTGCCAGCCAAGGTAAAACAGGCCTAGCACCAAACCCCATGTCATTTTGCTCTTTACACTGTATATATTCTGATTTATGAAAGTTTTGAGAGCAAGTCACTTCATACAAAATGAAACTCATTTGTTGTTTAATTTATATGTGTATAGCTTAATTAGAACAAAAACCCAGGGCAGTAATACTACAGAGTATTATTGGAAGGTATTAGTAACAAATGTTTTCATTACTGGTATGCTCAAGTGTGAAATGAAATCACTGTGAATATCATAAAAAAAAGTTTAAAAAAAATGTTGACCATTACTCTTGTTTTTTTGAGAGAAAAAATTAGTCAGAATACAAGTAGAGATAAGGAAGAGTATTAGGGCCACTGAAGAAAAGAAATACAATTCTGAATCAGAATTCTGACTTTGTTCTCAGAATTGCATTTTTTGGTTTGTGGGCCCCAATACTCTTCCATACTGAGACACATTAAAAAAGGGGGGAAAAGGCAAGTTTTCATATTTCATAAACTGATACCAGAAAATTTCAATTGAATAATTGTTTATTATTTTATTGATTGATTTATTTTACATGCATACACTTCTCTTGTCTTTGTTGTTGTTCTTTTGACAATATTCTTTTTAAATTAATTTTACATATTTTAATTGTCTATCCTTGTTGTTTCTGTTGTGCCTGTGGTCACAACAGAAATTAATATTTAACTGATTTTTGAACTCCAAGTCAGGTGGCAGTGAGAGAAAAGGGAAAGGTTTACTAGACAGGAATAAAATTATCCCTCTATGGCTTCAAGAAGGCAGCACTAACCAAGAGACAGAAAACAAAGCTGGAGGTGGCAAAGTTCAAGATGTTAAGATTTTCTTTGGGAGTGAGGAGAATTAAGAATGAGCACATCAGAAGACCAGCCAAGGTTAGATGTCCTGGAGACAAAGTAAGTGAAGCTAGACTGAAATGGTTTCGACCCATAAAGAAGAGGGATCATAAACACGCTGATGGAAGGATGCTGGAGATGGAGCTGCCAGATAAAAGAAGAGGGAAGTGCAAAGAAGAGATTTCTGGATGTGATTAGGGAAGATATACAGTTGGTTGGTGTAACAGAGGAAGATGCAAAAGACAGGGTGAGATGGAAACTAATCATCCACTAGTGGCAACTTCTAAATGGAAAAGATGAAAGAAAAAGAGGAAAACAAGGTTGTACTGGGTTACAGAAGACCAGCTATGACAAACTACTGCTGACGCTAATGGGAAGAACATTAATCTTGAAGGTTTTTGTCCATCAATAAAAGGGACTTAACCAACAATAATTAAATGATCAACAAATCAGGAATAAACTGGATAGATGCCTGCAATAACTTCATGGTGCTGCAAATATAATGAAATAACTTAAAGCCAAAAATAAATAAATAAGAAAATAACATCCATAATGAATTAAATGTTATGACTGTCGAGAGTATTTTTCTACTAGTGACGAAAAAATTGATAAAAGATAATCAAAGTCATTAGGTGTGATTGTGGTGTAGTGTCCAACATCTTGTGGTAGATGTTGACTTGTTTTCAATTACTTAAATGTGAGCATTTGAAATGTATTGAACTTTATTTTGGATAAAGAACTATTACAATATATTAAATCATCAAGAATTATACAAAACTACATTCAATTTAGTTCAATTCAATTTTATTTATATAGCATCTATTACAACATAAGTTGTCTCTAGTTGGTTTCCAGAGACCCAGAAAATGACCCCCGAGCAATTATTACATAAACAACGGCAGGTAAAAACTCCCCTAGTGGAAGAGAAACCTTAAACCAAACAGTGGCAAGAAAAACTCCCCTTTTAGAGGGAAGAAACCTGGATCAGGATCTGGATCATAAGGGGGGACCCTTCTGCTGAAGTCCAGGAGGGTAGAGCAGGAAAAAGGAGATCAGAGAGAATGAAGAAGAGAGAAGAGAGACACATATATATGGACAATGATACATATGCCAAAATATACTAGTAGCAAACACTCTCTCTATATATATATAAAGAACTCTATCTGAACACACACACACACACACACACACACACACACACACACACACACATATATAGAGAGACTTTGCAGATAAAATTCACAACTGAGGAATGCAAGGGAATCCTTCTTCTCTGAAGTCATCAACAAAAAAATCAATAGTTGTGCCCTATTTGCTACTGTGGACAGATGAACTCTCCTGTGTCAGTAGCATCTGAACTCCACTAAGACCTGCAATGAATTTTCCCACTTTTTTACTGAGAAAATCCAGATTAGAAAAGCAGTCCGTGCATCATTACCAAGTCCAGGAACAGCGCTGTCTCCAATCAAAACCAGCACAATTTTACCCAAACAACTACAAAAACCTGGGGGATATTATGGATCAGCTGAACTCCTGTTGTCTCAGTATTTTATCCACAGCTTTCTGTTTTACTCATCATGACATCTGATCTGATATAAATAGTTAACTCATCCCTTTTGTCAGGTGTTTTCCCCCAGACCTTGAAGACAGCAGTCATCAAACCGCTGTTGGACAAAACATACCCATCTTTGTCAGTCAGGTTATTTAAAAAATGTGTTTCAGCAGTTAAATACCTTCTTAACTCTGACCAACCCTTTTGACATCTTCCAGGCCAGTTTTTGTGCTCACCACAGCACTGAGACTGCCCTTGTTAAGGTGTTCAATAACATCCACATACATAAAGACTGTGGAAGAACCACAGTGCTGGTATTATTGGACCTCAGTGCAGCATTTGACACTGCTGATCAGGTATATTACTAGAGCAACTGAAAAATTGGGTTGGACTTTCTGGCACAGTATTTGACTGTTTTGAGTCTTACTTAAAGGACAGGGGCTACTTTGTGTTAATAGGTAACTTTACATCAGAATCAACAAAAGTTACATGTGGAGTTCCCCATGGTGCTATCCTAGGACCCCTCTTATTTACCATTCACATGCTTCTGCTAGTTCAGATAGTAATAAACAAGATAAGTCCCCATAACCCCACAACTTTACATTACAATGTCACCATTCGACAATAATCCCATACAAGCGTTGAGCAGATGCAAAAATCAATGAGTGGATGTGCCATAATCTTCTTCAACTGGACAAAAACAAAACTGAAGTAGTTGTTTTTGGACCAAAAGAAGAGCATTTAAGAGTCACCATACAGCTATTACAGCTACAAACCATTGACAAGGCCCAAAATCTGGGTTTAGTCATGGACATGGAGCTGAACCTTCAGAGACACATTAAAACATTTACAAAGTCAGCCTTCTATCACCTGAAGAACATCTCCAGGATCAAAGGACTAATGATTCAGCAGGATCTTGAAAAACTCATCCATGTGTTTATCTTCAGTCAAATTGACCACTGCAACAGTGACTTCACAGGTCTGCCTAAGAAGTCAGTCAGACAACTACAGCTGATCCAGAATGCTGCTGCCTGAGTTCTCACTAGAACTAAGAAAGTGGACCACATCACTCCAGTTCTGGCTCCCTGTATCTCAGAGAATAGACTTTAAATACTTCTGTTAGTTTATAAATTACTGAATGGTTTAGGACCAAAATACATCAGACTTGTTGCTGCCATATCAACCATCCAGACCTCTCAGGTGTTCTGGTTCAGGTCTTCTGGTTCAGGTCTTCTGGTTCAGCTCTGCTCTGTGTCCCCAGAATCAGAACCAAACATGTAGAAGCAGCATTCAGCTGTTATGCTCCACAGATCTGGAACAAACATCCAGAAAACTGCAGGAATAATGAAACCCTCAGTTCCTTTAAATCAAGGTTAAACACTCATGTGTTTACAGCTGCCTTTGACCGAATTATTTAAACCATTCTGAATTTAGATTTAAACAATCTTAATGTGAGTACTAAAATGTAACTCCAGCTTAAATTTAACTTTTTAAATTTATTAAAGCCCTGCACTGTAACTCAATCTTTCTTTTATTTCTCTTTACTTTTCATGTTTTCGTTATGTGAAGCACCTTGAACTGCTTGTTCCAGAAATGTGCTACACAAATAAACTTGCCTTGGCCTGCCTAGTTCAAGACTCTTTAGATATCATTCAAATGATCCGTCTCTTAAAGTTTTTAATTGGCTTTCCTCTTGTGCCCACGTTCAGAGAAGTTGGCTGCAGTCCTATGGACTAAACTTTTGATGAAAGTGACACCTGTAATCAGAGGAACATCAAGCTGCTTTGAGATGGTCTTTTAGCCTTTAACTTTAACATGCCTCTGTAATCTGTCTGATCTCCTCAGACAACTCTCTGTTTTGCTTTCTCTGGTCCATGTTCAGTGTGGTGAACACCATGATACTAAACAGCAGAGTCAAACTGGCTGACTCCAAGTTTGAAGACACCTGTGACTAAATTTCAGGAGACCCTTAAGTAAAACATGTCACTAAGTCAAGTGATCTTTTCTAGGGGTACCAAATAATTTGTCCAGGCAACTTTCATGAGTTTTGGGGGTTTTTTTTAACGATTCTGTTGGACTACAATTGAAGAGCAATGTCTGAATTTTATTAGTTAATGTTTAATAAATCATTATTTATTATTATTACATTTTCAAATTTAAGTTATTTCAGTGACCATTGTAGGTTTTTCTTTCTTTAATGGAAGGGGAATTTGTCCATGTGTGTATATAATGCACTTGAAAATCCAACAGGCCCGCATTTACACATTTAGTTCGACCTAACTGGCCTACAGCCACATGCAGGGGCGTTGCCACAACGACATGATGAAATACAGTCCAGATTGTTCTTTGATTGATGAGGAGAGCACTAAAAATGACACAAATTTGACAATACTTACATTGTTTATCATTTGTTTTTGTGTGTGATGTAATATTTTAACTGAAATGCGAGTACCAACAAGCTGAGAGGGCATATGTCATCACCTGATTTAAAAGAGTTAGAGAGACGTCTGTTAATATATCAGCCCTCCTCTCATGCCTGTGTACTGGGACAAGAGCACTGGTCCAATTACACTGCAAGATTAAACTGTAACTGTAGCTCAGCTTAAATAAAAATGTACTACGTGATCATTTCAGTCAAAGCTTGACAGTCTTATTTATTGGCCAGTTTTGTTTTAGACCCTGGGCCTCAGACTGTGTAGAGAATATAAGATGAAGTAATACTGGAACTGTTTAAAATCTTTCACCTCAAGATTGTTATTTCAGACAGCCAGTGCATTAATATTTGATTTTTTTTCTGAGCAGCTGGAATTTAATATGAGCATGTAAACCCTAAAGATTACTCTGTCTTTGCAGTCTTTGCAGTTGTATTCATATGAGTCGTCAACACTCCGGATGCCTTCAAGGATTTAATGAAAAGTAAAACCATGCTCCTCAGGTACTCACAATGCTATGGCATTATAGATAATCTTAAAGACTTTGACAGATTCTCAACACCCTCACATTGCAGCTTTGTAGGATTTTGGGGAGCTTAGCAAAGGCCTTGAAAGCACACAGCCCACACTTTTGATTGCACCATTGTGAAAAGACTTCTATTAATTTCTGTGACTAGAAGGATTCATCTGTGTTTGCATGGGAAGGTTGAGCTGTTTCAATCTCTTTTGGACTGTCTTTATCTTGTGGGGGTGTCATCTAAGATTTTTTGTCATTATTTATATCTCTATCTTAGAGTTTCTTTTAAAGCTCATGTATTCCACAGCATGTCTTTCCAGCTTTTGGACTGATTTTTTTAATGACAGTTTTTTTTGTTGTTTTTTTTTTACATTAGATAGCAGTTAACATTTATATTTCACCTCCCGGAAGTGCCTAGTGTCCTTGAATATCTGATTTAGTTAAGAAAAATAGACATCTTTTTACTTTGCAAGTACCATCAGCCCAGAATGATATGTCTGATGGCACACTAACACTCGCCCTCAGATTTCATTAGTGTGGGTGAAGAAGCCTGATGTATATAACAGCAAAAGCTTTCAGGACTTTGTCAGGATTACTGGCATGTTTTGCTCTAAATTTTTTGTGTTAAAACACTTTCACCTGCTTGTCATTGAAGCAGGCTGCATTTGATTCATTCTTCTCCCACATAGTAGATTGTAATGTGCCACTTTGTGAAAGAGTAAGTATTCCTCATAGCTTTTTGCTCAAGTCTCTTTAGATCTGCTGTCTTAGTGATTGCAAAGGCTTTGTTTTTTTTTTTTTTAAAGAAATTCTTTAGCTTCCCTTTGCAGGTTTGCTTTACTCACAAAAGAAAAAAAAAAATCAAATTCAGTTGCCATTGATAGTTAATTAAAAGAACTGTAGGTTTTTTCCGTCAGTATGTTAAGACGAAACTTTAGGTGTTGATGCTTCAATAAATGCTTAAACTTTAAATACATTTATCATTTTCTTCTTAGAAAAAAATGTTATATTCTCCTTAAATAGGACTTTTATTTACTTGTTCAAGTGTTTGTTAAATAATACAGACCAGTCTATGCATTAAATTATCTGCACCAGTACCAGGTTACTTTGAAACGTTTATATTCAGCTATTAGCAGACTCTTTAACCAAAGCAGCTTAAAACTGCTAGAAAAAAAAAAGCTAGAACAGCCCATTATTCAGTGTTAATAGAGGATAATAAAAATAACCCACGTTTTCTGTTCAGCACTGTAGCCAGGCTGACAAAGAGCCACAACTCTGCTGAGCCGTGCATCCCTGCAGCTCTCAGTAGTGAAGACTATATGAGCTTCTTTAGCAATAAAATTGTCAGAATTAGAGAGGAAATCGGCCAGGCCCACCCGGCAGTGGCTGTGGGCATTTCTTCAACTTTGGCTACTCCCTTATGCTCTGACCTGACTCTAGACTGTTTTGTTCCTGTTGTCGTCAATGGATCTAAATCATCCACGTGTCTGTTAGACCCCATCCCAACTCAACAACTTAAAAATGTTTTCTCTCTTATTGGTGCAACAATACTGGAACAGATCAACTTGTCCCTAGTCTTGGGATATGTGCCACAGGCTTTTAAATTCGCAGTAATCAAACCATTACTTAAAAAACCCTCTCTTGACCCAGACATTTTAGCTAATTATAGACCGATTTCCAACCTTCCATTTATCTCTAAAATTCTGGAAAGGGTAGTTGCAAGCCAGCTGTGTGACCATTTGTATAGAAATTATCTATTTGAAATTTTTCAGTCAGGGTTCAGAATGCATCATAGCACAGAAACAGCACTGGTTCGAGTCTCGAATGACCTTCTTTTGGCCTCAGATAATGGGTTAGTGTCCATACTGGTTCTGCTGGACCTCAGCACTGCTTTTGATACCATAGATCACAGCATTTTACTGCAGAGGCTAGAGTATGTTGTTGGGATTAAAGGGACAGCTCTAGATTGGTTTAAATCATATCTGTCTGATAGATTCCAGTTTGTTCATGTTCATGAGGTTTCTTCCGTACAGACAAGGGTCTGCTATGGTGTCCCGCAGGGTTCAGTGCTAGGGCTAATCTTGTTCAGTTTATACATGCAGCCCTTAGGAAGTATTATCCGGAACCACGCCATTAATGGTCATTGTTATGCTGATGATACGCAGCTGTATCTGTCTATGAAGCCAGATGAAACAGAACCATTAGACAAACTTCAGATGTGTCTTAAGGACATCAAGGACTGGATGTCCAGAAATGTTTTGCTACTAAATTCTAATAAAACAGAGGTTGTTGTTTGTGGTCCCAAACAGCTTAGGAAGGGATTAGATGGTGTTGCAATGGCCTCCAGTAAAACTGTGCAAAGCCTTGGCATTATATTCGATCAGGATTTGTCATTTAAACAGCATATTAATCAGGTTTGTAAAACCACGTTTTTCCACCTCCGTAATATCGCAAAGATTAGGAGCATCCTCTCCCAGAATGATGCAGAAAAACTAATTCATGCGTTCGTATCTTCTAGACTAGATTACTGTAGGCCTAGTGGTTACAGTGGTGGGCTTGGGCGTGGAGGACCCAGGTTCAAGCCCAGGGCTGGCCACAATGGTAAATCACTGGGGGCCCCTGAACAAGGCCCTTAACTCCCAATTGCTCCCCGGGCGCTGGTTCTAGCTGCTCACTAGTAAAACTAGTTGATGGGTTAAAAGCAGAGGTCCAATTTCGGTGTGTATCGTACATACGTGGTGTGCACGATGTCCATACTGACAAGAATGGTAATGAAAAAAAAAAAAAAAAGTAATTCTCTGAACAGCCTCCAGCTGATCCAAAATGCAGCAGCGCGAGTGCTGACAGGAATCAAGAAGAGGGACCACGTCTCTCCAGTTTTAGCTTCCCTCCATTGGCTCCCTGTAAAATTTAGAATCCAATTCAAAATTTTATTAATTCAATTCAATTCAATTCAATTTTATTTATATAGCGTCTATTACAACACAAGTTGTCTCTAGGCGCTTTCCAGAGACCCAGAACATGACCCCCGAGCAATTATTACATAAACAGCGGCAGGTAAAAACTCCCCTAGTGGAAGAAAAACCTTAAGCCAAACAGTGGCAAGGAAAAACTCCCCTTTTTATTACTGGCATATAAAGTCCAAAATGGCCTAGCGCCGCGATATTTGCAAGACCTGATAGTACCGTACGTTCCTAATAGAGCTCTCCGTTCTCAGGGTGCAGGTTTACTCGTAGTTCCTAGAGTATCGAAATGTAGATTTGGAGGACGGGCTTTCTGCTATCAGGCACCATCACTCTGGAACCAACTTCCAGTTTGGGTTAAGGAGGCTGACACCACCTCCACCTTTAAAACTAAACTTAAAACATTTCTGTTTAATAAAGCATATAGTTAGTGTATATTTAGTACCCAGTAGTCAAAGCTGCAGCTGCAGGACCAGATTAGAGCAGCTCATCTTAAACAGCTTCAGTGTAGATATGCTGTTATAGGTCTATGCTGCAGGGGGGCACCAACATGATCCACTGAGTGGTGCCCTTCACCTCCTCTGTTTCTCTTTGCCTTCTCTGTCTCTTCTTCACCTCAACCCTCATTTATTAACAGTATCCCATAAACTTAATTGTGGTCCATTGTTCTTGTAGTTTGTTGTGCTTGTCTGGCCCTTCTTTTCCTCTTCTGTGCGTGTTCTGCAGACCAGAACCTCAGGAGCTGCTTGCTGACCTGCAGTTCCACCTCTGACCATCCCAATGTTTGCCTTCACCTGTCTGTATGGATGTCTGTTGGATACTTGCTGACATCCCGACCTGCAGTCCTTATCCCCGTGGATCAACGTCTATCCATATATCACCCATATACACAGAAGTCTAATTGGACTACTGATGATAGTTACTTATGTATCCTGTCTTGTACCTTTGACGGTGTCTCCATGTCTCTATTCTTTCTTATTTCTTGCTCTATCCGGCTGGCCTTCGGCAGGAGGGTCCCCCCTCATGATCCAGGTCCTGCTCAAGGTTTCTTCCCTCTTAAAGGGGAGTTTTTCCTGCCACTGTTTGGCTTAAGGTTTTTCTTCCACTAGGGGAGTTTTTACCTGCCACTGTTTATGTAATAATTGCTCAGGGTCTAATTGTTCTGGGTCTCTGGAAAGCGCCTAGAGACAACTTGTGTTGTAATAGACGCTATAAAAATAAAATTGAATTGAATTGAATTGAAACTGAGGAACACAACTGAGGAATTTTTGAAGTTCTTCTGGTTTCACCATCATAAAACTGCTCTTCAGATGTCATTCGACCATACACAGTTCCTCAGCTGTATACAAAAGTACTATTGAGGAACTGTATGCGTGTATTCTACCATCTCAACTGCATACATGGAAAAAGTTCTATTTTCTTCTTTTTCTTTCAGCTTTCCATAAATTTGCCAAAACCATGAGTATAAGCCATAGAGTATAATTCACTTAAATTCAGTTCAGTTTACTTCAATTCAGTTCATCGATTCGTCCCGTCTCCGGGTCATGAGGTAGGCGCACACACACATAGTAGGCGAAAGGCAGGGGTACACCCTGGATTCAAGACAACCAATCACGCTCACATTCACAATTCACAATTTTAGATGTATCAATCAACCTACCCTGCATGTATTTGGACTGTGGGAGGAATACCCAGAGGGAACATGCAAACTCCAACCCAGCCCAGGAATCGAACCAGGAATTCAATTCGATTTAATTTCATTCAGTTCAGTTCAGTTTAAGTCAATTCAATTGAACTTTACGCAGAAGTCCAATACAGTCCAATCAAATTTGAGAAAATTCAGTTTAATCATATTCCAGTTTAACCACATTCTTTGTAATTTAGCAGGAAACCAGATGGCAGTTGATTTGTCATCCAGCCTTGTCTTACAAGACAAGACCCTTCTCATGAACAAACTGGAATCTATTGGATAAATGTGCCTTAAACCAAACTAATGCCATCTTGTAAACCTTTCCCTTTTCTCTTGTTGCTACTCTTCTGTTACTGATCATTCCTGCCACTCTCCTCTACTACTTTGTCATGCACTCTCTTTTTTACCTCTTTTTCATGTTCTTCATTGTTTTGTCAAGCCTGATAATATAAACTTTTGCACCTTTTTCATCTCTTCTCCTTGCATGCCATCCTGTATTTATTACAGATGGTGTCTTACCGCCACTGAAATATAGAAACTCAATTTCAAAAAAAGTTGTGTAGAATGTCATAAAAAAACAGAATTCAATGATTTGCAAATCTCATTAACCTATTTTTTCCCCAGTAGAATGAAAACAGATGTGAATGAGACATTTTGCCAGTTTATGGAAAATAGCTTATTATGATTTTTAATCACAGCAACACATCTTAAAAAAGTTGGATGAAATGAAAGGCTGAAAAAGTCATTGTCACAAATCAAAAACAACTGGAAGACTATTTGACAGCTAGTTAGATGAACAGGTCAGTAACATGACTGGGTGTAAAAATAAAGACACTTTTAGAGAGGCAGACCCTCTCGGATGAAAAGATGGGCAGAGGCTAACCAATCTGGGAGAAACTGCATTTAAAAAAATTGCATAACAATTGTTCCTCAATCAGAGGACTTTGAAGATCCTATCATTTTTGTGTGCAATATCATCAAAAGATTCAATGAATCAGAACGGATCTCCATGCACAAGGGACAAGGTCAAAACTGGCTGCTTGTGATCTTCGGACCCTCAACCAGCACTGCATCAAAAACAAGCATGATTCTCTCCTGGGAATCATTGCATGGACTCGGGAACACTACAAGGATTCACTGTCTGAACACAGTTCCAGTCTACAAATGTAGCTGAAGGTTCTGTCATGCAAAGAAGAATGATTCAGAAATGTGTTTGTGTTTCTGGACCAAAACCTAAATTATAAATATGTAAAGCAATATAGAAAAGTGTTCTGTGGTCAGATGAATCAAACTTTTCTGCAGGACAATGCCAAACCACATACTGCATCCATCACAACATCATAGTGAAGAAGGAGAAGGAGAAGACTGGTCAACCTGCAGTTCAGACATTTTACCAATAGAAACCATTTGGCGCATCATGAAACAAAGAAGAAAATTAACCAACAAAGGCCAGGACTGTTGCGCAACTAGAATTCTGCATCAGACAAGAATGGGATGACATTCCCCCTCACTTCCTAGACAGTTGTTAAAAGAAGATGCTACACAATGGTAAACATCACCCAGTTCCAACTTTATTGAGCTGTGTTGTTACCAGCAAACTCCATAAAATGGCAAAATGTCTCAGTTTCAACATTTGATTTTTTTGCTTATGTTCTATTGGGAATAAAATTTGGGTTTATGAGATTTGCACATCATTGCATTCTGTTTTTCTTTACATTTTACAAAGCGTCTCAACTTTTCTTTAAAATGGGGTTGTAAATATAGCTGAGCTTTCATAAGGCTGTAAATGTACTTAAACTGTTCATTTACTTAGCTCTGTACTTCTCAACGCTGGCCATGTCTACGACATCCTGTAATAGTTGACATGGGACTGTGACCTTTCTCAGGTAGCCCTTGGTGATAAGTAAACTTTTCCCTGAACGTGTTTACACAGGAAGTGTAAAGGAAAGATGTGGCATTTTTTTGAAACTTCTGAACTAACGGCTACTAATGATCTTTAACAATTTATTGTATTTAATGAGCTCATCATGAGTCTCAAGGAAAAGTAAGATTAGGTTGAATAAATGTGTTTCTCAGTCAGCTGTTAACAAAAAGGTAGAGTTTTTTTGTTTGTTTGTTTGTTTGTTTGTAGTCATGGCTGATTGTGCCAACCAAAACTTTGACAGAAAAATATGTAATTAGAGCCCGTTTGGTATCAAGGAAATGCCTTCTGAATCTTAAATCACTAGCATTAATATTCTGCTCCATTATATTTATTCAGAAAATTATAGACAGTTTTCTTGATGCATCTCATCCATGGCAGCTGAACAATAGATAAAGGAAATAAAATGTCTTCAATATCAAATATGACCTATGGTTTGAATTTCAAGCTCCAGCCTTCCGTCAACAGAAATAAATGATTTCTGCTCAGTATTTAGAAAACAAAAATTAGATTTTGACTTGCTTGTTTTGTGTGGGTCAGATGTTGCAATGACTGAAGCTCTGGCATCTACAGTGATATTTTCCACAGGAATGATTAATCCCGTGTTTACTGTGTGTTTTGAGACTGACATATGACCAAACAAATAAATAAAAAGTTTAGAAACAGAAAATGCTTTTTGCTCTAAAGGGGGTGGAGCGGTTACAGAGTTTATCATCAAAATTGCCAGTTTCAAGCCATCATATCTCATGTTCAACTGTAACTGAGTTCATTAATATGATAGCAGATGGGCAGGATAAGGAGGACTGAGAGGGCCAAATGAGACAGACAGACAGAGGAAAGGGAAGAAAGTAAGGATGCTGTTTAGCCATTTCCGTGCCTTAAAGCCTGAGGTGCAAGCTCAAATGAGAAGGTTGCAGTTTTTTTGAGTAAATCTTACGGTAACCATCTTTTACTCAGTTGACTTTATCTTCCTCTCTCCTGACTTTTCTATATTCTTTTCCCCCACTGCCTTTAATGTGTTTCTCTTAGCAATTTATACCCCTGTTTGCCCCTCAAAGTGTGTTTTATTCTTCTCTCATATTTTCTTGCTCCATTTCTCTGGCATCTTTAACCATTAGAGACTAAGGATCAACAATGCGCTGACCTCGTCCTAAAAACATCAGTGTTGTCATCCTAGCCTCGCTGGGGCCCTCTATTCATGACAAAGGTTGTCAGTCAAAGCTTTCTCTGAATTCCTGCCAGCTGTAATGGATAAACCAGGAGTGTCCTGAGAGGTTTATGAAAATAGTAAAAAGCGGGTATCTATTTAGCAATGTTATTCTGACATGTGAAATAAAATGTGCTTTCAATCATCCCCCCTCTTCTAGTTCACGCCACAGCAATCACATCAAATGGGTCTTGATTATTATGGCAGCCAGCTTTGGCTGACTGAAGACCTGGAAGGAGCAGCGTGAATACAGATGGAAACTGGAGGAGATGCTTAGCAATGGGAGGTTATGTGTCATTTTAAGTAGAATAATGATATATTAACAAATTATTAAGCTTACATCCATCTGACTGGGCTCTACTTGCTTAACATGATGAGTGAAAATGTGCTGACATCAAGCTTTATTGTGAAAGAAGCAACATGGCAACAAGGCAGCTGTGGCTAAGCGGATGCAACGGTTGTCCTCCATCTGTGTGGTTGGTGGTTTGATGCCCAGTACCTCCACAACACAAAGTGTCCAAAGAGCAAGACACTGAAGCATCGGATCTAGAGACAGAAAAGCTAGTGACCATTGATTTCATATGCAGAGTCAAAAACAGTCATTAACTAAAACAGAAACAGTTGTGCAGGAGGCTTAAAACAGTTTGAGGACCAGCCAAACTCTGTTACCAAGGTGAATTTGTAGAAGACAGTGTCATGTTACAGATCATACATCAGGGTTAAAGTGACAAGACACAAGTTAGTCTAAGCTTCAACAAGTTCTGCCGTGGGAAAGACTTGGGAAAGCATATCAGGAAGAGCTGTTCAAGCTCTTTTAAAGGATCACCAAAAACCAAGCAATATTCAGAAAGCAGAAGCAATGATCAGCAAATGAAACTGTGCAGCAGCTAAAAGACACATCGTGCACCGACCCAGCGGTGCAAAGAAACACCCATCTACTGTCCAGAGATGTCTTCTTCAGCATGATAAAGAAAATGGAGTGTTGGCGTTGATAGCATGGTGTCCACGGAGCCCTGATCACATCAGGTTTTGTCTGGACCTGCATGAAGAGACAGGAGGAGGTGAGGATCTGAAGATCTGTGCTTAGTTCTCCAAGATGTTTGGACAACGAAAGTGTACCTGGAAGAATTGTGCCGTTTTGGACCAAATATTGGTTTTATTTAGATTTTTCTTCTGTTTGCTCACTTTACTTTTTCATATATTGTAAAAATTCTTACATTACAGTATGACTTCCTACCTGTGAAAGAGTCAGGTAATCAGGTTGGAAACTGATAAACACAGACATTTACTGAATGGTGATGCTTACATACACCACCATTTAAAGGGAAGACGGGAAAGCAACTGTTCCTCAAATGAGGGTGGCAGGATTATTTCCAACTCCCAAAGTCCAAATAAAGAAAATCTTTTAGAGAAATGGTATTTCATCCCTCCAGCAGAGTTTCTAACACTTGCACAATCAATGCCAAGGTGCACCGAAGCTGGCACATGACCCACTTTATGCTGGTTTCTCCTTTAATTTGTCACCCACCTCTAAAAATAGATACAGAACATCTCTGTGAAAGTAATTTGAAAAAATAACCTACCTTGTGAAAAGGATTGATTTCTTGCCACCAAATGAAATGCATACAAATGTTACTAGCATTATTTTTATCCTGCCACTCCATTTAGATTTGAAATCGGGTGGGAGCTGATCCTCTGTGTATTCATGATTCACTGCAGTGCAGTTTTCATACCTTATCCTCCTCCTTCGGGTGATGAAAAACTATCTAATATTGACCTCTCGTTTTACGTTTTTATTTCAAAACTTGATTCATCCATGTGCTGTTTGTGACATCCTTCTCTAGTTTAACAGCATGCAGCCGTCTCTGATGTTGGAGTGGTCAGCACTGGGAGTGTCACACGATGTGGAGTTGTAGCCATCATTTTATTTATATTCTGTCATTTAGAATCTTCAAATGTGTTTAATTAGTATTTCTTTGTTTCAAAGATTAAACGTGTTTATTGTTGGACAAGGGTTTTCTCATGCAAATGCACTCTAGGTGTGTCAGAGTGCATCCGTATTGCAGTGTATGTGTTGGGATAAACCATTAACATTTCAGAGACATCAGCAGCCCCTTCTACAGAATTGTAGAATTTCAGCATAATTGTTTATGTAGAAAATACAGCACACAGAAGAACAAACAGCATTCATCATCATTCTGTTCGCAGAACAGACGACTCAATGAGGTGTCATAACAAAAAAAAAATTAAAAAAAAACAAGACAATGTACCTCAACTCATCCTTTTGACCAGGCTCCCCACAGCTGGATCCATGAACTGGATCCATGAATGGAGATCAAATGTTGCCTGATGTAGCCGGCCTTGTGCATATCCTCATTTGTTTTTATTATGGGTTGTTTTTTTTGTTTTTGGTCTTCAGCAGCTGCTGATTAGGTTTTCTAAAAAGAGAGGACAAAAACAGTATGTTGAATAAAATAAGCAGGCAAATTCACACCCAATAGCACAGCTGTTGTGTGGTGAGAACGTTGCCAACCTCAGAAGTTGGAATGATTGTGGCCCTTTTGCCCCAGATGTGATGTCCCGTTACAGAATCTGTACTTAACGTCTCTGATTTGTTGAAAGTGCCCAGTAGATGGCAACAAGTTTGACTATAATTTCAGCAACGGTAGTTCTTTAAAGTATCAATTAACCAAGCTTTACTTGTATTAGACTTTTCATGCAACTTTTGGAACACAAACTGCTTTACATGATATAAGATATGACAATCCTCTGAACCCTTTACCACTTATTCATTTCCAAACGAGCATGATCACGTGCAGCACACACTGTAGGAGCCAGTATGTGCAGTCGCGGGCAACAGTTTTGGCAGCGATACCACACGAATTCTGTCTTTGCTGCTCCAGTCTCCTTTACGCAACAATGGAAACCACATGAATCACCATGGTAATGATTCACATTGTTTCTGGAGTGCTGCGTAAAGGGAACAGATGCACCTAAATATATCACAAAGAGCTTCACTGGCATAATAGTTTAATTACAACAACCCAGTTTGAGATGTATGTGACCGTGACAACGCGACCAACTAACATCATTTCAGCAATTCAGTGATCAGCACAGAGGTAACTGCTAACAAGCACTGGTCACCTGAAACTGCTTTGTCATTCTGATTAAATAATAAAAGCAGACTGGTAGTTACAAAATTAAGGCAGTCAAGAATACATTGTCTTATGCTGTTAGAGGTGATCACCTACAAAAGAAACACATGAGCTCTCAAGCAGTGCATCAAAGTAGTCTCACATGTAAACTTTCCTCGTGAGGATTCATCTCAGGAACTGATTCACCATTGGTCTGGTGGTTGTCCAACAATTACAGCTGGTGGGTTTGAATGCGGGGCAGCACAGTGGCTTAGTGGTTAGCACTGTTGCCTCACAGCAAGAAGGTTCCTGGTTTGATTCCCGGCCCAGTGGGTCTTTCTGTGTGGAGTTTGCATGTTCTCCCCGTGCTTGCGTGGTACTCCGGCTTCCACCCACAGTCCAAAAACATGCATGTTAATTGATCATTCTGAATTCTCCCTAGGTGTGAATGTGAGTGTGATTGGTTGTTTGTCTTCTATGTGGCCCTGCGATGGACTGGCGACCTGTCCAGGGTGTACCCCTGCCTTTCGCCTACTATGCGTCGGGATAGGCTCTGACAGACCCCCGTGACCCGGAAACAGATAAAGCGGGTATAGATAATGGATGGATGGGTTTGAATGCATCTGTGCTTACAATGAGGCAAAGACTTGGTCAATTGTGTTGAGTAGAGCTGCAAAGAAGCCACTTCTCTCCAGGAAAAATTAACCAGGTCAGGCTGGATCTGTGACCAGGGAAATCCAGATGTCTTAATCCCCCCAGAAGCCTGTCAATCCTATAAATATAGGACAAGCAGGAAAATTCTTATTAATTCAGGATACAGATTCTGCAATAATGCATTTCTGTCAGTCATGATATGGCCCAGAAAAGTATTTGAATTGAATAATACTTAATACAAATACTTAATATACACTAATACTTAACACTGAATAAATTATAACAAATAAAATAAAAAAAAATGAAATAATATCAGATATCAGGCATAACTGAAATCACCACAGTTCAGAGTTCCGTTTGTCGCCTGGCAACAACTGTGATGATGAGTTTATTTACAAAAAAAAAAACATCAGAATCGTATTGAATGTTCTTCAGATGACTATATAATCATGTGCAAAATAAGATCCAAGATTAATGCTTTTATCAAAGTTTGAAAGAGAATTTGTAAAATTTGTATTAATGCTAAAACCTTTGGCTACACACACACACACACACACACTATATGTCCAAAAGTATTTGCTCACCTGCCTTGACTCGCATATGAGGTTCAGTGACATCCCATTCCTAATCCATAGGATTCAATATGAAGTTGGTCCACCCACTGATGTCTGACCAGAACGTCTGGCTCTCAGTCTCCACTCTGATTCATCCCAAAGGTGTTCTGTCAGGTTGAAGTCAGGACTCTGTGTGGGCCAGTCAAGTTCATCCACACCAGACTCTGTCATCCAGGTCTTTGTGGATCTGCTTTGTGCACAGTCATGTTGGAAGAGGAAGGAGCCAGCTCCAAACTGTTCCCACAAATTTGGAAACATGGAATTATCCAAAAGTTCTTGGTCTGCTGAAGCATTCAGAGTTCCTTTCACTGGAACTAAAGGGGCCAAGCCCAGCTCCTGAAAAACAACCCCACACCATAACTGCCCCTCCACCAAACTTTACACTTGGAACAATGCAGTCAGACAAGTACCGTTGTCCTGGCAACCACCAAACCCAGACTGACCATCAGATTGCCAGATGGAGAAGCGCGATTCGCCACTCCAGAGAACATGTCTCTCCACTGCTCTAGAGTCCAGTGGCGACGTGTTTTACACCTCTGCATCTGACGCTGCAGATTGACTCTGCAGAAAGTTGGTGACCTCTTTGCACTGTACACCTCAGCATCTGCTGACCTGCTCCATCAGTTTACGTGGCCTACCACTTTGTGGGCGAATTGCTGTCATTCCCAAACACTTCCATGTTCTCATAATAAGGCTGACAATTGACTGTGGAATATTTAGAAGTGAGGAACTTTCATGACTGGATTTGTTGCACAGGTTACAGCCTATCACAGTTCCACGCTGGAATTGACTGAGCTCCTGAGAGCGACACATTCTTTCACAAACAGTTGTAAAAGAAAAGAAAAAGTCTGCATGCCGAGGTGCTTGATTTTATACACCTGTGGCCATGAAAGTGATTGGAACACCTGATTCTGATTATTTGGATGGGTGTAAATACTTTTGTCAGTATAGTGTACCTGCACACAACGACACACACCTGGACACATACCTCTGTACAAATTCAGTAGGGGCTGAGCAGAAATGAGGAAAACAATGACATGGAAATTAAAATACATAATTCATAAGCAAATTAAATGAATGAATGAAGCAGGACATTATCAATGAATAGATAGGAGAATGTGGTCATAAACCTAAGATGATAAATTAAGAGAAAAAATGATAGAGAGATAGATGCTAGAAAGCTACATTAAAAACTGCAACACCCCAGTAAAATAATGAATTGAACACCATAAACATTCAGGTAAAAACTACATTGAAAATACTTTTAAAAAATCTGACACTGTCCTCTGTCTTTAGGTTTTCATTGAGGCTGTTTCAAAGATTTGGACCGTACTGTTAAAGGGAAACTTTAATACAACTGCAAGTCTTATCCTTTAGTTTTGTTGCACTTTGGCACAAAACCAAAGTAAAGTCAAATTTCCTGTTTGTATTCAACAAATTTTCATCACTTTCAGAAAAGATTACACAAGGCAATGTAACACAGGCCAAAGAGTTCAATACCCCAACCAAGCAGAAAATGAAATTTACTCTCCATTTCAGCCCCAACGCTATTAATCTTCTCCTTGTAGTTCTGTCATCCGACCTTGAAAGATAATTTCTAAGCAGGGAGAACATGAAGGAATCTGTTTGTGTTTTGACTTCAGGTTTTTACATTCACATCGTTTCTGTTCTTCAGATGAATAGCCTGCTCTTACGCCAAAGACGTTTTGCATCGTTCACTGCAGCAGCCCGCAGATAGTTGGAAAGATAATGAACACAACGCACCTGGTAGCGCTCCCTTTAAGTCAACATCGTAATCTTCATAACTGCTGTTCGTTAAACAGCCTCTGTAAACAGGGTTGTTACAGAAACAATACCCTTCGTCTGATAATGTTTTTTTTAACTGTTTTCATCATGTAGATCCCAAGTGCGCTAAATGTAATTGTACCTTTCTAGAATCTAAAAACATAAAATTACCCAGATCACATTTATTGCTGAGATAGAAGCCCATTTTCCCAGCTTCACCTGAAGCTATCACAAACTCCTAATTCCGGTTGACAACAATGAGGAACTTTCTCCTGAAGTGACAAGGACGTGGGATGCCTGGGATGGGATGAGGAGATAAAAAGCGGGCAAAGATGTGAAACAACTAGGAGTTGTGATATAGGAATGTTTCCTGGTTGCGTGATAAGGAAAACATGGGTAATTCAAGTTCACCTAACGCCACAACTGCTGTGATCCCAGCCGAGGCTCACCGAGCGGAGATCCTGGAAAATCCACTGCGGGTGAGTTTGTTTAACTTTGAGTGAAAGTGGTGGGAAATGTTGGGATGCTTTTATTTATTACAGACTGGGAGCCCGTGCATTTTAGGATGAATTGGTTTATCTGTATTTTCTCAGCGCTTTGTTCTGGTAAAACAGTTCCGTTAGTTCGGATAAACGCTCCTGCCACATCCGCGAGTTTAAGTTTGCAATTACTAAAAAGTTTGCAGATAAGATTTGGTCTTTTAAAAAAATGCAGACATAATTGAAAACTATTTTGGTTTCAATAGAAACAGTAGAAGCAATAAAAAAAATCAAATAGTACCTTTTTAAATAACCTCTAATATTAAGTTAACAGGTGAAACGAGCTGTTTGGCTGTTATGAACCGCTCTGAACCTGCAGATGTGAGTTCAACGCAGCGCTGCACTCAGAAGCGTTTTTCCCCGCTCTTCTCTTTTCTTTATGAACTTCCCTGTGGAGAAGGAAGTTACACTCCAATAGGCAGAAGGAGATTAAGTTAGTCTCGTAAAAAGAATAAAAATCTCCAAGGCGAAATGTAACCTCCGCTTCTGAAGCTCTTGGTGTAATGAACACTTGTGCGGATGAGGCAGACGGACAGAGCCGAGCTCTCATGCTGGTGGCACCTGTCTGACATGAATAATGACCGCGCACCATATATATTTAAGTTTGTTTTTTACCCTTTATATCTTATTGAAAATTAAATATATAGAACTTGGGTTTGACTACATGCGTGTTTGCAAATGTCCGTCTATGGGATGGCCAGTCTTCTACCCTCCTACTCTTATGCAGAGACATTCTCCTCATGACATTTTCCTCTTTTTTTCCCCATGTTTCCTTTGAGTGGCATTACCAATGGGGGCCGGATAGAGAATGAGAAAGAGTAGCAGAGGAGTAATGAGAGGCGTGAGTAATGAGTAATGGCACACAGTGGGCCGTTAGAGAATAGATCTACTGTACACGTCCTGAGCAGCTGGCTGATGGTCCCAACTACCCACCATCCCAGAGAACATCCCAACAAGCAGGGGACAATATCTGTCTGTCTCACCCTCCAACAGCCCTCCAGAGTTGTAAAACACTGTAATCACTGTTGTCACAGAAACAAACCAACTTTTTAAGCGTTTGATTAGTTGCCCTTTGCAACCCAATGTGTACAGCCTATTTATTTATTTATTTATTTATTTATTTGGAGGTGAAGGGAGACTGGGAAGCAAAACTACTTGAGCTCTAACTTTTACTTTACATCTGCGTACATGGTTAACATTTTATCTGCTGGCAATACCGGGTCAATCTCCCCTGATCCCTGCCACACCAGCACACATTCAAATTATATTACATTTTGTTTGGCATTTTGGCATAAACTTTGTACATTTTTGCCATCAGAGCATATAAATGATTTCCATGATCAAAATGCTCTTTTTTGCTGTTACATCTGAGGGTAAGTAAGTTGTTTATCCTCCTGGCCAAAGTTATGCCTTTTATAATATGTTTGTGTCTTTGAATTTAAATGTTGTTATCCACAATCTGGTGTGGGCCCACAGAAGATGTGATGGCAGCACATTCTCATTAATATAACCCAAGTAATGCCCAGGGGTTATAATATTTATGCATGTCTTAACATGTAAATCAAAATATATCATTTAGGGATATAAGCATAAAGAGTAAGCATGTTGTCATCTCTGAGCAAAAACTAAAGAGATCAGCCCATCCCAGCGAGGGACAGAGCTCTATTGTCTTATAAGACAAAGGGCAATGCTGTCTGTACATCTCTCTGTCCATGCAATTGTTGGTCAGCTCTGAGTGAGGAGCAGGATCAGCGCGGTCTGCAGTCCCATCAAACTCAGGCTCACTCGGCCTTACGTTCAGACCTGTACTTTCTAGCTGCCAAACATATTTTGCAAATGGGATGAGGTTCTGACTTGAACCTCTGATTCCAGTGTACCTCGTGCAAGTATGTGTAAATGATAATCATTGTAGTTTTGCATGTGTAGTTTTTAGTTGCATGATGAAGCTGCTAAAGTTCCTCACACAGACAGTTGAAGGTGTGTATAAAGTAAAGCACAAAGCATTCACATCATGATTTAATTCATATTCCATCCTTTTATGCATTCAACACAATTTTCACTGATAGATCTTGTTTAAACTTTAAATCTTGAAGGTGAGAAATGTCTAATGAGACATTAAAAAACCAGACTATCTGGCATTAATGCCCTCGCACTAACACAACAGACTGGCTGCAGTTTAGCTATAAAACATGCAACTAATTTTGTTCACCAGAGGGTGAATATAGAACAACTTTAGTGAAGAAAAATCTGATCTTTGCCCATGATTCTCTCTAGATGATGAAGCTGCTCATACATGTCTATCAACAGTTGCCTGACTACTGCAGATGGACTCCTGCATGGGTTTGTGTCAGTGTGACTTTAAAGGGCTGAAAAGTTGAGCGCTGCTGTCTTTCTTTGATGCGTTTCTGGATATGTGTAAATGTCCAAACACGGATGCAGCAGTAGAAGTGCTCAGGTCTTTATTTGGGTGATACTAGAATCTATAAATACTCTTTGCTCTTGCTTGAACTGCTGCTACACTGTTACTTACTTGTTTGCAGCTTTGAATGCAGTGAGTCCTTAACAAGCATTTAATGGTTCGCTCAATGCTTTGTTATATGCAATTTAAATTTTTTTTAAATAAAAGTCCTTCAACATGACCAGAGGCGTCTGTTCTCAAGTGGGTGTAGTGGCATTGCACTGACACGTCGATATTTCAGTATTATATAAATATAATTAGTCATGCTCCACACTTGAACGTAAACATAACACGTGACATAAAAAGTCTGTCTTGAAGCGTTTCCCTCTTGTTACAGCTATGAACCAAACACGTCCAGCATCGGGAGCTTCCTAGGGAGCAGTTTCTTGCTCTCTGTGGGTAGTGTGTGTAATGTTTGCTAAGTAATCCAAAACAAGCCCAGATCACTCCCAGCATACTGCTTTGTTTGCTCATCCTGTGACAGGAAAACTCTCCCTTCGACCGCCTCTCCTGCTTCCTTTCTCTTTCACACCCTCCCTTGTGAGTTTGTCTCTCCTGGAGGGTAGAGGATTGAGCCTCTGCTATGTAACTGAGTTGCTTGAGTCCTGCTGTGACCCCCTCTGTCTTAACTCACACCAACAACAAACAAACAAAGAGCAGAGAAATTCCCTGTAATGAGTTTGAGTTCAGTTGCTGGTGAACTTAATCTGATGTAAATGACTCCAGCACAAGGTGAGGTGAATTCCTGCAGACGCATCAAATCGCTGTCTTGCGTGGAGTCTGTGAAATGAACTATCCTCAGGCAGTAGATTCACCGTCTTAACGGCGTTTCTCGCTCACACTCCTATAGTCAAACACCTGTCTCTGCCCTCGAGCCCCTCGTGGCTCTAACCAGCAGGCTCCCAGCAGACTCCCTGTGGGTTCACTAACAGCAGAGCAGAGGGCCAAAGCGCGACAGGGCTATTGATCTGGTTTAGTGTATCTACCCTGATGAATGACACAGACTTTACAGATAATAAATTACCAGAGTTGGAGTCATCCCACCCCCAGTCTGTCTGTCTGTCTGCTTCTACATTTGAGTCAGTCCACACACACACACACACACACACACACACACACACACACACACACACACACACACACACACACACACACACGTAAACATGCTTTACCTTTTTTTTTTTTTTTTTTTTTTTTTTTTTTTTTTTTTTTTTTTTTTTTTTTTTTTTTTTTTAACCCTTGTTTGCATATATATTTATGGTTGATACCATGTTGGTATAACCGGAGTTGTATATATGCATTTTAATCTGGTAACCAAGGGTGTTTTGTGTGTGTGGGTGAGTGTGTGCAAGTGTGCTACCTTCACCAGCCCTCATAACAGTCAAACTTATATTTTTATTGATCCCTGGAGAAATCAAACAAGATAAAAGTAAAGGGAGAGTCGGAGAGAGGGGTGTAAATGTTCTGCAGAGGAGGGCTATAGTCACCGGGTGTGGAAAGTGGAGAGAGAGAGAGCAGAAGAAAGAGACAAGACAGTGGTGGTGCAGTTTGGTGTCTATGTTGTAATATTTGTCAAGAAGTTTATAATGTGTTGTTTAAGGGGTAAAAGGTGGACACAAGACAATCAGTCGTTATAAGCAAAAAAAGAGGAAAAAAAAAAAAAAAAAAAAAAAAAAAAGAGAGAAAGAAAATAGAGGAAAATAGAGGAAAAAGGAGGAGGAGTTTCATATTTACAATCACATTTCTGATCGTTTGAGCGTTGGGGGGGTGCTGGAGGCAGTATTGAGTAGTCATATATAATACCTATATACATACATACACATACATATGTGGACATATATGCTGTTATCTAGTACATATTCTTTATACATTGTAAACAGAGCAACTCAATTTGTACCTCAATGCACAATGCACACACACACACACACCCGTATACATACACCCAGCAATGATCCGTGTGTTGACCTCGAAGCATTATGTATGTAAGATACATGTGCATCAGTAAGTAGTTATTCATACATATTAATATACTCTGATACAATCATGTGCACCTGTGTTTTTAGTTTCATGTGCATATACATATATCCTGTATTTGTCCATATATATATATATATATATATATATATATATACCTATACATTAATTAATACGCATATAGAAATGCATCTACATATACACAGCAACATATAAACACCTAGTGCATACTTATATATATCTATATATATGCATACATACAAACACACATACATACCCACATATACACATCCGCACATGTACACACACACCTACACACGCACACACACACCTCCACATGTGTACTCCCATGCACACACACACACACACACACACACACACACACACACACCTCCACATGTGTTTGCACTCACCCACACCCACGTCCACATGTGTATGTACACACACATGCACACACACACACACGCACGTGCACAGACACATATACCCACACACACACACGTGTACTCTCACGCACACACACACACACACACGTGTACCTGCACACGCACACACACACACGTACATGCACACGCACACACACACACGTACATGCACACGCACACACACACACACGTACATGCACACGCACACCCACACATACATACACGTGTACGCACCCCCCCCCCCCACACACACACATACACACACCCACATACCCACGTGTACGCACACCCCCCCCCCCCCCACACACACACACACACACACACTCGTGTAAATGCGCACACACGTACACACACACACACACATGTACATGCACACCGACAACATGGAAACCCATATATATATATGGTAAGTACCTACATACTCATAATTCTTTGTGCACATAAATACATACATATACAAAAATATGATAATAATCACAATAAAAAATGACAACAACAAATCATTTACATACCTCCTTCCTTTGAATAGTTATTTTTAACTTTACTAAAGTAATTATTCTTACAAAGCCCTTGTTGGTTCCCATCGTCACCGGTCATCGCCCCCCTGCCCCCCCGCCCCCAGGCCAACCCATGCTCCCCCCTCAAGAGGCGGCTGCAGCCAACCCACCCAGCAGAGCAGGACAGAGGAGAAGGCGGCCACCGGTCCCACCTCCCCTTCCATGTCAAATCACCTCCGCAAGGGGCCTGACAAGTCCAGGAAGACAAGGGCGCGGGGCGCCCCCGGATCCCCAGGCAACCCAACATGGCGCGTCCCGGCCAAGCAAGAACGGTGCCGTCACGGTCCGCCAGCGTCGGCGCACCGCCACATGTCCGGCCGCCACAGCGGTGACACCAGACTCCCAGGGCCGAACAGCACTGGGCCGGCAGAGGGGGGGGGCCAGGCGGCGAGAGGGGAGGGAGGCGGCGAGAGGAAACACGGGCAGAGCGAGCAGCCCCGGGGGACCGAGGCAGCCACCACCCGCAGTCGCCACCTTACAGAGCCAAGGCGGAGGGACAGGAACAGGGGGCAGGGGGGGGGGGGGACACAGCCGACACCCAGAGGCCACGCCAGGCCAGGGAAAAGGGGCCCGCCAACACATCCCGGCGCACCCGGCCGGTGGGCCATCACCGCACTACTTCCAACCAGGGGGCCCCTCCCAGTAGTCAGCCCCGGTACCAGGCGCCGCAGCCAAGGAGCAGCCCCCGGCCCCCCCGAGACCCAGGCACCCCCCCGCAGGACAAGACCCAGACAGTAGGAGCGCGGGCCGGATCCCCGGGCACCCAGCGACCTGCAGGGGCCGTCCAGCACATGCTCCCCTGGTAGTCCCTCATGTTACCCCCCCTCCCCCCCACCTGGCCTATTGATCTCTCAATTTTTTATATATTTTTTATTTACTTATTTATTTATTTATTTTTTTTATTGTTACATATATCTCTATACATATATATACACATATATATATATATATATACACACACTTTTTTTTTTTTTTTTTTTTTTTTTTTTATTATTATTATTATCCCTCCCTCCCTCCGTTCCTTTGTTAATGTATTTGGGTGCATTAAAAAGAGCAGCTGGTACATGCTTTACCTTGATGTGATATCGGCCTCTCAGGATTCTCAGTAGCGATCAGCCCATCTGCTCCCCACCACCATCTCCTCTTCGTCCCAAACCTTGTTCGCCTCTGCAATCATCACATATTGACAGACACACACACACACACACACACACACTGAAGTCTAAATCCTGTTGGGCTCGGCATGTTCCAGGTCAGCGAGCTCATCACACATGGTGCCAAAGTGAAAGTAGAGGAGAAGGTGAAGACAGGATGGAGGTGGAGGAAAAAGAACAGACTGTATGAGGAGACGTTGAATTTGAGATCGTACATGAAATCCACCAGGCTTAAATTGTGTATCAGGCTGCTGAGGAGATGAGAAGCAGATTCATGCCATGAAGAGTTGATATATAAATATATGTTATAGTGTTGGATGTGGGGCTGGGTGGCTGGGCAATAAAACAATAACTAAAGTGTGCGTGAGTGCATGTGTACTCAACAAAAAACACTGAGGGCCACACAGGAAACTTGGCAGTCTTTCTTGTCAAATTGTTCCTAATTGTGCTGATAATACTAGAGAAGCACCAATTGATCGGTTAGTGATCAGAATCAGCTGACATCAGCTAGTACTGGCTGATGATATCAGCCGATACTGACTTTAATTATTTATTTTTCCAACCCATTCTGGACATGCATTAAACTGTATGTACAGGCATGAAATGTTAATAGAGCTTATTTATTTATTTTGTGGTTATCAGCTTACAATTCTGAGAAATCTATTTTTTTTTTCTTCCCATCAAAAAGTATATGACACTGACAATCTGAGGAGCAGGTTGGGGGAGGGTTTTACACCTTGTAAGGCAAAAAATAACTGTGTACATACTGATGACACAATATCTTTACTGTGAGTTTAAAACTGTCATTTCTTTAGATGTTAAAGGTCAAAGTCATCTAGTGTATGGTTGGTATTGGTTCAGCACTTCTGTGTTTCAGCACCAGTGTCATATTTTGCCTTCGTGAACACAACGCTCCGTTATGACCATTCATCTCATTAAAGACTTTACATGGTTCTGCCTGACCATGGCTGTGTGCAGTTAAAGCACCCTCTGTATCTGCGGCTGGCAGAAAGAGCAGTCACACTGATAGTGGTTTTATTTAGTCACAGGAAGGGCAATATTAAAATTTTTTTTTATATATAGTATTGTGACAGCTCAAATGATAACACTAGGGTTTCTAAATGTAAGTTCTCAAAGTGTGATGGACCACCTCTTAAATAAAACAAAAAACTAGAGGAATTAATGTATTCTTTATTCTAGCCGATGTTGTCTTGTGTCAATAGTCTCATGTTTACTGTTAATAATTGCCATATTTCTATTTTTATCATTTTTTCATATTTTATTTTTACTTATCTCCCATTTCTTTTTTTTTTCTTGTATTTGTAAATTGGAGCACTCCAGCACAATTCCCTGAGAGAGATGAATAAAGCTTTCTGATTGTGGCTGATGCCCACTGCCAGTGTCAACTGGGAAAGTGGACCACTGAGCTTCTCATTCTCTCCTCTTACTTGTTTTTCCTCCCATCTAGTGCTGATGTGCCTGGTTGGTTTGAACTCTTCCAGCACTATTTTCCTCCTCTCATGTGTACTCTACCCTGCTCAGCCTCTGCTCCCTTTGTTTCAACCCCCATCACCACATACTGCTCCGTCCTTCCCTCCAGCCTCCATCCTTCTCATAATACTCCTTCAGCAGATACAGATTATCCTGGCTGCTGTTACTACCTCTACACCATTAGGCTTTCATCTTTCGCATTCCACCCCAACGGTGTGCTTTGATTCCTTTTATAAAGTTTGTCCACCCACACTCACTGGCTATGTTTATGACTTAATTTCCTCTTGGTAATAATTTACCGGGAATATGAGGGGAAAGCAGCCCAGCCTGTCCTCCTTCAAGCAAATAAACTCCACGTATTAAACCGTGCAGTAACTTATAGTAACTTTGTTTGCCAATAGTAATATTGGCAAACAAACACACTCACACCTACGGACAATTTACAATCACCACCTGACGTGCATGCGTTTATACGGTGGGAGAAAGTCGAACCAGGAACCTTCTAGCTGTGAGGCGACAGTGCAAACCACCAATATCCACGTTGCATTGTGTTCCTGTCAAGTGAGGCCCGTTGCATGGATATGAAAAGATATAAATACGGGTTCCCCGGCAGGTGAATGATTGAGCTGCGTAACGCAGTCAAATCAGTCTCACGATCCAGTGTAATAGCCAAGTTGGTCCACAGTGTAAAGACACATGATCGGGATATAAAAGTGGTCCTGTGATGGACTGGTGACCTGTCTCAGCTTCATGCTGCCTTACGTCTGGTGACAGATGGGATAGGGTCCAGCTGATCTCCATTAGCCTAAACGGGATCGAAGTGGCAATTAAAAAATACAATTAACAAATTGTTACTAAGCTGACCTTATTGCTCGGAGGAGGTGGTAAAGATATCCTCCAGTGACAGAACGTTCAGCCAGGAGGCCCAGCGTTGTTCCTTTATCAGACTTTCATTTGTTTTTTAATTGTTGTATTTGTTGGATTATAAACCCAAGTCAGTTGTTTTGGAGCAGGAATTGATCATGTTGTGGTTCAGGTAGACCCCGATTCCAAGCACAAGTCCACTAATCAAACACTTAAGCCTCTTGTGCTGTGGGCCAGCGTAAAAAACACATGGTTGGAAATGTTTCCGGTCTATACCTTCTACGCCTCAGTCCCAAACACTATTATTTTATTGTCTTTTCAAATATGCTTCTACCTTCTAATGAGGGTCAAAGAAATTTTGATAAGGGACATTTAAGATTTCCATTTAAGTGTCTTATGATGCACTGATGATAAAACTGTATTGCATTTAAATATTCTTGTCATCCATTTTATTGGTGACAGCACCTGCGAGATTTATTGATAATGTGTAGTTTTCACAAAGATCATTGTTGAGATAAATGTTGTGTTTTTTTTGTTTTTACCAGCCAGACAGTAGCAGTTCTCATGATCCAAATATGCTTCGGTGTTTTATGTGAACATACTTTTATCTTCAACTTGAATGTTTGTTATGATCAGGACGTTTGGCTGTCTAGCGACCTGCATGTAAGGTGTCAAGGGGGGAGTGGTTTGATTCTGAGTGCTCATTAAAGGTTTCTGTGTCTGTTGCCTTTTCTTCTGCATGTACGTGTTTGAGAATAAAGCTTCTGATATAATGAAACCTCAGAGGCCTCACTGGAGAGCACACACACATACACTGATGCCTTTGAACAAAACACAAGCGGAACAACGCTTTCTGTGGTCGTCAGGAAAATGACAGATGTGACAGCTGGAGACAAGCCTTGCACGGTGGGAGTATTATGGGCTGTTTGGAGTTGTTTCACAAGCCGAGCGTTACCTAATCTGCTGCCTGTTTACTGTTTGTTTAAGCAGACGTATCTCCTGGGAATCATCATCTCCATATGTGGGAACGTCCTCATCAGCATTTCCCTCAATATACAGGTAAGAAACTCTGAAAACCAGCTGTATGAGAGGCAGCAAACAGCAGGCACAGGATGCCTGGAAAGACTCATTTTCCCTCTTTTGTTAGACTTCTTTTGCTCTCTCTTTTCATGAAGGTTTTTGTGAACCCTCAAGCATAGAATATGCATTTTACTTCTCCAGACACTGTGGAGCAAAAGCAGTTTAAGTTCGAACTACATTACATTCAATTTATTTTTGGCATCATTGCTACAAATGAATCAATCAAACCACAGACCTTTGCAGTCTGGACCTGGCTTTAGCTCTGATGATGCACTACATGTTGCTTCTCTTTTTCTTTTTTTTTTTTTGTTTGTCCCAGTGTGGGAATTTCATCATATCACTATAATGTCCTTCATGCTCTGTTGCTCACTGTTTACCAGGCCAGAAATCTGGGTGTAGTGATGGACTCAGACCTAAATTTGGAAAAAAAAACATAAAAGCAATAACAAAGTCAGCCTAATATCACCACAAGAATGTATCAAGGTAAAAAGATCTGAAGTCTCAGCAGGACCTGGAAAAATTAGTCCATCCTTTTACAGGTCTACCTGTAATTCAGAACTCTGCTGCTCCACTCCTCCCTAAGAAAAGAAAAAATGTGGTATGAACCTTCCAGACCCCTCAGGTCATCTGGATCCGGTTTTTTATCAGTTCCCAGAGTCAGAACCAGACATGGAGCTTCCTTCAGCTTCTCTGCTCCACATGTCTGGAACAAACTCCCAGAAAGACTCAGATCAGCTGAAACACTCAGTTGATTTAAATCCAGGTTGAAGACTCACCTGTCCTCAGCTGCAGTTGAATAAAGACACAAATCTGCTCTGTTTTACTTTTAAGCTTAAGTTTCAAAACTTGATCACATTTTAACCACTGATTTTATCTATTGTTCTTTTTTTCTTTCTTTGTTTATATTTTATATCATGCTCTTTTTTTACGTGATGTTTTAATGTCTCTGTAAACACTTTGAATCACCTTGTTGTTGAAATGGCTAGACGAATAAACTTGCCTTGTTAAATGCTGAGCAGTGGCAGCAGCATGCTGGGAACGTGTAACAGTCTGCGAGGCCAAGGCGGCTTTGAGTAGATTAAAAAAAATTGAATCTTAGAAACTAGGATTGTTAATTATTGTGACTACAGTATTTTTGTGTTAAAATTGTAGTGTTTCTCAATAACTTACTTAATTTGTGTTATGTTTCATTTTGGGTAGGATGCTGCTCCGCAGATAACTTTATTGTGTGTGTGTGTGTGTGTGTGTGTGTGTGAGATTGTACTCTGTCTCTTGAATCATGTCACCTTTAGTAAGTGCTGTAAAATCAGTTCGTAACTGTTTGTTTGTGCTCTCTCCTGTTACTCCTCTTCCTGCCAGAAATATGCCCATGTTCGTCAGGCTCAGCGCGGCTCCAAGCCTTATTACACCTCCACCATGTGGTGGTGCGGCGTGATTCTCATGGGTGTGGGGGAACTGGGGAACTTTGCTGCCTACGGCTTTGCCCCGGCGTCACTCATCGCCCCGCTGGGCTGTGTGTCTGTCATTGGTGAGCGTGACCTTTCTTACCCTCATACATAATCCATGTGTGGCAGCAAGAGGAAATGCTCCTTCCTCAGGGAACAGCATAAACTGTTGCCATGCAATGCCTGTAATGCCTTTTTTTTTTTTTTTCTTGTTTTTCAATTTCTTCTTTTAAATAAACCTTTTTTTTCCCCTTCATTTATAGTATGTATGTAAACAAAACTCTTACCTCCATGTGTTATCAATACAGAATTGTGGCAATAGCGTACACCTACAAAGCAATCGTTGGATTAAAAACGGCCTTTTGCAGGATCAGTGAACCAATACTGCCTCTCGGTTTGTCCAGAATGTTGCTCAAGCTGAAAACTGAAGGTAACACAAAGTAAAATGGGTGTTTGCTTCTGTCAGAGGAATATAAATGTGCATAATTCTTTGCCAGATATTTATTTAAACAACTATTGAGTAAGTAAGTCACAGGAAGAACTTTTTTGCCACATTTATTTTCTCCTGTAATAAATAAGTAAGATAGTTAGGCTCTGGGGAAACTCGGGTGTCCTGTGGAAAGATCATGCGCCTTTTTTTTTTTTTAAATGCTGAGGACTTCTTTCTGAACGACTACCTAGAAAATAAATCACTTCCAGAAACTGGAAACTTGTTTGAGAGTGACTTTTGATTCCATTTCAACATAAAAAGATCCAGGAAGCTCCACCATAATGTTACCTGCCTGAACCAGGGCTCCTCCTCCACCCTGGCAGCACCTGACTCGAGTCGGTCAGTCTCGGTGATCTGGCCGTCAGCCCATCCATCTGCTCACTTTCATTTCACTTCATCTGTTCATGAACCTTTTTAAAACAAAAACCTGGCTGCAGGTATTTCCTTTGGGTCATGAAGCTGCAGGTCGTGAATCTTATTCACTGGTGGTTGTGTGTCAGTCTGCGTTACTTCACCCGTCTTTCCTTCACACATTCTTGTAGATATTTCAGCAAGCTGCAGTTTTTCGAGTCAGTGGTACTTGGTGATGCAGGGTTTCTTTTGACTTCACTTTTATTTTATTCAAGTCTTGCCTTTTATTCTCAATGCATTTTTTTTTAATCTTTTGGTTTTTTTTTAGATTTGAATGTTCAGTTTTGATGTGTTCACTCATGCAGCTGTTTCAGGATTATTGCAGCTGTCTGAATGACATGTTTTACAGTAATCAACAACACTCTTGCACATTTTATGCTGGAATTTATAATGATATCTACTCGTCTTAGGACAACTTTGAGGAAATGTTTTGATGCCTTAGTATAAATCTGCAGGTCTTGATATAAGTTATTAATCACTTTAGGTAGCAGTTTTCCTCACAGCATAAATACCTAAAAGTCATCAAATTAAATTAAATTAAATTTGCATCATTTAGATTAAATTATGCATAAGAATTGTCTATTAAGTGCAGATCCTAAACCATTTTACTATGCATACTGTTTTTTTTTTTTTCTTCTTAGCTCTTATATGGTTTAATGCAACTTCTGGCTTATTGTTGTAGACAAAAGCAAATCTGAAAGGCTCCATATCCAAATAGGAAAATGAACAGCATCAGACAAGTTCTGCATTTACCTGAATTACACGTTTACCTTCAGAGACCAGGCTGGTTGGTTTGTATATCACTGAAAAAAAGAAATGCTCATAGAAATGAGCCTGAAAAAAATCTGTTGATCCTTCCTGTTGCTCTTTGTGAATAAATTTGGCAAATTTTGCACCAGAGCAAGAAGTTAAGATCTTAAAAGGAGACTCTGTGTATGTTTCTCTGAACCCCAAGGATTAATCCGAGCTCTTCAAATTTTATAGGCTAGATAGAAAGTCTCATTACTCCGGACAATTTAAACACATTTGGCTCACAAATAATCATTTTTATGGCCCACAGTGTGAAGTAAAAGTGCCATGCCATGAACTTATCTGGATTCATTAGCCAGAAAAAACTGAGACCTGCCTTGTGTCTACAGCTGGCAGCCGTTCAGTGCAAACACTCTAAATACAGGTTAGATTTTGAACGCGTCTATCCTCCCGCCACCCATCACTCACTGCACTGGAGGTGGCGGTAAGTCAATGATATTAATGATGGCTATTACCTCAGCACTTTGAACGATTTCCCTGTAACCACTTCTTGCAGGAGGATGAATGGTTTAAATAATCCACCAAATAAAAAGGCAAACCTTGTTAAGAAGGTTGCACTGCTCTGTTGTTATTTTGCTGCTCTGTTTGCTTCAGTAATCTTTTAAAAGATGCCTTTGCCACACCAACAGGAGAACGGTGACCTCCTAATTCAAGCCAGTGCATACAAAGCTGAGCTTCCCACAGACATCCACAGTTGCTGCGCTCATTTTCATTTTATTATCACTACAATCTATATAAAAACCACTGAGGGTCCAGATGAAGAGTGTTTTTAAAGGAGTGTCTTGACCAGTGACTTCATCAGAGGTGAAGATGTGAGAGGAAGATGTCTGTAGGCACGATGCGCTCTGTCCACACAGCTAAGTGAAAATGAGGGGATAGTGAGGAGTCTCTTATCGTGACTCCACCTCTCACTACACTCTGACTCACACACATTGGATTGAACGCACACACACAAGTGCCTACACAATTTTTGCATAACTGAAGTGATGTGTAAAAGCACCTCAGTCTAACAGAGCTTGTTGCTCAGAAATGCTGCTTTGACACACACACACACACACACTTGCTGTGCTTTTCTGCCTGTTTTCTAACAGCCGTATGACAATTCAGATGTGGGGTGGTGGGTCACAGACAGGGAAATGCCTTCATGACCAAACAAAAGGAAACTGAGTGATTCCTAGAGCAGGAAAGGTGGATGGGTGCAGAAATGGTAAAGAAAGGACACAAGAAGGGAGGACAAACAGCTGGAATTACACAGCAGGCAGTGCTGTATGAATAATAAAAAGCAGAATTTGGAGGGGAGGAGAGGAGAGGACTGCAAGAGCTGATGTTGCTGCTGTCATCCGCCTGTCCGTGCATGTCACCCTGGATCTCCGACACTCCATGAAGAGCAATTACTGCTGTCCTGTCCAAAGAGTTCTCTCCATTTGTAATGACAGCATCATCTTCATGCCTCTGCATGGAGCAGAGCTTTGGCCCTGTCTCTTAGATACCGTGTCATCACATTCAGAGGAGGAGGAAGGTCAGGAAATAAACGGAAAAAATACTGCATGAGCATCACTTTCTGAAATCAGACCTGCAGCTCTGATATTGCTGACTGAATTGTGTCATTACCACAGTAAATTAAAGTTTAACAGGCCATTCAGATGGGTTCAGATAGGTACAGTTGGCCATTTATGCTCAGAATCAGATCACGAAATACATAATTCGCTTATTGTTGAAACATTTCTACTAATCGGACTTTGAGGTTAGGTAGAAGACGTTGGAAAAACCAGTAAGAGTCAGCGAGATGTTAAAAACAAACTGCTAAAAAGTTCAACCCCTTAACTTCAGACCTTCTTCCAAAGCAGACAAACGGGCAACCTCTGTTTTACAGAAGAGAAACCGAGTTTGACAGACACATTAACGGTCCAGTGACTCCCACTAACTTCATCCTGTTTCCAGAGGTGATTAATAAATTTTGTTTTGATATTATAGCATTTAATTTTCTGCAATTGGCGCGTAAACAAATTTCAAGCTGCACATAACGCATCCATAGTTTTTAGGTTAGGTTTAGGTTATCTTGAAGATGACAGCCAGACTTTAGCCACTTGTATCTGTTGGTGTTGGATCCCGGAGGTGAAAGAATGTCAGGTGCAGTGTGTTTTCCCACAGGAACGTTCCCGTTACTGCACATTTGAAAGAACATGTATTAAAGGCAGTGCTGATCTGATACGTACAAACAAGCCACAACACACACACACACACACACACTCGCGGGAGCAGTGACACAACCACATCCCCCAGAGGTTCCTGTTGCCACATTTCTCATTTTATCAAGCTGTGTGAATCTCACTTTGCTATGAGTTGCTATGGTTACTTGTTAGATCCAGCTGGTCCCAGAGGCAAAAGAGCTGTCCTAAATGTGTATGTGAATGTGCTCACAGCATGAAATATTTAACAACTTACTGTTTCATCAGATTATAAAGGAGAGTGTTTATAAACTTCCAGTTTGACAGAGCTGCCCCAGCTGCATTGTGCACGTTCAGACAGCGAGGCTTACCATCATTTTGTTTGAGAGTTTAATATTGTGAGCATGTATGAGGAAAGATTTTACATTTGACCGTTTAACTTAAATCAGTTCTGGGTAACTATAAAGGCACTTGTGTCTTGGGTTTATAGCTGTCTAAACTCTGCTCCGTCATGACCACACTGATGAAATGACAGCTGTGCCAGTGTTTAACATCCATGTGAAGAACCTGTCTGTGTTCCTACATCAACACAATACACCCCTGTGTGTTATACTGGTATGCCCCTTACATATTGAGATTTCTATGTCGGGGTCCACATGATGGCTGCAGAGCTTGTGCACAATTTCAAATGGCCAGTTTTTCAGGATTTTCCAGCCATTTTTCAAATTGTCTGTGTTCACGTGCCGTCACCTGCTCTCCCATCTGGCTGGTTATCCACCTCTTGCCAACAAGCACAACAGCCACAGCTGACTCTGCTCCCAAAATATCACCCAACAAATGATGCAAGATTACCTCAGTGTGGTTGTTAAGTTTCGGGGACCTCTAGGAGGGGTGTTTTGTAAGCTGACCTCCTCACTGGCTGCTGTCACTTGCATGTCTTTAGTGCCTCGCTGCCAACTGCCTGTTTTGCCTTCTTGTTTGCATCTTCTGTCTTTGGCAGTTTGTCTGCCTGCATGGCTGTCCATCAGCACATCCGCCTGTTTTTCAGCCTGTCTGTGTTTCTGCACGCATATCTGCCTGTCTCCAGACTTGTCTCTGTGACAGCTTAATGTGTGGAGAGTATTTGTCTGCCTCGGTTCGGCGCTTAGCCCAGAGAAACATTAAGAAGACGAGTCTGAGGCTTAGCTCGTGTGAAACTGATTGCTTTTCTTAGTTTCAGTTTTTGACAATGATCTTGATGAATGGTTTTGTAAAAGAATGCGGCTGGGAATAACATCCTGGCATGTGTTGATTCTGGTGTTATGAAGTCCTAATGAGTTCCACTGAGCAGTCCTCCATTAAAACAGATCGCAGCATGCTGCCAGTATACATTAACTTACAGAGCTTTCTGAGTGTTGTATTGTACAAACAGTTTGCTTTTCCCACTGTCCTTGTAAAAATACATATGGTAAGTGTGCTGAGTTCCAGCCTTTTTCTATTCTGGCTTCATCTTGTTCAGATCTGGGACAGGGAGTCGGAGCCCAGAGTTTATCCTGAATTTATCTTTTATCAGATGTCTATAGCAGGGCCACATGGAAACAAAACAACATGCACACTCAATTCAGAATCACCAACTGGCTTCATGTGCAGGCTTTTGGACCCACACAGTCATGGTGGGAACATGCAAACTCCACGGAAAGGCTGGGATTTGAATCAGCGGCGCGCTGGCTGATGTGCTAACCGCCGCACCGCCATGCTTATTACACTTTATAAGAAATGTCTATGCAGAATGGAAGTAAAGTTGTGGCACTGAAGATAATTCGATATATTTTCACTTTTTCAGCCAGCGCTGTCATATCTGTGGTTTTCCTCAAGGAGACGTTGTGTGCCGCTGACATCGTTGGTAAGTAAACGCTTGGAGCCAAAGCAGCTGAACACACATGACCTCTGAGACTGCTGATTTGATTGTTTTGAGAAGGAAATATTATAATTCATTTTAGGAATGTTTTACAGTAATGAAGAGAAGAAACATCCCAGGATGTGGGAAACTTATTTCACTTTAACACTGTATCTGTAATGTAAAAGGAAAAGAAGACCAGTTTGAATAGCTGTGCCAAGTTCAGTCCTAATTATCATGTTTTTGTATTTTTTTAATGAAAGTTTTTGTTTTCTGTAACAGTTTGTAGAGTCTGCTGCTAAATGGCACGACTGTCACGGCTGACACAACACGATGATCAATACAACTGCCTTGTTGGAAATTCATATCAGCTGGACACAGCTGTCATCTGTTGGTTAACCAAATAAAAAACCTGCAGTCTTTGCGTTTTTGTGCTGTAATTGCTGAAAGGCATCATCAGCCAGACTGAAAACATGTGCTTGAAAAAAAAAAGCCAAATTTATAACTGTCGGGGGCTTGTTCCTTTAAGTTTAGAGTTTCTAAATATACATCTGAATATACGATCATTGAATAGACTTTGAGCCGGCGAGGCTGGAAAGATAATCTGTGTTGTTTGTGTTTGGAGTTGACCAGAGTGACAAACGTGTCTCTTCAAGTACAAAAGTTGTGGATTTGTGGTCTTTATTATCAAACCATGTTGAGCCACAGGCTCACTAGATAAAAACCAAAATAGAGAAATATGTCAGAGCAGTGTCACCAGTCTGTGCTCTCTGTCATCCTCAGGTGGCTCCCTGGCTATAACAGGAACGTACGTCCTGGTGACCTTCGCCCCCCACACTTCCACACACATCACAGCACATCTGGTCCGGTACTACGTTGTCAGCTGGCACTTCCTGCTTTACCTCGTGTGTACACTTTTAACTTTCTGTCAGAGTTCACTCATGCAAAGGTCAATACAAGCAATTTTGGCACGTGATGCGTAACTCGATGAGAGGTTTTTATTTTTTTATTTAACTTCAACAAAGAAAAAAAACTAAAGGAAATCTCCCTCTTATCCCGGTGTGATTGGTTTCTTGTTCTTCGTTATACCGTAATACCTGGCTATGGTTTGCTGTAACAGCTCAGATCCCCAGTTTTTTATTATCATTAATCCTTTTAAGTACATTTGATGGATAACCTGTCATCATTTTCTTGTTTTTGTGATGAGGAAATCGTGGAAGATTCATGTTTCAATATTAGGACTTAAAAGAAAAAACCCATCTCCTATTCTGCAAGTGCATTTCCATGTACTCTCCGAGTCCAAATTCTCCTCAGGCAGAAATGGCAAAAACATAAATGTTGCCATGGTGACACTTCTGAAGTACACAGTTGAGCAGAAACAAAGTGTTTCTATCTAAAACTGAAATCATCTAAAAAATATTCATGTTGGCTCCAAATGGAAATGCTGGCGGTGATTTAGTGGTTACAAACACTTGTATCCTGAGCTCTTCCACTGATACTGGCACGCCGATGCCTCGAGTTTTCACCTCGTCATGTTATCTGCTCATGTAAAAACTCGGTGCTCTGTGGAATCGAGGTGCGACAAGAAAGCCAAAGTCTTGAGAGCATTAACCCCTCGAATCTCTGGGTGATTGCTCACATCGCTTCAAGGTCAGTTTTGTATTTCATTATTCAGTTTCAAGGATTTCATTTGACTATATTCCTCCTATTTTCTGAATCAGTTTAAATAAACTCGGAGGCAGAACCAGTTGCTGCATGAAGAAGAGAAGAGATTTTCTTGCAGATGTGCAGATGGGTCTCTAGGAGGAAATAGCTTGGCTGCAGTGATTGATGGTGTGTTAAAAGTTGTAAAGTTTTGCATGAATCTGTTAATTGTCATCAGCCTGCAGGGGAACGATCTCAAACGAGCGTGGGATCAACAGTAGCTGATGGTTAATCAGAGGAAAGTAATATCAGTTGCTACCGTGTCAGTATTTCCAGAGGTCATAGCTTCATCCAGTCTGCAAGGACTGTCGGTGTTATTGGATGTATGTGTTGTGTGAAATTAGCGACCAAGGTTCTTGTTAATCAATTTCCTCACAGAATGATTAGATTTTGAAAAAGGCCCTTTATTTGATGTACTTACTGCAACGCCAAGATGATATTGAGAGACATTTAAAGGTCAGCTTGCCCTTTTTTCCCCCTTAATACTGTTGTTGTGCTGAATCCAGGCTCTCCATCCATTAAAGCCGTGTACGGTTTATCCGAGGTCCGTGAACGACTGAATGCTATTGGACTCACAAGGGCAGCCCCAGGCTCTTCTCATTTAAGACTAGAAATTCATTTCATCTTTCCACCACGGCCATTTGTTTCCAGTAAAATGTGCTGTTCCCTGGTTGCGTGCTGCATTTTGTTCCTCAGATAATTCAGTAAAGGCGCAGCTCAAATTATTAGTTTCTATGCAAAGTTTGAGGAAATTGAATCTGCATTTATGATTCTTGTTTAACCCTCTGCCGCTTTCTCTCCACAGTTTATAGAGGTCGTCCTCTTTTGCATCCTGCTCTATCTGTACAAGAGGAGGAATGTGAAGCACATTGTCGTCGTGATGCTGCTGGTGGCCCTGCTTGGTATGAACAAGTGGGTGCTGTCTAAATGAGGGCAGAGGTCATGGATTAAGCCATTTTCAGCAGTCACAGGTTGCCTTGTTGCCAGGCTACCGAGAGAGGACCTCTGCTCTGCTATCATTTTGTAAAGAGATAAGTACAGAACAGTGGAGGGAAAACTAGTTCAAAATAACTCAAATGAATAAGAACCAGTAAGCAATGACTTAATTTCTACAAACACTAACGTGATCTATTGGCTCTGTGTTGTTGCAGCTTCTCTTACAGTCATCTCAGTCAAAGCTGTGTCAGGGATGATCGCAGAGTCAATAAAAGGCCAGTTGCAGCTCATCTACCCCATCTTCTACGTCATGCTCGTTGTCATGGTGGCCTCCTGCGTGTTCCAGATCAAGTTAGTCGAGGCTTCTCTTGAAACCTCTGTGTGCTTCTCTCTGTGTACTAATCTGGCACCAGGTCCCTTTTTTTTACCGCACCTCTCAGATCCTGTTTCATTCTTTCCACAGATTTCTAAATAAGGCAATGAAGATGTTTGACGCCACTGAAGTGGTTCCAATCAACTTCGTGTTCTTCACCGCGAGTGCCATCCTAGCAGGTGCGGCGATCACTTCATCTGGGTCATGCTGTGCTCCATTTGCACTGAGAGGTCAAACCCGATGACTAGTTAAAGATTCATGTAAACCAAGTCAGACGCATTTGATGTGCTGCAACATGAAAAAGTTGGAAAAACGAGATGCTGCTGTCATGTACAGTGATGTGGACGACCATGTGGAGTCCTCTAAGTTTGAGCTGAAGCGTTGGACGTTCAACATCAATGAACATTCCTTCTGGCACTTGAGTTTTGAGTGGAAATGAAATGCAGCTTAAAGACCTGATCCCCAGCATCACCAGCACCTGACGTAAACATACTTTTATATTAGGAGACACACTCCTGCTCTGTTTATATTGGATCAGTCCCATGCAGCCTGTGTTGTCCTCATGGCGCAAATATTCATCAGAAAACCAAATATACTTTTTTCCGTGGCTAAAAGTCCCCACCAAATACATTATTGATTCATGTTAAACTGTATTTACTGGACTCCTGAGAGCAGTTACTTCTGAGCCTCCTTCAAACCAGATTTAGTCGACAGATGTGCTTGCAGCCTTCTCTGGACTGGGCACAAGTACTTATTTTTATTGCTGATCATCTCTATTTAGCGAGCAGTTTGTTTATCACTGCCACTGATTTGCTAGTATATACCGACTGTGAGAGCGGCATTTATTTATTTATTTGGGAGTATTTGGCTGTGAAACAAATACTGTTAGACACATTTTCTAGGCAGAATAGTGCACTTTTCCTCTTAATGTTCGGGCTTTTGCATAAACATACAAAAGATTTAAAACGGATTTGTATAGACAAGCAAGCAATACCACATAGTTGCACAAAAGCTGGTGTAGGAATGAATTAACCTTTGATGCCAGACATGTCATACATGATACACGCATTTCTGAGACAATTTAAACGATTTTTCTTTCATTAAAAATAAATGAAAAGAGCAAATGTATTCATAATGTTAAAGATAAAATTGGGGATGTTTTTATTTTCACTATATAATATGTCAGACATTAAAGGGTTCATAATTGGAGAAAATGTTAGTGTTTAAAATGTTTCTTCTCTCAGAGACATTTTAGCTGTAATGAAGCACAAAATGGTTTTTTGTGTACATTTATTTTTCAATCAAATTCATAAGAACCTGCAGTGTAAATGCCACAAGAAGAAAGTCTGAATATTTTGTAAGTAATGTACTAATTAACATTTTTCAGTTGGTCTTTCCATCTGTTGACAAGTACGTGGAATAGACGACTTAATGTGCTGCTGCAAAACTTTCTGCATTAGCTGAAATAATTTCTCTCACACACACACACACACACACACACACACACACACATTGGGTGGTGATTCACGCCTGCATGTGTGAAACATCCTTGTTTAGCAAAAGCCCCAAAGTATTTATAGCAAGTCTACCAGGTCTGGTTTGATTTGTTTTGGGGTTTTTTTGTTAGTAAGACAAAAAAAAAAAAAACAAGCAAGATTTCTCAGGGGCAGTTTAGTTTTGAGGTTTCCTTCAATAAAATGCTCTGTCCCTATTTGCACTCATTGTTAAGCACCATGAGACCTCGCTTTGCTGAGATCTTTTATTTCTCATCCTCTGATATGGCGTGAACCTGTTTCCAGGGTCACTTCAGAAATGGAGGAAAAATGTTCCAGTGATCTGAAGTATCAAGAGTAAACGTCAGCTTTAGGCGAACATTGAACAAACGAACAGCTTTTTCCCTAAGTCCTTGTAATCTCACAGAAGAGCCAGAGCCACGAGGTGTGTAGCACTTGGAGCTTTACCTTTTCTGAAACAGCTCTTGGTGTTACTACTGCTCGGTCCACCCACACAGGTAACCCACAATGAACAACAAATTGGTGAAGTATTATTATACGAGTGGTACGAGAACATCTGTGGGTGGATTTTTCCTTTAAGATTAGTTTTGTTCCACAATAAAGAAAATTATTGTTTTGGTTTTAACCAGATGATGGTGCCATATTTTTTTAATAAGAAGCACAAAAGTGACTATATCAGATGTTTTGTGCCAACCAGTTGAACAAATCCAGAGGAAAATGTTTTTAATTGCGTTCTTCCTGCTCATCTGTGTGAAAACTGCATCCTTCAGTTAATAATGAAAAGCTTTCCTCACGTTATAATCAGAATACCATCAAACAAAGAAAATAATAGTAATTTATTGTTCCTATGCCGTAAGTAAAATGCATTTTCATGGGCTTTTTTAATTTTGCAGGGATAGTATTTTATCAGGAATTTGAAGGCCTGGCTTTACTGAACATTTTTATGTTCTTATTTGGGTAAGTTTTCAAAAGACCAGTCTCAACTGCAAACCCAAAGATTTTTATTTATTGTCAGTTGGTCTTAATCCTCTTTGAAATTCTTTTCCAGTTGCCTTCTGTCCTTTATTGGAGTTTTCCTGATAGCCCGAAACAGGCCAAAGATAAAGCAGCAGGATCGCAATTTTATTGAAATGGGTAAGATTCCTGGTAAGTTTCTGTCTTGAACACTTCTTCACCGCAGATGGCCCAGGTGCTGGCAGAATGAGTGCAGCGGCACTTATCCCGGGCTCATCTGACTGCAAATGTCTGCAGCCCTGAGCAGCAGGCTCTGTCTAACGAGCTGCACTGTCCACGTCCACAGGAAGAAGACACACAGACAAAGTGCAGCCGGAGGCGAAGACTCAAACATACGGATCACTGGCAGCCAAACTCATGTGCAACAGAGCTGGCCAAACAGACGATTCATAGGACCGGCGCCATCTGTTGGGACTGCTATTTTGGTGAAATTGTTGTGTGTCTGCATCTCTTCCTGGTGTTCAACAAAATATCTGTTTATAGACGGAAATAATAAGCATCAGCTGAAGCCGTTGCTAGCCAACCACCAGTATCAGTCCCCGCGTCGTTAGGTTTGCTCTCCGAAGTGGCGAGAAGCTCGATTTATTTTTGTAAAAAAGAAACCTGCTCATGTTTCTGTATCATTTTCAGCACAGTCAATACTGTTATACCTCATGAATGGAAAACTGACTCCAAAATCAGATTAAAACCCCACGATGAAAGAACAGATGCTTCACTAAGCAGAGACTTTTATTTTTAAGTAGAAGTGAGACAAGGTGACAGATTGCATTTCAGTTGAACAGAATTATGTTTCTCAGATGAATAAACTGATGTTGGTGTGTTCATCTGCGTGCAGACTTTCACATCATGCGTCATAGTAAATGCACTACTGCCCTCTAATGGTGGGACGGGCTCAGATGAGCATGCACTTCTGCACACACGATGAGATGTGAATTCCTCATTCAAGATGGCATGGATAGTTCTTATTCTTCAAGTTTCTTTTAAATGTTCAGCGATAACTTGACAGTTTTGTTTGAATGCAAGACCTTCCATCGCTGAGCTCCATCTCCAAAAAGGTGCAACCTCGCTTAAAAAAAATAAAATAAAAGCACGAGTGCACTGCCTGACTGCCCATCTTCACCTCACATGAACCTCAGACCGCATACTTGACTGAACTGATACCAAAATTGTGTTGCCAAGCAACAAAACTCTTATCAGCCACCCACACATTATAGGGCATGTGGGAACCACTGCTCATGCTCGTGTACCCATCAGAAGAAGTCAAAGTTTGTCTAAGATGTTCAGGTAAACTCTGAAGAAGAGTGAACCCTGACCGTTATTGTTCACATGCAGTCTTCGTCCACACACCTTTTTTCTCTTACTTGCTTATTTAAAACAAAAACCTCAAATTTTTAGACAAAAAGTCTGATTATGTTTCTGAATCTAATTCCCACAAACTAATTTTAGCTCTTAGAGTAGAATATCAAAGTAAACACTCAAGCTCAGTATTTTTAAATCTAATCAATCAAGGTATGTAAAATAAGTCAATGTGATTCCTTATGGAATCAACATGAAAAAAAACACCACCATGGTTTCCAGAATCGCCAGTATTCCCTTTGTGAAGCCTCCCTTTGACAAAGGCACTGGTATGAAAACAAAATGCAAACACGAGCAGCTCGGAGAAGCTGAAACACTTGTGGTTGCCTTACTGGTATATAATTTACTCAAATAAAAATACTCTTGTCTACAATGCTGCCTGTTAACCTTTACTCATGCTCCGTGCACGTCGCTGACCAAAGACCAGAAGAGTCCAGTCTGATTATACTGAGAATTAACCAGTAACCAATATAATTGACTACAATGTCATTCTTTGCATTTACTTTTCCCATAACTGAGGGCTGAAAACTGTGGTTGGGTTTCAGTCTAGGGTCATTCACACCTCGATGTTGACCTTGGCGAAGCGGTAGTGGAGAGAGGCGGGGTTTCGCAGCAGCAGCTTTCCTCTGTGTTCGACTGGCTGGTTGAGGAGGGTATTGACGAGACCTGCAGCACTTACAAACCCCAGAGCCTCCCCACAGCCTGCGGACAGGGAGAAGTCACCCTCAGTGACCCAGCCTAGAGTCACTCGTGAGCAGTGAGCGCTTAGACTTGGCAGAGGGTCTGGCCACAGCCCCAAGATCAGGTCTGAGGAAGACTGGGAGGATGATTTGGGGTCTCCTGATGTAACCGATTCAGAGGGAAGTTCAGATCCTGTTGTGGCAGCCTTTTTGGAGCCCTTCTTCCTGCGTCTTATTCTGCTCTTAAAGTGGTCTCTGTGCGGGGGCTCCTGGGGGCCACACGTCGCTTGGTTTTTGGCGAGCAGCTTCAGGTCCTCTGCAGTCGGCACACACAGCATGGCGTGAAGGTCCGGTTTGCCCTTTGACAACAATGTGAGGCGCACCCACACCAGACTCATCCCATGGGAGGCGAGGAAAGACGTCGCAGCTGAACGGTCGAGAGGCGGCACCACCCCCGGACGGCATGACCTCTGACCTTTCAATGTCGTAGGTTTGCACCAACCTGAGAGGAGCCTCAGAGACTTTTTATTCCTGGAAAGAAAAAAAGATAACGAGCATTCATTTAAAACAGGTGGTTAATGCTAAAAAGGAAAACTTTCTTTTACTCCTTCAGTTACCCAGCGAGACAAAAGCTCCAGTGAAGCGTATTTTTATTCCTGATTCTGAAAAAAAAGGCAGTAAATGAAGGGAAAATGTGACTTTAAAAAAAAAAAAAAAAAAAAAAAAGTAACGTTCATTAAAGCTAATAACGCAGCTCCATGGACAGATGCAGCTCTTCCCCTCGACTACTCTGCCGATGTTTCACAGCAATTTCAGGCTGGATGCACTTAGGCTATTCTCATCAGACAATTATGATAAAGGGAGGTAGAGAGGAGCAGCAGCATGCATCAAGTCTGTCTCTGTTTAACAAATATTTAAAAAAAAAAAAAAAAAAAAAAAAACCCTGATTTTAGCCCAAGACCCCGACAGCAGCGCTCACTCGGCCCAAGGGACCTTTAAAAGTCACCTGCATTAATAAAGTTAGAGCTGTGATTTAAGAGGGTGGAACATGAAGGGTCTGAAAGGAGGAAAGCTGTCAGGGCCGCGTGTTTTTATTTTGTACCTCAGCACAGCGAAGCAGCTCGGAGACTGGGACACGGTGGGTTCTTGCAGAGACGTCATCTCCATCACAACGTCCGTCCTTGTTGTGCTTTTGGTCTTCCCATCTCCTTTCCCCTCCTCTCCGCCTTCCCTAACAAGGAGTTCCCACTCCTCTGCTAGCTGTTGCCAAGGGCAACGGAAAGGAGCCAGACAGCCATGTTTAATGTAATTGGTCCTTTTGGCAGGCGGACGCCTGTGGAAAAGGTTGGAAGGTCATACCCTTGGCAAAACACCTCATCTGCATACTGAGAGAGACCCACATTATGGAAATTAAGTGAGGTCAGAGCTTTGGAGAGCGTTCCACTGTCAAAACCTCTAATCTGCTGACAACCTTTCCACTTACTGAAGCTCTATTTTAGTAAATATCTTTTCCTTACAGCTGACCGTCCAATCATACCATAACAGACCTTGAAAATGCATTATTCATTCCAACATAACTTATTATCATCTTTGTGTTAACTGAAATATTTTCCCTTAAAATATTTGGACAATTTCAATATGTTGGAGAAACACATCCATCAGCAGAACAGACTTTTACATTGTGGGAATATTAAGGTTCTTGTCTAGCTGCAGGCTGACATATTAGTTACACACCAGAATAATGTTACCAATAACACAAAAACTTTGGCAGCACAAGATGTTCCAGCTGAATTTGGTTATTCGGTATCTGACAGCAGTAATCACAAACAGCGTTGCCGTTTTGGTTCCTCTCCTGCTCACTGTTCCTCAGCTGACCTTTTGAATTTGTCCAGGAGCTCGGCCTCCTGCTCCTCCTGGAATCGAACGCCCGCAGGGCAGTCTGGGTAATCATGGGGAAAGTGGGGAGCAGCTTTATTTTGAGAGTGTTTCAGACTCATGTGAAGCCCAGCAATGCGAACTCCTCTGTACACCTGGAGGGGGGAGACGAGACGGAGAAGGAGACGTGGATCAAACCTGGGAGTCTGTCTTTAATTTTAAAGAACTTGTCAACAGCTCAAATAAAATCAAATAAAATGGCTCAGAAACAGTGAAAACATAAAAGTCTTTAAATGCACGCTTGTCTTTTCCTAAAATACAGACTGAAGTTCGTTCATGAACACAATCGGTACAAATCCAGATCTCCCCTTCTTTAATAATGCAAACAGTTACATGACATCACTACACCTGAAACTATGTATTTTAATAGTCTTATTAAACTGCAAACTGTTAAGGGTGATACGAGCCCTTTCATTTTTGTAAATTTATCAAAATGAGAACACGTGACATCGCTTGACAGGAGGCATCATCAGGACCAGTGTGGGTTATTCCTGACATGCAGCAGGTCACGCCCCGCCTAAATGACAACTACGCACGTTTAGGTTGTCTGTTGTCACAAAACGCTTGAGAAGTAATAACACTGTTCACATCGAGTGTTAAGAGATCAACCCAGTTGAATCATAACTGCAACCAACATCCAAGGAGGCATTTCTGAGAAACCGAGACTCACTAGAATTAAGTAACTGCCAAAGTACACGAAACACAAAACAAGCAGCTGCTTTTGACAAAGTCAAAGAGGAAAATTATCTCACATCACCGTTCTTATGGCTTCCAAACTACTGACACATACATCTTCATTGCTTGTATTAAACCGACAACACAAAATTATTTCCAGACAATGTTTTTTTAACAATTAATCATTCAGGTTAATTGTAAAAGACTTCAGTTTGTTTGCAGTGGGAAAGAAAATGAACCACTTCGGTGCTCTTGGAAGAGCACCGGGGCGGCTGTTTCAGGGTGAAACAGTCAGTGTAAAAACCGACTCCAGCTCAGCTTCCTACCTGTTGCAGTTCGTCTATCGGTGACGGCACTCGGCCAGACCCGAACAACTGGACTGAGACCCCCCAAAAGAGGTGGTCTCAGTCTAAATCAACTTACGTGGAAACACTAAAATATGGACACCCTTTTTTCTTCAGTAATCTTAGTGCACTATTCTGCTGTGCTTCTGTGAATGAAACCAAACTGTTTCAAAACTAAGTCAGAAATAAAAAATAAATAATAATAATCTTGGTGTGAATTCTGTCGGACAGTACAAGCGTCTGCGTTTACCTACCAGCGAGACCCAGAAGGCCATGCCCCAGCCTTTAGGAAGAAGCAGGTCCCATCCAGCTCCCCAGGAGCTCATCTCACTTCCCACCTGCTTACCGGGCTGATGGACCAGCAGGATGGGAACTCTGCCCTGCGGGGGAGTGGGGTTCAACCGGGACCCGGGCACCAGCAGCTCACTCCTCATAAGGTTCAGCTCCTTCAAGGAGGGAAACGCGTCATGTGGGAGCAACATCCAGGCATGTGTGTGCACGCAGAGAGTGTAAATATTCTTACTGTATGAAATTTGTGATGGTAAGAAAATTAAAAAAGACCTGCTCGGATATCTTGTTGTCGGTGACGTTGTCACGCACACACTGATCCCACAGGAAGCTCTGGCAGCAGCGTCCTGGTACTCCTCGTAACATCAGCTCTTTCCTCTGCTCCTCCTCCTCCTCTGAACAAACAGACGTGCAGCACGTTCCTGTAAACTGCATCTATCCACATGAACTAACTATCACTTTACTATCTGTTTCTCAATCACACAAACACTCATGCAACACCAACTACAACATGCATGACCTCTACGTAAAGCATGCAGGGTTTGTTTCTGCAGTCGAACCCTGATCAGCATATCAGGGAGTCATTTCTGTCCAAGGACACTTGGACACATGGCGAGGCTGGGGATCAATCCGCCAACGCCGCTCATGGAGGAACACAGTAAGAAAATCAACCCTGGCGCTGCTTCGGAGTCCTGACGGCAGGATATTTATTGTATTTTAAGTACAGGCCTTTATTCTGACACTTACAGCTGCTGATGGTTGTTACATAAACTATCTAATAAAGTGCAGCCTTCAGAAAAGGTTCGGACCGTCCACTCGTCCCAGTATTAAGATTAATGACACTGTTCTTACTGGCATTTGTTATTCTGGGAAAAAAAACTAGCGTTTCCCTCCTGACAGCTTAGTTCAAGAGGCTGGTGGAGGAGAGAATAGTTAAGCAGATTTCCACTTCAATCTAGTTTGTAAAGCCCGATTCACAGCACCAGAGCAAAAGACAGGAACGTATGCATGCCGCTGTCCATCCATCTCTCCATCCTCCACACCGGCCTCATTCATTCAGGACCATCAGGTCAGAGATGAGATGCATGCATACACTCACACCTGCCAATAAACCTGACACACATGTTTCTGTGTGTCAGCCAGAAGTTTCAAAACCACAACAATCTTGCTGTAAGGCAGTAATGCAACCGCTGCACCGCCGTGCAAGCCAAAATGTAAAGCGCATGAGGCCTATTAGGGCATATGGATGGAAGGACGTTCACCTGCCACCGTTGTTAAAAAAGCGATGTGTGTAAATGATGAAGTCACATTTTCCTTGTATGTGGGACTTTTATAAACCAGATGAGCTGGCTAGACCCAGATTGATGGTAAAATAAGGAAAAAGTCAGAAAAACTTCAGTCTTTAAGTATTTGCTCACAAGCAGGTAATGAGCTGCTGTCAGTCACTGAGGATGTGTTTGGAGTACAGGGTCCTGCCAGGATTCGAACCTGGAACATCTGCATGGCAAGGCAGAGGCCCCCTGGAGCACAGAACCAGAGACGAACTCACTAAAACATCCCCAGGACCACAGCCAGCACACAGGTTCTGTTATCAGCTGCTGTCTGATACTGGATGCTCAGTTTTCAGTTTGCATGAAAGTGATGAAAAATAACTGCCGAGTACTTTAGACCAGCTTCCCCGGCACCCCAACGTTCAAGAAGGTCAGGTTTTACCTTGGGCCTGGTTTACACAGGGCAAAGCTTTAACCACCTTCGTTGGTAAAGACAGTCTGGGGTCATCCACAGTCAGTCCCAGCACTATGCCTGCGGGAAGCTCTCCGGTCGAATAAATGCCTGAACAAATGACACAAACGAGCATAAAGGCGCAGTCAGTCTATGCGCTGGCACCACAAGAGTTAAAAAAAAAACAAAAAAAAAAAAAAAACAGAAAAACAGAAGACAAACCTTTGAGTAGCTTAAAGATTTCTGCTTGTTGCTGATGCAGATTCATCTTGCTCTCATCTTTGCAGTGCTCAGGCCACCAGAGCGAAGAGGACTCTGACTTATTCACTTCCTTAAAAAGGAAATAAAAAATATATACTTCAAGTTACTGGGTGTGTGGACTGCAGTTTTTTTGTTTTTTTTTAAAAAACAAAAAACAACAAAAAACAACACCTTAGTGCTTACATCACAGTCTGTAGCTGCTTCCAAAGTCTCTGCCAGCACAGAGTGGGACTGTGGTCCAATCAGGCGATAACGGACAATCTCCATAGTGAGGTCGCTGCAACATAAAAAGAATACAAGAGAGAAATAAAACAATTACCATCATCACTTGCAGGAAAAATTATCAATTTAAATTATTACTGAGCTTGCAACTATATTAAACTTTTAAACTTTACTGACTTTAGAACTATTCCAGTTGAGCTGGACTTCCAGGAAACCGGGGTACCAGGTAATCTGGTTCCATCTCCCAGGATCTTCTTTGCAGGAGGTCCACCGGCATCATTACAGCTCCGTTTTCTCTTGCTTCTAGGTGCCAATGTGGCTTCAGGGATGTTTTCCGGCTTCGCCTCTGGCTGTAATGTGGGATTTTCACCTGCAGCTCTGACCACTGGTGCAACTGGGGGCACGACGGCCTCAGAGCACTGGCACACGCTTTGTAATTCAGGGAGCAGATCCTGAAGAGAGGGCAAAGCATCTGGAATTAACAGACTTCTAATGACCATATCTGCTTAAATATCAAAGCAACCAGTAAATGCTTCCCCCGTACCTGCTTCAGAGTCGGGTGAGCCCAGATCCACAGCTGCCTGCGAGTTGATCCCTGTGTTTGGGGTCTCCAGAGGAACGTGACAGGGCCCAGTGGCTGTGAGGGGTACTGTGCTGCGCGGTACACTACAACGCTGCCCTGCCTACAGCCTGACAGACAGACGGCTGCAGCAAATGTAGGTCCTAAACAAAAAAAGAAAATCACAAACTCCACAAATGAGGCAAATCTTAGAAAATCAGCACTGAAAAGAGGACTACACAGAGAAGAACAAGCACGAAGCGTTCTTGAAGGAGGCGCTCACCTGCCTCCTTGCTGGTTATTTGTGACAGCGCAGCCAGCAGCTTGTCTTCCTCACCCAGCAGCTCTATGCAGCAGTAATAAGACAAGTCCTGAGGACAGGGAATCAAACAATCAGGATCATTTTCAAAGCAGTGATATTCCCTCAAGTTCAGTAAATGAAGCACGCCTTTGCTCTGCGTGGTTACCTGAAGCAGGGCGTGACTGCTCATTGCCCTGTAACATGGCCTGTAGCATTTGTATGTCGGTCTGTCGCCGAGACAGTAACCCCACTTTTTAACCATGTGGAAGCGCTTGGCGTGCCAGATGTGCGTCTCCAGCCAAATGTTCTTCCGCTGGCGACGGTTAAACTCCAGCAGCAGGTTTCCATGGCGCCGCCGAGCCTTGCGGCTTTTGCTCTTTGCCAGTTGCTTCTTCTGGGAGCCAGTCTGGAGGGTTTTCTCGCGCTGGTGGAGCGAGCGGAGAAACAACTGTCAGTGAGCATCTTTGCTCCACGCAGAGAAGCAGAGTTGTTGCGAAGTACAAGAAGGTGTCAAATAAGACATTAATATGGTAAAATGAAAGTACCAGTCTCTTGGCCACGTCTCTCAGTCTGCAAGGGAGCCGCTTGGTGTTGTGGCTCATAGCTCGTCTTCTCATGTGTTTGGGCAGAGCTTGACTGACATGGCTGCTGCCCGTTGTCTTGGTTACGGCTTTTAACATGGCTTTCACCTCCGCAGCCCTGGCCCTGGCAAAAGCTCCAGCTTGGTATGGACGAAAGAGTTGGACAGACATGTTAACATGGAGTTGATGCAACATCACAATTAGTTTCTTCCATCCTGCAACTCTCCATCTTCAACTGAACTCTCGCAGGTCAGAGAAAAACGGTCAACTCTCATCACATGACAGCAGTGAATAAAAGGCTTCACTTCTGTCACAAAGATTAAATCCCAGCACTGATGTGGATTGGTTTTGTTTGGAAATGGCATTTTGTAACAAAAAACAGGTGTAGACGAGGACCAAAACTTACTTCAGCTTCACACGGTGAAGTCAATTATAAAAGATCAATTTAAAAAGCAATTTTATGGTTTTTTAATATTAAAAATTGATGTTTTAGAAGTATTTTACCGGGCACTCTACCATAAAGTTCAGTTTGAGTTTGCAGCAGTAAGACGATGTATTTACCAGTGATGTACTTGGGCATCTCTTTTGCATAACCGCCACCATCTTTATGATGTCCACGTACCCATCCACTCCTGTGGCAAGTTTTGTTCATCCTCTCTGAGAAAAGACGCAAAAATGTCATTGAGTGATGTTGCATTTTCTCCTCCTCCTAACTAGTGTTTTACTTAATTTGTCCAAAGGTGACAAACACACAGTAAACCCATGTGTGAAAGCTCTAGATTTTGTGATTTAGATTAACTTCTATACTTTATACCCTAAATAGAAAACTGTTGCAAAATGAAACGGTAATCCAGAAGCTGACAGGGACTGGTGTTGCACTAATTTAAACAATCACAACCTAAATCCTCAACTATACTCTGCTGCGGGGAGCGCTGCATGCGTGGAGCGCTGCATGCGGGGAGAGTTGCGTACCGGCGTGAGCGGCGGCTCCTCCATTCTGGGCGCTGTTCTCCACACTGGCAGAAGGTGGATACTGGACACTTGCAGGCTGATTCTTCAACTTCTTCTCACGCATTTTGACTTTAGCCGCAGACATGTTCTACAGGAAAAACAAAGAAGACGAGACGAAAAGCTGAAAGTCAACCAGCAGGTGGGTGACAGCGACGTTAGCCTGCTGCGCAACATACCGTACAAAAACAAAATTTAAGCGTCAAAAGACAGATTGGTGTCCACTCAGAAGGAAATGCGTTTAATTTACAACAGAGTTTCCTCTAAATCGCTCATTATACGTACGTAGGTTAGACACTTTGAGCCAAACGCGTTACCGTGTTACGGTTAAAAACCACGTGAGTTTTCCTTGTGCTGGTTGATGTTTGCTTCCGGGTATGTGCGCTGTTTAAATTGTGTTGTATCCGCGCAGCAGAAAATAAAACCTCACATTCTGGACACTTTTTTTTCATGAGCTATCATATATTGCGCAATTTACTTTTCTAAACATTATCATAAAATGTTTATGTAGATTATACTCGTATTTAGACCAAAAGAATATAAGCGTGAGCCTATTATGCGCATCTATCCTGTTGATTACGGTAAAGCTGTCTGTCGCTCTTGTGTCATTTGTAATCCCGCAGCTCGCTTCAATTGCTCATTTTCTTATTTTCTCTCTCGGGTTTTTGTAAAAATCTGAGTGAAATGGCTGCACTTATCAAGAGGATTATCATCACAACTAGAGCCCCTAGTGCTATCGGCCCATACAGGTGAGAGTGGTTTTGATGAACTAATGTTAAACTAATGTTAAACTTTACAGCTGATCCGAGGCAGCGGCCTGACATTCTTTCAGACAGCGTGTTCAAACAGCTGATCATTAAGAAACTGGCAATCTAACGAATGTTTGTTTGTTAGTTTCTAAGATTTCTAATCAAACATTTAATTGATACCGCCAGAGTTACACAACTGGAAGTACACGGTTTTGTCCACTCTATTTTTTTAAACGAAATGCACGTTTTTGGATTTTGCCCTTTTACTCTTTACTGTGATTGCAGTTAAAAGGTTGAACTATTAACAGCAGCACGATCATTATTGTGTTTTGTAGTGTACAGAACAATTATAAAGCGGTCTTAAAATGTAAATGCAACCACAGATGAATATAATCGTGACATAATTTACTGTTTCCTAATTTATTTTTGCAAAACTAAAACAAAATACAGTGAAATGTCTGTGGCAAAATACAGCTTATTAACAGTTATTAATCCATGAATTTGTAACCTGGGGAAACGCCTTTCCAATAGTGAATTGAAATTATAATTTTCTGCTGTCTCTTTGGGTTGAAGTCTGTGCTTTGACTAGACCAATACCTGTTTGTTTGTTTGTTTGTTTGTTTGTTTGTTTGTTCTCTTTTTCAGCCATTCCGTCATAATTCTGACGATCTCGGGATCACTGTCCTCTTGCGTGATTCAGTTTCAGCCAACATTTAGACCAGCTGTGTTGGACAAATGGCCTCACATTTGATTCCAGTACATGTTGGTATACGGAGCCGTTCTCGATCAGCTCAGTAACCGCAAGGTGTCCAGGTCCTGCAGATGCAAATGAAGTCCAAATCACCGCCTCTCCCCACATGCTTGACAAACGTTGAACTGTGCTTTATGAGATCTCCACTTTGGTCTCATCTGTCCAAACGACTTTGTTGAGAGGAAGCTTCGTGAACCCAAGCCGTGCTTTCACAGTTAACGTGCTAACGGAGACCTGTATAAGTCTGAAATGCGGTTTTTGCACATCGTGACCTTGCTGTGGGGTGAACTCCTCTGGGAAGACTGGTAGTGCTCATGAATGTTTTTCACTTGTTAATTATATTTCCAGCTGGACTGTAATATATATTTAAACATGCCTGTAGGGGATCTTTAAAAAAATTCAGACAAAAATCCCAACTCTGGTAACAAAGATTATATAACTTCAGGAATATTATTAAAAAGAAAAGTAAGTGCAGGTGCTGTGTGTGTATGTGTTTATATAAAACGAGCCTTTTAAGGGGTTTTTTTTTTTTAGTAACTTTTTCTTCCTGTCTGTACGTCTCTCAGCCAGGCAGTGGTGGTGGACCGGACCATGTACATCTCAGGACAGCTGGGGATGGATCCTGCCACTGGGCAGCTGGTGGACGGTGGCGTTCAAGCCCAGACCAGACAGGTGGCACTTCACATATCACATTAATGATAAAGATCAAAGTTATACGCTAAAACAAAGAAGCCTGTATTTTCTTAATCAAATTATGACTGGGAAAGACTTTCTCTCTGGAGGGAATGTCTGCCCACCAGGCTGGACCTGGGCAAAGATGTTTATCCTTGAAGGCCCAGGTGCATACCAGCGTGATCACGATACAGTAGGTCTTAACTCGAAGACAAGCTGAAATGAAAACTGATTCCACAGTGGCAGCGACTCCAGTCTGTTTCACTCCTCTCCCTCTTCGAGGGCTTTAGTTTGGATCTGCCCCACAGCTTTAAGCTGCCATGCAAGCTAAATATGCAATTTTCTTTCCTGTGTCTGGAGTTCAGCTCAAAGAGTTGGTACAGATCCCTCTTTAAAGCGCAGTCATGTTGCACTGAACGGCCTCAGCTGCTGAAACCCGGCAGCACACATGCACGCCAGCCAGCCGCCGGCTTTTAAAACTCACATCACGTGCAGGCTTGATGAAGCTAGAGCATCACTGCCGGGACATTCCTCCATGTTTTGTGAGGTTTAAAAGGCAAATTAAAAAAATAAAAGAAGGAAAGAAAACACTCAGGCTGTCAGATTTACTAGCCAGGATGTAAAACAGTAGAAAAAATGATTTGGTAGGACATTTTTATTCTTCTGTTATTTTATTTTTTTTAATTTTATTCTGTTTTGACAATTTTGATTGTCTCACTTTTGAGGCACAACAAAGCCAGATAACCACGATGAAGCTGGATGATTGTACTTTGGTCAGGACCTGCAACACACTTTCATACAAAATGAAATGACAGGGTTCTGTTTTGTTTGGGACTTTTAGTCCTTTGTACCTGTGTTTCAAGCTGCAGAGTTAATTAATGACTGAGCTTACACATATCCTAGTCTGTATGATCAATAAGAGTGCCAACATTTGTACTTGTATGTGTTTGGAGGACTGTGGCTGAGGAAGTAATTAGTGATTGGGTAAAATGCAGACTATTTACTTTGTGATATCAGGTTGACTCCTTTTTTTTTTTAGGCTCTTGTTAATATGGGTGAAATCCTTATAGCTGCTGGGGGCAGTTACCAGAATGGTGAGAAAAACCTCATTCAAAAGTTTTTGTGTTTTATTCTGTGTGTGTAGACAAACATTCATGTATTTTGATTTCTTCCCTGCAGTTGTCAAAACTACAGTGCTCTTAGCTGACATGAATGACTTCACCAGTGTCAATGACGTCTACAAGCAGTGTGAGTAACGACTCAGTCGTAAATCAGCAGAGTCGAGTCTAACTTCAGGACAGACCAGACTCACAAGGCTCATCCTGTCCACCCTGTAATACAAAGTTAGTCACTAGATGTCAGCACAGCCCACACAACCGGTGTGGTTTTCCAACGATTACGTGTCATGACTGGTCACTCGTGCACCTCTTCATTTTTTTCATTCAAAGATTGTATCAGCTACATTCTTGGGATAAACTTTATCTATGAATGTGTCATCTTTTAATATGGCAAGACGACATGTAACACAAGCATTCAGAAACACGGTGACAACAGACAAGCTGAAGGACTGTTGGCATTTGCTGAGTAGAGTGAAATCGGAGCTGCTGCTGCCAGTGAATTAAGCTTCATCTAAATGGCAGACGACGTACCACACCTGGCTCCGTAGGTGAACATAAAACCCCCATTAATCTAATTGTCATTCAAGTACTGGTTATATTTCTAATGCTCAATAAATCCATTAATGCTACTGGAGAGAGAGAGAGCGAGAGGGAGGGAGGGAGGGAGGGACAGTGAAGTTAAAAAAAAAATAAAGGAAAAAGATGCCAACTTTATAAAAATGAATCTCCCTATATTCAGGAGGATTCTTCAGAATTATTATGAATAAAAATGAGCTACCATGTAATATACACCCTTATATATCAGGATGTTTTCCACCGTGAACATTTGTGGATTTGTAGATATTAAACAATAACTGAATAAACCCTCATGCAGCTCTGCGAACGGTCTCACGTTTCAGATGTATAACCAGTACATTTTTAATGTTTTAAATTCAAAACACTACATGTACAATTTCTTGCTTTCCTAACTGGATGTTTGAATAAAAAATCCTTTGCAATTGACTAAATCCTTTTAAGAGGAAACAGAACCAGTGTTTCTCATTCATTCATCATATTTGTGACTGTTCAGATCTCTGGACAGTCTTCATTTTTTTTTTTTTTTTTTTTTTTTTTTTTTTTGTGATTTTAGTGAATGAGCGGGAAAAAGTTACATGAGAGTCTGATTTTTGGTCGAGATTCACCACTATGTGTTTTGTCAGGTTGGTACATCAAACCACTGCAAACATGTCTGATAAATTTAACATCTGTGCATGTAAACGTGTCTGTGGGGGGGGTGGGATAGTGGGTAGAGCCGGAGTGGAGAACCAGTCACTCCCGAGCCACTCGTGGTCCTGGTCCTGGATAAATGGGGAGGGTTGTGTGAGGACGGACATCCAGAGCAAAACCTGTGCCAGCTCACTATGCTGCACACAATGATCCACTGTGGTGACCCCACAGAGAGGAAAGTTAGGAAGAAACTAGAAAATGTTCAAATGTTTGTGCACTTGACCTAACTGAGCTGCTTTCTGTAGTTTTCAGCACCAACTTCCCAGCCAGAGCTGCTTATCAGGTTGCTGCTCTTCCCAAAGTGAGTGCTTGACAAAACCTTTTGCTTTTTTCGATGGTTTCTCAAATAATTTTTATGCCAACTAAAAACCTTCATGTGTGTCTCCAGGACGGGCTGGTTGAGATCGAAGCGGTTGCTGTGTTGGGCCCTCTGACTGACGCGTCTTAAGATCTACGTCCATCAAACAATAAAAGCAGCACAGTCACAGAGTTGAGTTGTATTGTTTTGTTAAGACGCTGATAAAGCCGATCTGTTTTGTTTGGTGTCACCGTTTGAAAATCATGAAAGTGTTGTAAACAGTCAGCAGCTCACCGGGAAGAGGAGCAGTGGTCGGGCTCAGAGCACTTTCACCTCTCATTAACATTGATGACATCTGCTTGGAGACATGGCTGCATGTGCAACTGCTGCTGCTCACATTTCACTCACAATAGCTGTTAAATATCCACCCATGTTAGTTGGCTTAAATTACACTTTCAGCTCATGACCTCAGCTGTCTCCTCTCTCCTTACTGATTATTGGTTATAACACTGCAACATACGCCATCCTTAGTATTTTTCTTAGTGATAAATGTAATGCTATTCTGAATCTTTGTGTGTGTGTGTGTGTGTGTGTGTGTGTGTGTGTGTGTGTGTGTGTGTGTGTGTGTGTTGATGGCCTCAGAGGTTCTGCAGCATGAATCAGTATGGTTTATGTTCATTATGTGGTTTGAAGGGGATTAGATGACAGGAGCACCGTGAGTTCATGAAAGATAACATTTCCTCATCTGGCTTTGCAATAAACTAACACGTTCCTAAGAAGTCCTCATGAAGGATGGGTTAACACATGCCACAAGACAACTCCAGATCTCCAGATCTGCATTCCACCCCAACAAAACATAACCTGACTTCACTGTCTGGTTCAGGTTAAAAACTGATTGGTTTAAATCCTGCTGGCCGTTGATTCCAGAGCACGACGGTTGTCTATAGGTTTTATTTCCTTTTAGGTTTCCTGAATCTTCCTGTGAAGTTTGTCAACTCTGGTGCTTCAGGCTCATTTGCTGTCTGGTTTGCAGTTTTATCTTCCATTTACAAATACAGAATAAGAGGCGCGGAGGGAGCTTCTACACTGATTCTGATTCAGTTTTTGAGCACATAAAATGACTTATTTGAATTACTTAGGATGACGCTTCAAGTTTCCAAAGGAGCATATTTAATCTATTCATTGGCTATTGTCACCGGTGGTTTGTGTTTTACCTTCGGGGTCGTGGGATTCAGGAGACACCGTGGATGCCAAAAAGAAGAAAAACCACACAGACTCATTAGTGAGTAAGACTTTATTCTGTACACTAAAAGGTTAGAAAAATTACAGACATAGCTCAGGGAAGAAATATTACAGAGAAAACAGATGGAAATAATCAACTTACAGAAGTTTGTTCCCACAACTTTTATCACATCATATCCAGTTGAAGTTTCTTTTGACATCCTTTACACTTATTTAACACCGCGTGCATGAAGCCTAACGTCAACTAACTCATTTGTGACTGGGTTAAACATACATGTAACGCTCTCACTCTAAAATCTACGAGTCTAAGACGTCGGCACTAGAAAGACATTTATTACTAAGGAAGAGAGTTTCATGAACATGTTCCAGCTGCAGTGCAGCTGTTGCAAGATGGCTTAACAGAAGAGGACGACCACACGTCACATCGTCTGCATCCTCAACAAGGCAGCGAATTATTTTGCATATGCTTGTGATCTTCTGCGTTTCTTTTACATAAAACAAAAGTGCATTTTGTTCCTGATTAATTTGATGTAAACAGCTGAAATATCAAAAAGGATTTGTGTAAGAAGTGTGAATTACACTGTGTTGTGTTATCCAAAATGTAATATTCCTATAAAAACAATTAGCCTTATTAGAAAGGCTGCTGTTAAATAATGTGCAAACATTTTTGATCAATTTTTTTTTCTTCTTCTTGTAGTTCAATCTGTGAAAACATTATCAGTATAGGAGGCAAAGGTACAACAAAGCATGCAGTGTGACTGGTCAGTTATTCCCTCCACGGTTTGATATTTTTCTCACTATTTTATTATTCACAGTCATGTTTGGCTCAGAAGTAACTACTTTAAATAATGAAGGTTTTTTTAATGAATCCTTTTCTGTATCTCACCACATGCCACCACAGACCCTGAACAGTTAACAATCACTATAACAAGAGTTGACAGACTTCAGGGTTTTACACCCGAGTGTTTTCATAGCACTTTTGGTGTTCAGGCTTAGATGTGGGGCTACAGGCACTTGTCGTCCCAGTAGAGAAACTGCTCTCCCTGCGCTGTAGAGGTTTATATACAAATGTGGGAAAAATCCTGATCTTTCCCCCTGACAGAAAAGCTATTAAGGCACATTGAGTATTAAAGGTGTTGTGAAGTTTGGTGAGTGCTGATGCAATACTGAAAATGAAGAGCTTTCTTTTGCCTCATCTTGTCTCTCTTCCAGTTCTCCTCCAATGGTAGATTTGGGAACTCTGATATTTTGGTATTTCGCTCATTTCTGAAAGAAAAAGAGACGATACTTGAGCATTTGAGGTGCACTTCTACTTGTGTGATATTAGCAAGTAGCACAAAGAGTATTTTTCTGTGTTAAATGGAAGTCACGCCCTTGGTATTACAATATATCTTAATATATATTTACAAGAATGCACAATACTCTTGTAGATGCAGTTATGTGCATCAACAGGAGTGAAACGGTGCAGCGTTTGTGTCGGGTTCGAGTGTAGCTTGTAGCCGTGCTCTTACCAACTCAGTCCTCTTTTTTGGCCGTTTCAGTCTCGGTATCCTGGGAGACTTCATTTGCAGATTTCACTGCACAAACACACAAACAGCAGATCATTACATGGCATTTCCTTCCAAAGAACAGTCACATTCTAGTTTTACGGCACAGATGACTGTGCTTTTTTTTTTTTTTTACATGACTTTACCGTCACTGTGTTGTCAACTCAGCTGTTACATTTGCTCTCGAGGGAGACTTGGAGATCTATCATTCTTTCTTCACTACATCTGGTTTTGATAAACTGGTTCAGTAGTGATTTACTATAAAACACACACACACACACACACACACACACACACACACACACACACACACACACACACACACACACACACACACCCTCCGGAGAGAGCGTGAGTCCCATAAACTTATGCAATACTTGTCTTCCTTACCAGAACAGCATTCTGTGCATATTTAATGAAGGGATATTTCTGACCTAAAAGTACAACATGTTCTGTGAGTAGTGAAAGTGGGTGCTACTGATGCATACCACAGCTCTACCTACACAGGACAAGTGCAGATTCAGGGTCACCTGGGGGCTGGAGACCATCCCAGCTGTCACCAGGCAAGTGTCAGGGTGCACCACAGACAAGTCTGGTCCATCACAACCACACACACACTCGTACTCACGCCTACAGTTAATTTGGGATCATCAGTCAACTTAACATACATGTTCTTTTGGACCATGTGAGGAGGCTGGAGTATTGAAAGAAAATCCACACGCACACGGTGGAACATACAGTCCTGCCGACCGCCACTACATTCAAAATCAGTAACTCCTATTCCAAATGATATAACAGGTGACGCAAGTTATCTTCCACACGAGCCCTGCAGTGAATATTGACATTGTTTTTCAGTAATTCGAAGCAGAAGAGCGTGATTATTGTGCAGGCACTTCACAATAGAGCACAATGAGAGAGTTGCCTGACTGAAGCTGTTGTTCTGACAACATGCTATAATCAACATGCTCTTCATTTCTCACACCGAGTGTGTGCTGCTGGTGTCCGTTTCTCACACTGTGTTATCTGTTCAGCGTTCTGACCAACAATATCCCATTCAGTCTTCCAGCTGCAGCGCAGGAGCTTGGAAGCAACTTACCAAAACTCTTGGCTTTTACTTTGGTCGGGTGAAGTCAGAAGATGAATTGATTTTTTGGACATGTGAAGGAACATCCTATTGTTTCCAGGCTGTCAAAAACATTGTTTTGCACATTGCAGAGCCTGTCTTTGCTCACTTGTTTCTCTCTGCATGTTTGCACATGCTTCATGCTCAACATGAGCGTGAAGAGATCTCTCAGCTATTTCAGCCAGCAGCAACGCTGCAGTGTTTGACCTCCAGCCAAAAGCGGTCTCCCCAGTTAACATGATTTCCTGAAGTTTGAGTTATTGTGACAGGTTTGTCTACAAAACCGTTCGGTATTAAACTGCTGCTCTTCAGCTCTTTCAATATGAAGGATATGTACCAATGCCAATATTGGAGTACATTTCTAAAAACACAATATAAACAGGCTAACAAACAAAGTTGCAGGTTCCGTCAGCATCAGACAGGGTGATCTTGGGTATTTCGTACCATCGTGTGAAGGTTGTTGAGCTGGATCAGCAGCAGGCGCTGGAGATGAGAGGACTTCAGATTGTGCTGGGCTGGGCTCAGCTACAGGAACCTCTGCTGTGGCTGCATCATCTGCGATCGACTCTGAACTCGCACTTACTGCTGCCGCTTCGGTTGCTACTTCTGAAGGAACATTTAAATCACTCGGAGCAGGTGCTGGAGCTTCTGCATTCTGGACTGGTGCAGCAGCAGGTTCCTCCTCTGCACCCGTGGCAGATAACACCTCTGTGTGGCAGGGTGCCTCCGTTGGTGGGGCAGTCTCAGCAGGAGCTGCAGGGGCCTCTGCTGCCACCTCGGTGACAGGCTGGTCCGGAGACAATGGAGGCATCTCTGGAACAGTTGCTGCTGCGATATCTGTGTCTATTACAGGTATTACAGCAGCATCTAGAGGCACACAGGGTTTCACTGCTGCTGCTGCTGCTGCTGCTGCTGCTGGTGGTGCTGCTGCTTCATCTGGTTCTGAAACTTCACTTGGTGCTGAAGCCTCAGATGATGCCACAGCTTCACCTGGTACTGAGGACTCATTTGAGGTGTTTTCTGAAATTTGAGTTGGTGTTTCTGATAAAGTCTCTGGTTCAGAGGTTTTAACGGGGGGCTCTGCCTCTGCAGCTGCAGCCTCTTCAGCTGGAGTATCAACAGCTGCTTCAGCGGGGGCTTCAGCTGCCGCTACAGCAGGGCCCTCAGCTTCTCCCACAACAGCTACTGTAACTTCTGGTTCAGATATAGCTGGTTCAACAGCTGGTGCTTCAACCACCTCTTCAGCGACAACAGGGGTCTCTGCATGCACCGTTTCAACAGATTCAACAGCAGGGATTTCCTCTGCATCTTCAACAAGGACTTCAGCCACAGGAGGGGCCTCTGCTGACACAGTTTCTACTTCCTCCGTTGGTGGTACCGCCTCCACTATTGCGACAGCATCTTCGTCTCCAGCCTCTTGTGCTATCTCTTCACAAGTTTCAGGTTCTGGCTGTTGCTCGGGATCCGCTAGAAGGTCTGCTCCACACCCAAGGTCCTCTTGGGCCTCCATGGCCATTAACACGGGCTCCGTCTCATCTTCAGTTCCCGGCTGCAGATCACCTGGTAATGCAGTCTGCACAGGCAGCTGCATCTGGTCCTCGATGGTCTGAGCATCTTCTGTGAGGATGCCATTTCTGACTGCTGTCAAATAAAGAAGAAGAAAGAAAAACAATTAGGATTTAAAACTTGCAAGCTTCTTAAAGCTGTGAAATCCTGAATAACTGTGACATTAAATGAGACAGTAAATGAGGCTCTGTAAAATTATTTGCCATCTTAATCGCTCTGTTATTAGGCCACACATTTGTATTTTCCCCTCAAATTAAGCTCTTATTTTATTAATGAAATAAACTTGCCTGTAAAGACACTAAAAATTATATTTTCATCATCATATCATAATTTTCATCAGAATGAAGCTGTTTACTAATTGTTTGACATAGTTTTGATCAACCACTAAAGGACATATTTGTCCTTTATGACTTCTGTGTTTTTTTTTCCACAGTGAAGCTACATTAACACCTCTGACTTTTCACTTTTTGGTGGTTTTCTTCTTGAAGTTGTCTTCTGTATTACCGTCACAACATAGTGACAGTTTCAGAAGATAATTCTAATAAGCTAGATTTAGGAGTATTGAGCTTATTTCTAGAGGGACAGCTTCTGCAGTGTGGGTGCGATCATAAACACTTCAACAGTTGCCATGGTTACTAAACTGTGGCAACATGATGTCCTCCACAGTCAGGAGTTTTGGAGGCGAAGGTGAAGCACAGCAGAGAGGGATTAGGATGATTCACTTCCATTTAAAGTAATGTTAAAGTAATGTTTCTGCTGTTTCTTCTTCTTTGGGTTAACATGTTTTGCTCATATATGTTATATATATATTAATATATGTTTAATGAAGGGTAACCTTTTATATTTAAAATATATGCTCACTTAAATTTGATATGAGCAACATGTTTCAGAAAGACTCAGACAGGCTACAGATGTTGTGCGAGCACCTTCTGGAACCTGGGTCCGTGGTGGTGGTTGTGTCGATGAGGGACAGCCAGAGCTCGTGAGACTAAAGAAACACAGGTGAAAGGAGGTTCCCACCTGAAGACCTAAAGACGTGCTCTCAGGCTTATACTGTCAAGTTGTGCAGGAGGTCTTTCAATGACCACTAAACCATCTGTGGAGCACAATTTCTTGTGTTTATTCTAACTGTGATGTTGAAACACAAACCTGATAGAACATCACACTTCATTAGGAGTTGAAAACTGATCAGAAACATGATTAATTACAATGTGATCCGTCAATAGTGATTATCAGTGTAAAATTGCAAGTTTCAGGTTTTTGTAAACAAAAGAAATCTGAGACTGTGGAGAAATTTCTGTATACAAAAAGATGAGCCATAAAAATAAAAAAAAAGATAACAACAGCCCTAAATGTAAATGATCTTTAGCTGAACTGCATCAGAAAGAGATTTATTACTGCGGTGGAAATAACTGCAGGCCATGTACAAGTTTTAGAGCAACAAAAGCTGGCGTCCGGATGATAAGATGCATCCCAGTGAAAACATTCTGCATTTACCAACTTTTTTAAATAATATTGCTTACTTCAATCTCACAGTAAGGATATACAGTACATACTTCAGTTTTTATGGGATGCAATTAATTTTCAGACAATTACAGTCTCTTTTTGTTTAATTCACAGTGTCCCAAGTTCTTGGGAATCAGAATTTGTGCAGACAAACTGCAGTTCAAGTCAACTTAGAATGCAAAAGTTAGGAAATAAGTAATAAGGGCCACAATTCGAGAAAACAGTGTTTCATTTCCCGTACCCGAAAAAAGCCCTGAGGACCAGCGCTCTCAGAGGAAATAAAACACATGCAACTATGGAAGAGCCGACTTCATGTTTTAACTCATTCCCTGGTCACTTCTACCATCACCAAGTCAAAGAACAGACCATCAGCTCTCGAGAGACAAAATACTGCAAGAACAACAAAAGTGGGTTGAAATTCTTGAATTTAAATGTTACGAACTTCAGCAAACATCCCGGTTGCAGGAATCACAGCATCCCGACAGACTCTTTTGTTTTTAAGAGCAAACTTCCTCCCAAAAAACATGGCGTGGACATTATTCACGACGGGTTCACTTAGCTGAATGGGTGGATAATTTTGACGCTTCAGCTTCCTGATTTTATTTGTCTGTCAGAAGGTTTACAAAGACCTCAGAGTGATGGGTGGAAGGGAATGTGATGGCCTGGCAGCTTGAAAATGAGCCAGTGGAAGAACATGCAGCTCAGAGAAGCATTTGACTGACATCACTTTGGTCCATAAACCGTAGAAAGGCAAAAGTCCTGTCTGATATTTTACCATCTTTAGTGTTGCCGTCTGGACTTTGGCATTTATTTGCTCCATAGCTTTCGACACGTTCCCATAATTTCCTGTCCTGAGTCAGAAACCCACATTTTTTTCAGCCTACAAACACAAATTTAAAAGGTTGCCGTTTTAACAGCAGGTCAGTCTGCAGCATCAGTGTTTATGCTGAAAAGTGTGAAAGCGACTGTTTGCATCGAGACAGGCACAGCCGCTCCAGGCATGGATGACTCGTGTGTCAACATGGTTTAGCAGCCAAAGATGACACAGATCCCAGTCAAAACAGTGACTAGAAGTACGTGGAAAAGAGGGGGAGGGGGACGTGGCACAAACCGGGGGCCCAGTCTGGGGATGGGACCGGTGGTGGCAGCTTGCAAGACATGCATCTGGTTTGTTAGACAGACAGCATACTGTGTGCATTAAAACCTCCACCCATGCAGCCACATTTGGAGCAGTTTGCTTGGGCAAAGAATACAATAAATGATTTTCTTGCTGGGGTGATGTAAGAGCCTGGAAGGGGACTCGAGCTTCTCCAGGTGACTAAAGCTGGCTGGAGGCAGAAACAATGCCCTGACACAAGCATGATAGGGTAACAAAGGGGAAATGGAACATGCTGTACATGCACACAAAGGAGCTATACGAGGCAGAGGAAGAGCATCCAGCCATCACATATTCCCGCTTATTCCTAGTTAGAGGATCTGCTGGAGCCTGCCCCAGCTCTCTTTGAGAAAACCGCCCGCAGAAAGACCCCTGCTTGGATTTGAACCAGCAACAGTGCTAACTACCAAGCCACAGAGCTCCCTGAAGTTAGAACAAAAACTTCTAGTCACATTTTTATTCTTCACTCAAATATCAGCACAAACAGGAGTTGTACCAGGCCTGCCGTGATGTCACAGTGTGTGTATGTGGAGGTGTGGCGAGAACATAATGTACATGCAGCTGCGCCTGGCATGACATAAACATGTGGCAGCAAGTTGTGTGGAGCTGTGAATGGACAATCATGGGCTGTGTTGGGTCTGCGGGTGGGCGTCCCCACACACACGTGCGCAAGGTCAGAAAAATAAAACAAGACGGCCATCACAGACAGAAAGTATCATCGTGGAGATGACGATACCCCGCTGGGTTCAGACGACCTTCTGCATGAAAACGTGACTTAGATGGGTTATCCCTGTTGGATCACATCAAATTTTATAATATTAAATGAATTATTTACGTTCCTTGTGGCAGCTTCAAAAACAATCTAAGTGTTGAATCACCACAGCAGACTGGTTGGGTTGCAAATCTTGCCTCAGGCTTTAAATGGATTCTTAAACACTCCCAGCTGGCTTTCGTGCAGCCTGGGTATGTCGTCCTCGACAGCAAGCCCAGTTCACTCAGCCTGAAGAGTTTGGCAGACATTTGTTTGATCACAGAGTACATGTCAATTCCTTATCAGGCTTCATTTCATCAGTAAATCATTGGATGTTTTGAATCAACAAGTGGTCGCAAAGCTAGAAAAGAAACAAGTAACGGTTGTCCCTTGTGGTCACTGATGAGAAAATGACTTGACATGAATAATTCTGACTTGAGGCGCTGAAATCAGCTGTACAACAGTGAGGGAGAAAGCACACGGTGTACCAGAGCAGCAGTTATTCACCACAGCACCTCCTGCTCTCACTTTCAGAAATGTAAAGATCAGATTCTGTGTCCAACGGTTTGAAACAAACAAAACAACAACCCCGCTAATTTTATAGAAAGATAACTCTTTTACATACTCAAACTTTGAACAGGTGAGCATTACTTACCCACTGTGTCTCCATTGCTCTCCTCAGGCTTCGTGCCTGGTCTTTTCTCTTGATCAACAGTTTGTGCACTTGATGATGAGCACCCCATGTTTGGAAACAAGAAGAGACAGGATCAAAAACTGGAACCTCTTTAAAGAGCGAGCAAACCCAAGCCTGAGTGCTGCCTGGTTTTCAAAGACAGAGGCTGCTTAGCAGAGCAAACATGGACAACTAAACTGTCTCAGAGGAGCTGGACACCATTATCTCCCCTGGTCTGTGTGTTCATGCATTGCCTGCTGCCCTCTTGCCCCAGCAATAATCTGTTATGAGTGTGCAGCTCAGCAATCCGGGCTGTTTTGCTGCTTCCTGCTCATAGTTGCACCATTCATGCAGGAGGAGGAGGCAAACAGGCTAGTGAAGTGTCCTCCCCTCACAGTGTGCTCAGAGGAGACGCGCCACCTGCTGGTAATGTTGAGAATGACACATAACAAATCCGCATATACAGTGCATTTGTTTGTTAATGTATTTATTGTGATATTTTAAATTCAGGCAGGAAAAAAATGGTTTAACTTTAAATTCTAAAAAGCCTGAAAGATATATATAAGAAATGCGAATAAAAGTAATAATAATGCAGCAGTTTTTAAATGTGCTCTGACTGACATCTCTTCAGCCAATTTGAAACCCAGACGTTTCACCTTATTTTAGTTAACTTAATTTTATTTATGCATACATTTTTGAATTTCAGGCCCACAAAACATTACAAAAACAAGTTAGGACACCAGACGTTTTATCACATTATAATGTGATACCAAATAATGACAATGACGGTACATGTCATTCATCAAATACTGCTGAGCTACAGGGATTTGGAGATCAAGAGTTTAAACCTGCATCCTTGTTCCTTATCCACTGAAATTCCTCCAGATTCCTTGAGTCATTTAATGATATTATGGAGAATAGTAGGAGACTTCCCAAATCCCTTTCAATCCCTTTTAGTCTGCTTCTGGGAAACATTGTTTTTAACATTTTTTTGACCAACTTGATCTATTTGTTTCTCAAAGACTTACGGATCCCAAAATTCTCGTTAAAGTCACGGGCTTGAAACAATATCATTTGTTTTCTTTCATCCTTATATGACCACTAAATTTGCATCATATTTTTATTCACATTTTCCAAATGCTTTAGGATTTGGGAGTGCAGTTTCTTAGGTTACCAATGTCATAATTCTCCTCTTGTGATAAGCAGGTTCAGGACGTAAACTAGGCCGTTCGTGGCCAAAGGGAAGAAACAATACAGACGCCAAAAATATGAATATGATTTATTTGTCAGTCAAATGTACAAAGAGAAGTTTATATAAGAACATGTCATATAAAATACACTACAGTTAGAAAAGTGGGTAACACGATAAGAAGGGGCTTACATACGCTCAAAATACTTCCATAAACATCTTCATGACACGTTTGTCTTAATAAGTTAAAATTGTTAATATTTTTGGCAGCCTTCAAGACTATTATATCATCTTTTTTTAATTACATGTCAATTTAGCTTCATGTGTGGTGAAAACTAGATTGTGAGGTACTGCTGTCGAGGAAATAAAGAGGTCGATGGTAGCAGTGGTGGGTCTCCGTGTACATGTATCCGTTTCTGTAAAATGAAATAGGATTTCAGTCCAGTTTTTATCCGCTTGTCAAAGGCAACTTTAAAAGATTGGTATATCAGGTTAAGAAGTGGCATGGTGCCAGTTCTCCAACGACTCCAAGAGCGCTCCCCCGACGTCAGTAAACTCAGCTTAACAGTGTCATGTTGCACTGCAGACAGCGTTACATGTGCAGATGGAGCGTGAATAAGGGGACCCTGCGAATACGAGGGATGAAAGCCTGTCAGCCCTTCAGGTGTGAACCAGTTGGCTCTCCAGAGTTTCCAGCTTCTTTGACATGGCTTCGAGTAAACATGTTAAAGACCTTTACACACATCCAAATGAACATAAAACACAGCAAGTCCATGAAATCACACCACCAACAATCCTGAACCAGAAATACTCCAGAAGCCTGACAAATTATCACTTCTTTGTTCTTTTCTTTTAAACCATCACCAACCTTACTAACCCTTTATGATTTACGTTGTTACACTGATGTGTTTAAGTGTTAAATGTTTTCTTTGCCATCTTTCTCAGGGAGGTCAAGCCCTCCAGAACGTTGCATCTCTTTTGCTCTGTTTATACCCAATCATGTGGGAAACCCACTGGCAATTAAACTAAGAGAGATTACCAAAACCCAAATAACTAATTTAATGTCTCCTGCACAATAGTTACAGTGTTGGGTCTTGTGCGTAGTGCAACTTAGAACTTCATGTGGACATTTATGTTCAGGAAGATTATCACAAGTCCAGGAGGCCAGCAGACTTGAAGCCTCGTCAAAAGAAGAAAGATTTTCTTTGCTGCGTGAACCCTGTGAAATCAGAAATTAGCTTCACTTTGAGGATAAACTAACAAACAACAAAAAGTCCCACTTCTGCATAACTTCGTCACTGTTGATGAGTTCGTGAGCATCTGCCCTTAAAGACAAATATCCAGACTACAACCTGCTGCAGTATGTTCACCTGTGTCTTTCTCTTGATCATACAAACTGGAGGAAAAGTTTGGGTGTTTTAGTTCGCCTTTTTAAAACCAGTTAGGAACCAGTGACTGTTCAATGACACAAAAAGAAAAAGGATATTACTTTCAGCCAGGTTCTTCAGCTTCCCTGTGACTTGACTCTGAAACCTCATTACGTTTTCACACTGGCACATGTTTTCATCAGCTGGTTTATCTGCAGAGAAAAACAAGAGCATCATACGGAAATCTTTCAGTTCTCCTGTCCTTCACCTCCCAATCTTCTCCTGTAAAATTCCCAGTCCTGTTTTCAGCCTGTGGAGAGTGTGAGGCAGTCAGGAGACAGTGGATTTATCTCTGCTGCAGCTCTACAACCATATCTCTGATCGCAGGTCAAGAAAGTATGTGGTGTCTCTCAGGTGATATCTGCAGGCATCAGCTTTTCCAGCAGAACTAAAACAGAAAATACATCCAGCAGACGTGAGTCTGCGTCAGTTTAGAGCTGTAGTTTCCTCTGCAGCAGCAGGTGGCAGCGATGCACAGGTGTTGTTGGTGAAACTGTTGTAGAGGAAACCAACTTTAATGATATACACATTACTGAAATAAATATAAATCCCCAATTCTAAAAGTTGGGATGCTGTAAAATGTAAATAAAAACTTTTATTCCCAATACAACATTGAAACCACATTATTTACTGATTTATTTTAATTTGAAGGCAGTAAGATGTCTCAGATCCGTTGTGGCAGGGCGATGCCTGAACGGGCCACACATCTGGGACCCGAGGAGACCAGTTGCTGCACAGTTTAGGTCGTGTTTGTCATAATTTTCCTTTTGTGATTCACAGTGTTTCCGCTCGTCGAAGGTCCAGACTGCAGACAGAACCAGACCCTTCTCTTTTGAGGCCAATGTGGTTTAACAGTTTCTTTCTGAACGATGCCGTTGTTTTTAAAATTAACTAATATTCTTCTGATGTAGTTTTCAATGTTTTGTTAATAAAGTTTATGAGATTTCAAAATCTTGCGTTCTGGTCTTATTTATTATTTTCTCAGTGTCCTAACTTTAGGAGTTGGGGTCGTAGTTAAGTATTTGGACTTTTTTTTCCCTGTCAGGGTACCTTTACATATCCTGGACTTGAGCTTCTTTGCAATTTCACCCATTTTCTCGAAGTCCTCGGCGTAATACAGATGAATCTCATCCGGCTCTGATGCTATTTCTCTCAGCTCCTGCTCGATGGCTTTGCCCACACCCAAGGCATAAATTGTGACTCCTGAAAGTGACAGAAAACCGGCTGGTGGCATGAAACTGTGATCAAAATAAGACAAGATGCTTTGTTTGGGGGTGTCAGGACGGGATGATACCAGAGCTCTTTGCTTTACTGGCCCATTCAGAGACGTCGTCCTGCGACCTTCCATCAGTGAACACGATGCTGACATGTGGGACGTTTGGCCTGCCGCCTTCTTTGGCGGAAAAGCTGAACTCAAACATGTGACGCAGGGCTGAGCCCGTCATGGACCCCCTCCCCATGTACTGGATCCGGGCCACAGCCTGCCTGATGCCCTGGGCCGTTGTGTACTGGCCCAGTGTGAACTCAGAGCGCACCTTGGTGGAGTACTGAATGAGGCCCACATGTGTGCCAGTCCTGGAGATGTCCAGGGACTCCACAATGCTGTTCACAAGCTGCTTGACCAGCTCAAAGTTGGCAGGGCCCAAACTCTTGGAACCGTCGATCACGAAAACTAAATCCATAACTCCGTCATGGCACTCTGGCTCTACCACATGAAAAAAAAAAAAAAAAAAACATGTATACATGTGTTTTTATTTCATTGTTAATTAGAGGAGCCGTGTTAAAGGAGGCAGAGTTCATACTTTTGCAGCTCTTTCCATCGTCATCCAGCAGGAATCCCTCAAAACATTTACAGACGTAAGAGTCTGTGGTGCTGACACACTGGTGCTCGCAGCCGTGGTCCACCGTCTGGCACAGATCCACACCTGAGGGTTGAAAATGCAGAAAAACACGCCCACTTTACTACCTGAAGAAAGTCTGTTGAAGAAAGAGAAAAGGCTGCAGATGGAAATACCAATAAGTATCTGACGAAATAAAACCTGCACAGTGGTAAACAACCACAGAAAATCCCCACGGGTTTATTGAGCCCTGGGATTAACTCTGACCTCACCGCCGATCCAAAATTCAAGGTGTAACCTGTAAATACTGAAATAGAGGACAAAAGCAAGCAACACCTGAAAATTTACCAGTGAGAAATCTTCTTTTTTTTTTTTTTAGTTTGGCTTATTCTGTGTTTTGTTTTGTGAAAACAAATTGAGAATCAGAATCCAAAAGCATTAAAAATATGCATTTACTCAGCTTGGTTTCTTTACTTCACTGTTCTCATGATTTCCCATGTACATGTGATCCAGTATCACCTTGTTAATAGTTCAAAGAGCTTGGACTCACTCTGACATGTCCTCCCATCGGGTCGCAGTGTGTATCCCTCTCTGCATTTACACACACACGAGTCTTCTGTGTTGAGAAAGTCCTGCTCACAGCCGTGTTTCCTATCAGCACAATAGTCTGTCTCTGCAGGAGAGTAATTATTCACTTATTGCAGCTCTTCCTTGAGCCATCATCCCCAGCAGTGGTTGAAAACATGCACCTCATATTCAGATGACAGATGAAAAACGCATGTGCACCATTTCTGAATCTGTTGACATATGAAACATGTGTTTGAGAGTTGGAGATAAAGAGTCCAGTGAATGAACTGGATGAAGCATCCTGTGTCCTCCATCCTTTAGGTCCAGGCCTGGAGTTCTGCTTTTCTAGGAAAGACGTCAGCGTGATGACGTTCTCTCCAGAGATCACAGTGACACAGGTGTTGTCGTACTGATACGTGGTGAATAAAATATATATTTATTAGATAATGCAATAGAAAATGGTTGTAGACTTACTTTTGCATGTTTTTCCATCAGGTCTGAGTGTGAAACCTTTTCTGCATTTACAAACACAGGAGCCGTCTGTGCTCATGAACTCCTGCTCACATCCATGACGGCCATCGGCACAGGGATCCATCTCTGCCAGAGACGGTGTGTTAGCACACACACACACACAAGGATTCATTGGGTATTTTTATTCAAGGCTTCGTAGATTTTAGTTTTTGCATTAGGAATATCTACTTCTGATTTTATATATGACGTGTATCCAGATAGACTTATTGAAAGGTAGAATGACGTTTGTCTTACAGTGTATGTTGGGAACAACGACTAACTTAATCTAAGCCAGAACAGCTTCCATGAATGAACTACAGTTATCCCTTCCCACCCACTGGGAAGTGGTGTGGGGGTGGGGGTCAGGTTTCCACCTAATAAAAATAAGGCAGCTGGCCAGTAGAGTTGTAAAGGCCAACACTCAGAGCTTTGTCACAGGGAGATTAGGTGTTGTACAGGGGGCAGTGCAAGGTTCAGGACCAAGATCCATATGAAGCACTGTCAAAAAATTGGTGCCAAAAGCGAGTAGAGTTCGAACAGGACAAAAACATATGTGTGTGAGTAGCAGGTGACTGCTTACACCTATTGCAACTGTCACCCGTGCCTGGGTACATTTCTGCCAGCCGAGCTTTTGCGTAGCACACTCTGAAAACACACTTACATTGTAACATGCTGCGTCTAGCACACACTGAGGACAAATTAACTAGATTTAATTAGATTCATTTGGTCCCACTGCTTGTCTGGTATTGGTATTCCAATCTCCTGCTCCCAGGTCTGCATTAGGCGAATCAGTCGGTCAGGGTTACGGGAGCCAGGGGAGTCGTAAATCACAGTGATTGGAGCGTCTTTAGGCAGGGTAAAGGGTGAGCAAAGAAACAATCAGAGACCCGGACGCGTGTGGTTGGGGAAGTGAGGGTAGGTAGTACGGACAAAACGCCGAGCTGGACAAAAACAGAAGAAGTGAGCGTGAGGTCATTGGAGTCTGGCTGCAAGCTCTGTGAAATCACGGTTGTGTTGTTTATTCTGTAAAGGTCCCTGACATGTAGCAGGCCTTTGCTCCGCCGGATACTGAAAGTAGGGTGTGACTGGACGGGCGGAAATAGATGGTTTTTAACAGTCGGGGTAACGTTAAGGTTCATTCAGAATTCATTCAGAGACTCAAGAACACTTTGAGGACCGTAGTTCTATCTGAGCCATGAGGGACCTGTGTCAGCTCTTCCGTCAAGCCAGTGAATAAGTTTGGGAATGTTTCGTGCCCAATAGTATTGGATAAGATTGGTAGCGCGAGGCCGCCCAGCTTTTTGGGGAGTTGTAAAACTGTTTTTATAATACAGGGTGGCTTATTCATCCATTAAAATGATGATATTGTCTGGTCTAGCTGCTGACAAAAGGATCTTCTCATAAAAATTGGAATACGTTGGAATAAATAGAGGAATTTAAGGAGAATCACCGTCTTTACCAGGTTAACTCTGCCAGTTAGGGTGAGAGGGAGAAGACCAGAGAGTCATATCAAGCTTACACTTATCAATAAGAGGGCAAACTCTTTGCTGAAAAGGTCCTTGAAAAAGGTAGGAAGGAACATGCCTAGATAACGAAACCCCTCTGTGACGGACTTTAAATGGGAAAAGAGGACCATGGGGACTCCTTAGACAGGCAGTTGACAGGGAGAAGCTCGCTTTCATTAAAATTTCATTTGTATCTGCTGAGTTGTGTTAGACTGTCGATGACAACAGAATGGACGAGGCCGAGTTTGACACCTATGAAAGCAAATCGTTTGCGTTCAGGGACAGCTTGTGGGTGACTGGTGATTCCCTCGACTCTCCCCTCCCCCTGAAGTGAGATGGACACGGCTCGAAAGCTAAAGCAAACAGGAGAGAGGAGAGGGGGCATCCCTGTCTGGTGCCCCTGCGAAGGGCAAAGGAGGGTGACCCCACACCATTTGTAAGGATATGGGCAGTTGGGGAGTCATAAAGCAGTCTAATCCAAAATTTCTAAGAAAATTACGACCTCTGGTATGTCTGGGTAATTTTTCAGTTTGGGAAATTTATGATAAGTAATGTAGGAGCATGGTCTGAGATCACCATACTGTGAAACCAATCAGGTCTCTTCTCGTATATTCAGAGCCGTCAATGACAGTATCAGACACTTTTTTCATATGTATACTCGTAAGACTTTTACTTTACTGATTTCATGCTCAAAACTGTCAAGAAAATGTCAAACTAATTCTGCCAAATAAAAAGAAAAGACTCATACTGTTGCAGGTTTTCCCATTCGGCCCGAGTGTGAAACCTTTTCTGCATTTACACACACAGGAGCCGTCTGTGCTCACGAACTCTTGTTCACATCCATGACGGCCATCTGCACAGTGATCCATCTCTGTGATGAGAAACAGAAAAGATCTGCTTTTTCTCTCATGCAGTCTGTTTTTCCTCTTGATCTTTTGGTCGTGGGTGCATGTAAATGGATTAGTTCAGCCGTTGCATGCACAGGAGTTGTAGATTCAAAACAAAAAACATTGTAAAAGCTCATACTGCTGCAGGTCTTGCCATCCAGGTTGAGGACGTATCCTCTGTTGCAGCTGCAGATGTAGGACTCTGGAACGGCGACGCAGTTGTGCTCACAGCCGTGGTTTCCCAGGTCACAGTAGTCGATTCCTGAGGAGTCACACTCTCTTATGAATCTCATAACTGTCATAATGCTGCTGCAAGATAATCACGGTTTTAAGTATGATTAGTGTGTTCACGTCACAAAACAGAGTCACTGATGATGCTCTCTGTGAACAGAACTGCGAGCCCAAATGTGAGCCCATCATTTTTGTTTTTATTGGCCGATACCGCCACAGCCTTCGTACAACTCAACAGTTCAGCTGCTGCTCTGATGATCGTAAAAGCACACTTCCTTCAGGAAATCTCCCCCGCTTTACTCTCTGCTAACATGCACCAGAGCAGCAGAAGGGACCCTCTCCGGTGGTGGGTGGACAAGACTTCACTGGGAGGAGGAAGGCTGGCTGTCATTTAAACCGGAGTCCAAAAAAACCATAACGACCACTTCTTGTAATCCCCAAACCATATGACTCTGCTGGACCGATCAGGGTGGAGTCCATAACTCATTAGCATCAAATACAGTAGTTACTTCAAATTATTGATATTTAAATATTATTTGCACTTAAGGTGAAAACATTTAGACACACTGAGTTTGAGCATTGTTTCATTGTTCTCAAATGTTCAGGCTACCTTTTAGAGAAAAATATAGAAGGAAATGTAAAGTTACTGTTGCAGGTCTTCAGATCTATGGTGAGTTCGTATCCTGGTCGGCAGCGGCACTCGTAGCCATCATGACGGTTAACACAGATGTGTTCACACCCGTGATCCACCGCGGCACACGTGTCTACAGCTGCAGATGGGCAACAAGCAGGAACGTCATTCTCAGCTGTGCAGCATTTTCACAAACACAAACATTCATCTGGACTTTAGTTCAAAATGTATTCTCTTTAGGAGAAAAGCTTTATGCTGTAGCAAGTGTGACATCCCCAGGACTGATTTACACCACATAAAATAATGCATCAAAAGTTAAAGTCTTCATCTCAGACTTGCAGAAACTGGTCTGTGCATTCATATGTGTGTTTTCTCATCATTCAGCAGAGCAGCTCTCATTCACCCCCAGCAGTCGAGTCTGCTGAGGGTCATTTTCACTAACTGTGGGCCATATCTGCAGTAACAAGCTGACCTGAGGTCAACAGCAACTTTGACTGCATTTTAAACCAAACTTACTATGGTCAGTCACTGTCTTTGTGTGTAAATGTACAGTTTTGTAACTACCTGTATAACTTAGTGGACTTTGTATTTTTGGGTTTGCATGTGTATGCCCATATTGTGTAAATAAGCAGAGAGGGGCCAAAAAGCTCCAGGGCTTCAGAAGATAAATTCAGCCATCAAGAGCAAGCAGCTAAATTACTGGCTACAGCCCCTTCAGAGTAACAGCACATTACCTGCAGCACTTCTTCTGACAAACATGTTGTCTATGAAAGTGAAGCTGGTTTTTAAACTGTGAAGCACCCGGAGGTGAAAACAGGGCACATGTAAGACAGAAAGTAGGAGATTCAAGGAGAGAAGGGAAGGGAAAAAAGGTCTCACCTGTGCAGGTCTTCCCATCGGGGTTGAGCGTGAAACCTTTCCTGCACTTGCACCTGTATGAGGCGGGGATGTTCACACAGATGTGCTGGCACTGATGGTCCACCACCTCACACATCTCTGAACCTAATGCACCCATGAACATTCACAAACACTCAAACGCAAGTTTACACAGGTGTTTACAAATAAGAATGACACTGTCACGGAAAGGCTTCATCACCTCCACACAGTTTGGACTGGAACACTGAGATCAGAGTTTCAATCTGGCTGAAGTTGGCCACCAGGTAAACATGCTCGGAGTGTGGCTCACTTCCTATGGCCTTCAGGGTGTTCATGTCCACCCTGCCTACTCCGATGGCAAAGATCTGGATGCCAGCCTGCCTCGCTTGAGCTGCAACCTCCTCCACTGTGTCCTGAGGTCTCCCATCAGTTACAATCATTGCTATTCGTGGGATGTGCAGGCTCATCGGTCGGGCTCCCTGGTCCCCGGTGAAGGCTGTCTCCATGGTGTACTGGATGGCCAGCCCAGTCATGGTTCCTGAGGCGAGGTGCTTCATGTTCCTCACAGCCTGCTCCACCTCAGCTCTGCTGGTGTAGGTGCTGAGGGAGAACTCAGGTTGAACCACACTGCCATACTGTAGCAGACCGACACGCGTCGCATCAAGGCCAACGTCCAGGAACTGGAGCAGGTTGATGATGAATGTCTTCACCTTCTCATAGTCGTTAGGGCGGATGCTTCTGGAACTGTCGATGACAAAGACAAAGTCCAGCGGAATGGCTTTACATGGATTCTCTGTAAAAGAAAGGAAGTCTGATTCGTTATGTGGAAAACTGACAACGCAGATGCACACATGAGTCTGGTCCGAAGCTCGCTGCTTACCCGCTGTCTTGCTTTTGATCGTAGTCTCATTGAGCCCTGTGGCTGTGCTGGGTCTGCGACGGCGTCTGTCCAGCTGTGCTGCACTGCAACACAACAGGCAGAAGAGGCCGAGGGCCAAGGATCTCATCCTGATGAGGTGTGACAACTGCAGCAGGCACAAAGACACCAGAAACACTCCCATGATGTAGCGCAGGTGGAGAGCAGCCCAGCATGGCAGTATCAGCAGTGGATGTGAGACACCACGGCAGGAATGAAACAAGCAACAACTGAACGTGTCATTTCTGTTTTAATTTAGAAATCAGGGAAGAAATGCTGCAAATGGAAAGCACAACTAGCTGATTGCCTATGGCTTTGTGTACCAGACAGACGCCGTAATCCTCTAAATATTGCAGAGTAAGGTCAAAAGGGTCATAATATGAAAAAAAAAGCATATTTTATTTTAATGTTTGAAGTGACTCAAAGCCTTTAATTGTACACCACAGTGTACAATGTTTGGGACCACCTACGTCTGTATATACGTCATCATGTGAATCGTTCAGATTTGAGTTATCCAGCTCCAAACTTTATCTCCCAGCTTCACATCATGCTTTTGGGAATGCTGAAATCTCTCCATTGTAAGTTAACGGACAGAAACGGTGATGAGACACTTCGGAAAGGGGTGCAGCTCATGAAAATGGCTCCACATCTGTACAAGTCAGTGCAAAGACATGGTTGAAAAGTGAGCCCTGTTGTTGTCAGAAGGTGACTATGGAGGACCCAAAGGCAGGAAGTAGTAAGGTGCCTGGAGTGTTGAAATGTCTTAATATGACAAAAAAAAAAAAACAAAAAAAAAAAAATGCTGCACTGGCAGAATACCAGAACAGATACAAAAAGAGGGCTCCAACAGAAAAAGCAATGCAACTAGGACACAAAACAAGAAACGAGTGGTAAACACAAGACCAAACCTACAGAACCAAGTAAAACACGACAGTTGTCACTGCTCTATCTTAACAAGAGCACATCACAAATATTTCTGGCCAGCATCAGATTTCCCAGTTTAGTGTGTGAAATTGTACTGCAGTTGAGTTTCAAGGGTTTGTACAGCTACAGTGACAAACATTTAATTAATATAAATAAATATGCAAAAAATGGTTTCTGCGTGAGAGATGAGTTTTCACTTCTGCCTCCATCGACCTGCCAAGCTTCTGGATGTTTTGCTGCACAGGTGGTTGAAAGTGAGTTAAGAGAGGCTGACAGGTACGGCCGACTGTTTCCCTGTCCGGGTCCCAGGGGAGTCGTTCTTAACCTGCAAGGACTGCTGCAGAAACGGCAAATATACACACACCAAAAAACACAACGCCAATAAATCACAGAAACTGTTTGAACGACGAGCTCAGGACTGAGTCCGGCGGGCTGAGCTGAGACCTGGAGGGCTCAAGGGTCCATGTGTCATCCCAACCTGAAACCGCTGAACTCACATGGGCCTGACATCTCTCTGCAGGAGACTCTCTGCAGTCACATTAAATATCCACACTTTACACAACCATGTATTTTACTGGCATGGCTGAAAAGAAGAAATATATATATATATATATTTTTTAAACTTACTGTAAACGAACAAGTTATTCTAAATTTAAAATCAAGCAGGTTCGTGCTGTAGCGCCTGTATAAAACATACTTTGCATTATTAGAGTCGGTTCTCTTGTATGTCCTGATATACTAAAGTCCAGATTGCATGTTTACTGGGAAACACAAAAACAACCCGTCCTGGACGGCTTTTATGAGACGTGATCTCTGTTTTGCACATTCCCCGTCCTTGACGGCTCATCATGACGCATGCAGAGGCAATCCAGCTGTTTCCAGACTCAGACCTGAGCTTAACACACAACAGGTGAATGATGCGGACAAATCCTGAGCTGTTCCAGCTCTAGATTAATCAAACTGAAATCCAAAATCCAAGATACATGTATGATTCACTCACCTTTTTAATCACGTTTCAGCTCTTGCATGAAATCCGAACACTGAGGGAGGAGAGAAGCACCACAAGGAGAAAGCCTGCAGGTTTGGTTTCCTGGTGTGATAAACATGCGGACTGCTTCCCAGCCGCCCGTCTTTCTGCACCACTCAGCCCCCTACTCCATCCACCGTTTCTGTTTACACCTCCTCCGACTCCAACAAGAGACGCCTCTCCTACAACTCTGCCAGCTGGTGAAACGATAACATGTCTGTCACGCACATTCACATATCCATTACCCATGTTTATTCCAAGTTCTGCATGTTAGAAGAACATTTCATATTGGGATTTGACAAAAAAGGGGATAAATCAGGCCAATAAAGCTGAAGATGATTCATTTTTAGCAGCCTCACAGGAGGTGAGTATGATTGCTTACAATGTGGATGAACTCTGCCCAGCTGTGCAGCAGTTTATGGAAAGACTTGGTCAGAAGAGTCAGTGCAGGATAAAACGTGTCTCCCACACAATGAAGACATGTATACTGGCTCTATCCAAGTATTTTCCAGAAGCACGTCTGCTGTTTAACCTGAAGAATCGGTCACAAACTGGCAGTAAATGTGTGATGCTTTGTGATAACTTCTGACTCTTTACACTTCAATAAACCAAGCACACACAATGAGTCAAGGAAATTGGATTTTATTAGAAAAACAAACGTCATGTCTTTATTTTCCATACAGCAGCGACCCTCAAGTTTGATTTTGTGCTCTTGCGGGATATTTCTTTTTCCAGGGAGCAGCTTAAACTGCATCTGGTGGAACAGACCTGGGTAATGTTTACACAGACCAGAAAGCTTCCTTTGGCTTAACTGGAAAAACACAACCGTGGACCATATTTATTGAGCGCAAGGTTCCCCTGGAGCAGCTCATTCATAGCGACTTCAAAGAGCAAAAACTGATTCCAGACCAGCCAGTCTTCTACGACGTCAAAGCAGACAGACAGCAGCTTGAGACATTTCTCCTCCATCAGCAGAAACGCAGTTCATTTTAAAAGTTAGCAGTAGTCCGTCAGCACAGTTCAGCCCTCATCATTCTTATAATACAACACAATTCTGTTTGCGGTTGAATAAAAGAGTAAAAAGACGGTGATATGTTTGATATACACTAGGTTGCTCCTCGATCACGTCAGAACACAGGCAGGAACATCTCTTTGGGAAACTTTGAGTCAAGGTGACACTTCATACATGAGCCTATAAAGCGCACCCCAGCAGAGAGAAAGTTTAAAAATGAAGGCGATCCGAGCCTGATCGTGAGCAGAGACGAGACGAAAAGGAAACACGGCACAACTTCTCACTCATTCTGACACAGCCGTTTACACACATATGTCTACACAGCCTAGAATATGAACACTGGCACACGGAGCGTAAATACGGCAATAAAAATATATATCGTCTATCAAACTTTCTAGTGCTTTTTTTATATGATGTTTCACCAAAGATTCAAATGCATAAAGATGCACATCATTTCTGAAGTTATACTAAGAGAGATACATTACATGAAAACTATGAGTTCATCAGAGATGAAAGGAATGAATGAGAACCTGTGTGTGTGTGTGTGTGTGTGTGTGTGTGTGTGTGTGTGTGTGTGTGTGTGTGTGTGTGTGTGTGTGTGTGTGTGTGTGTGTGTGTGTTGCACGCCTTTGTACATGTGCAAGCATGGGTGTAGTCATGTGTGTAGCTACAATATATCCATAAATATACTGTTTACTGGAGAGGCAGTGTGGCGCATAACTTCTGTCTGGGTTTATAAACAGCAGGATCCAAAAAAACAGGATCCTGGGATTGTGTTCATGCTGTGGCAGAGGTGTAAGGGGGCGGAGCCTGCTTGTTGTCATCAGTTGGAGGAAGCAGTACCTGGAGAAAAATAAACAAAAAAAAAAGAAGAAAAGATTACCTTTGATCTTATTCTCTTAACACAAAATCAAAATTAAAGCCTGAAGACTGGAGCGCAACGATGACACACATAAAAACAGCCCCTCCAGAAATAAGCCTAATACTCCTAAATCCAATCAAATGGTTTCATATCAACCAAAAATATAACTCCGCCTTGACTAGAATTCATAAAAACTAGGAAAATAGTCAAAAGACAAAAAGTCAAATTTTCTTGAAACAAGGCTTTTCTTTTTTACTTTCTTAGAAACAAGTTTTTGCAGTTAATTTCTCTGAATGTAAAAATTCTAAACTAGTAAACAGTAAAAATTGACCTTCGTACACAAATGCTACAGAAACCAATGTTATTTCTTAGTAAGCAGACCAAACGCCAGCGGATTTCAGCTTAATACGATTATGCCATTATTCAGGCTGAATCTAAGTGGGAACATTTGATTCCACATCCATCCAATACCTGTGGAGACAGTTGTGGACACAAAAAAAAAAAAAAACAACAAAAAAAACTTCATGGTGGCAACTGTGGAAAACTCCAAGGACCGCTTGGGCCAGCAGCGTTCAGCATCTACACATGATGAATTTAGTTTTTTACCATCATGCAGGCTGCGTGCCCTGTGCCCTGAACGCTGATCCCAGACCCCAGACCTGCAGAACTCACTCTTTATTAGATTCATTACACAGCCAGAGCAGTCCTGAACGACACGCGTGATGATTGAGTAAAGTACAGTGTCGAGGTGTCAGAACTCAGATTTAGTCACAAAGCTGCACAAAAATAAATTCAGAGAGCAAATTCATCACTCACACAGAGGAAAAGTAGAGTAAAATGGGGAGTTGTGTTATGTGGAACAATGGCTGTACAGAAGTCACAGATGTTTTTTTATATTGTTATATTATATTTTATAGTGATATTCAGAAGCTGATGTTCCTGTCAAAGATCCCTTTTAGAGGTTATCACCTTCTCTGTTCACCTCTACAGCAGAGAACCCGAGCTGATTACACGGGTTCAGATGGCTTCATATCGCGCACCTGAACATGTTTAAAGAGACGTGCCAATGAGGGCGTCTATGGTGCAGAGCCCTGCTGATCCATAAACGCCACTGGACTTCAGCTGGTCCCGAAGGTCCTTTAAGCTGCTGGCTGTGAGAATTATGGCTCCTTGAAGGGATCAGGACCCGAGAGCGGTTCAAAGAGAACAACTCGTTGTTGTTTTCTTTTAGTCCGGCCACAACAGCAGGGCCGGCCTTATAAACCAAAACCACTCTCCTTGTCACAATAATGAACAAGAGGCGTCTCACAAACTGTGGGTATACAAGTACGACGTCCCCGACTGAAGTTCTGCATGCACAACGGACACAAGACTGGTCTCTTTGTTCGCACCAAAGCATTAATGATAAGAATCAGCTCTTCGGCAAAGGTAACACCGCTGGTCTCCTCCAGCGATCAGACAACCCTCCGTGAATAACGTCCCACTACTAAAAACTGCTTTTACCTGTTGAGGTCAGAAGGCTGAAGAAGAAGCTGGTAAGATCCCTTCAGGTGCTGCTATCCAAGTAAACGTGGGGTCAACATCGTGCCACACTGGGGTCATTTAACGCTCATGACGCCTGCACTCTGTGGCTCGTTTATATAAGTGCTGCATCCAGGTGTTTCATGAAAAAAAAAGCCTTTTCTTAGGAACAAACTGACCTGGACTTTGTTCTTCTATTCTTTTACGCGGGCGTAATAAATGCTGTCCTGTTTTGGTTCTGACCGGTCTCTATGCGTCACCTTAAATCCATGTTTACTTTTCATCACAGGTAAAACTGTCTTTGAAGCATTGATTGGATTTTGCATGAAGAGATTTTCAAATGCTGCTCATAAACTGAAAAATTGTTAAGTGTTGAATTTGGAGAAAACGGTGTTTGAAAGCATCTGTTGAGACTGTTCAGGACCAGGAACCTTTGTCGCATGAAAGCAACAAAAAAAAAACAAAAAAAAAACATTATTTGAGCAAAACTTAAAAATCGCCTAAAACTCAAGTTTTTTTGTTTTTTGTTTCATCTCTGCCCAGTCGCTGAAGCGATTCTCAGAGGGATGCTCTGCCTCGTGACAACAGGTCAGTTATACTGTCGTTACCCAACACAACCTTATCGAATTCGCTGCATATTAAAAAACAAAACAAGGCGACAGTATTTCAGCAACACTAAGTGGATGGAGTCTCCAGTCTGAACAACAAATATTAAAAACAATGTCTGTTTTCAATATGAAACACAGCCAGAACCAGCACAGATAATCCACTGAGAACAAGAGACCTAACAGGAAATTACGCTATCTGCTGGCGACAGGTGTTTTTTTATTTCAGCTGACACATCCAGTCTCCCACTGCATTTGCATCTTGCCAGATGACATAGCAAAGGTGCCTGAAGGGAAACGGGTTTCCAATTTACCCAAATCAATCTCATAAAAGAGAGATTATTCCCATTTCACTCTCTGACGCACTTACTTAATGCCGCTCTGAGGTCAAACGCACATCTGACAGTGTGGGTGTGAATGACTTTTCTGAGTTGGAATCGCGGCGGTGGACTCCTGACCCAACATCTCCACTGCTCATGATTCACCATGCAAGCTGCGAACCGAAAGCCACAAACCCACCTGGAGTCTGTGAGGAGCTCTAACTGACTATACCTGCCTCTTAACTGACAAAGGTATTTACATGAGGTGAGGCTGATATTAACGACAGGAAGGACCGGGTTCCCGTTTTTTATTCATGAGCTGGATAGCGGCCTGTTTCTCTCTTTGCAGCTCAGGCGTTTTACAAATCTGGAGGCAGCAGACGTTGTGCTTCAACCACACAGCGCATGAGGATGTGGGCCGTTGGTCCGAGCTGTGTGGAGCAGTGTTGAGTGCAGAGTGGCAGTCCAGTTCGTCAAACTACCTGTGAAACCCCACCTGCTGCAGGGTCAAGTATCGACGCCGACAGCTCCTCGTGTGTCTCTGCTGATAGTCGAAACATGTCATCAGTGTTTCTAAAGCCCCATTTTTCTCCTGCTGTCTGTTAGTATTATAATCAAGTCTTATAATTAGGTGTGTGGGTAGCAGCAGTCGGAGGACCACGCCCGGACGACAGGACACCAACCAGAGGCTCAGTTACCGTACGAGAGTCTTAATGGTTTTCCCAGCACCGAGCCTCACGTCTTCATCGAGCCTGTTCCTGCGTCCGTGCTTCTGTTGTAAAACCGCCTGCTTCGACAGCGCAGCGTCATGTTTCCTTCCTCCTTCAATATGATGACTTTACAGTGACAGGCTGCCTACGCAGATGGTGAAAACGCGACTTGTGCTCTAGACTGAGTGAAGAATCATCTTTCCCACCGCTGGGAATGATTCTGTTGGCTTTGGAAGGGGATGAAAGGACCAAATCCAGATCAGATCCAGTTTTATGTTAGAGTTTCAGATGATGATATGGACATAGAGGATCATTTAAAAGGAGCACGAATGTGGCCACAATACCACACACATTCACAATGATGATGTGAATTTCATCAACATCTTGTGACTTGAAAACCATTTGGTTTGTTTGGCAGATATTCTGGTCTGTTTAGGAAATCTGCTGTTCCTCAGAGCTGCTGCTGGTACAAGTATTTGTACAGCAGCACACAGCGTATCAGGACTGCCAGCTCTTTGGAAACTGTGACTGCCTTTCAAGCGCAGGGTTTTTCCATGTCCGGGACAAACAACAACTTCTAGGAAATGACCAAATCCAATGTTTAAATGACACTTCAAACACAGCTGAACCCTGGCATGTTGTGTCTTACTGCTCTGTCATAAAAAATAAAAATAAAATCTATTGAAAAGCACATGAATGAGCTGAAGTCATCAATATCCGTTTAATTAATTCTGGCTCGGTCCAACTTAGATCTATAAGGACCTGCTGCTGCACTGACTGGGTCTATTAACAATAAAAAATTAAGTCTAAACAAATAACCTTCTAAAAGCAACGGTGTTATTTAATGATGTCCTGGTAAAGTGGCCCAGGGGAAACCACCGAGGGTCAAATAAGGGAAGAAATGCTCTGAATGACCAGAATTGTAAAGACGCTGCTAAAAACGCTGCTTTGGTACAGCGTTTATGTTGTATTTTCCTCACTGAAGTGGCACAAAGAAACTTTGGTGATGTTATAACTCCGGTGTGGAGGTCAAGTTTGGTTAAGTTTGTTAAGTTTGCGGATGTTAAGATTTACTCTTATTCTCATTGGGACGCTCCCGTTTTCTCTTCTGTCATGACTTCTTGAGTTTATTAGTCGCGTCTGTCATGACGTCAACCGGTTTTTGACGACAGTCAAACAGGACACCACAAGAGCTGATGGCACTTCTTAAAGTCGTCAGCTGATTTCTTCAAATGAAACTGAGACTCATATTAACATAAAAAACACACAATCCCCTTGGTGCTACACGAAGAACTTAGGAAGTTGTGTCAACTTGTGACGAAAGGAATGACCCGCCCTTTAACCATGGATTTGAGCTTGTGACGAGTCTGACACCAGAGTATAAATGTTGGACGACTTACCGTGGTGTCATTGGTGGTAACATACAGCAGGATTTCAGAGCTGCCCCTGCCGCTCACGTATCTGTAGCAGTTCCACACGCACGCTATCAGATATGCCTGGAAACAGATGTCGGAAAACTGTTAGAGACAAAGACTGCACAACATAAACGTACGCCGCTATACATGACAGATGATGGCGTGAAGTGATTCTTGGCAAAAGCATTTGTCTTCACGTCTGTGGACGACACAGCTGGTCTAAAAGAGCAAAAAACACCTCACAGCTGTGGACTTTCTAAGCAATCTTTCTGCTTTAAGACAACCTTTTTGGCTCACCCTTTGCCAAATGTCTTATTGACCTTAGTGTGGTGTTCTTTGTGACACCACATTACCGCGGTGAAGAGGGTAACAATAAACTGTGTTACAGTGTATAAAGATGACTCTTTTTTTAAATACGTTCTGCCCTAAAAGGTTGATGTGATTTTACAGTAGTGATATACAAGTTCCTGTTGTTCTCCGCTGTCCAGAAATCCTCTGGCTCTCAGCAGGCAGCTTGCTACTGGAACACATCTGCCAAACGCAGCAACATCTGCTGCATCCATCCATCCACGTGACCGTCTCAAACCACTCGGATCCAACTTTCCTACAACCAGGACCGAGACAGGAGTTCGCTGGAATGCCCTGGTAGCAGTTAGATCAAAATCGTCCAGTGGCAGATAACGCTCGACTGACGTCGCAGTCTGTTATTCCTGTAAAATGTCTACGTTTGATGAGCACTCTTACTTTTCATTCCTTCATTTCCTTTAAAGCACTATTCAACTGTTTTTTTTTTGTTTTTTTTTTTAAGAAAACTATTATTTCCATTATAAGTAAGCCAAGTCTGTTGGGAAAGCCTTTCAGATTTGCTCATCAGATCTGGGACACACTGAAACGTCTTTTCTTGTCCTGAGTATTTCCTCCATTTACCACAGAGTTTAACTGCCTGTTGGATTTTAAATACTTTTAATTAACAGGATTAATGTGCCTCGTTAGGATGCATTTGAGGGACAACCCGGGATAACTTCAATACACAAACTATGCACAGAGCCGGAGTCCAGTTCTGATCATTTGGGAAAACGGATGAGAGGACTAAGCTTTAGAGAGGTAAACGAATGCGTCTGCCAAATGTCATGGCATTCTTACAAATTCAAACAACTGCTGTAGTTTGCAGTCTGGCCACAGTGACGACCGACCGTTCACAGAGCCTCAACGCTGACAGCGAATCTGAGAAGTAATCAGAGGCGTCCTCATTGTCCAAAGTCTTCCAAATGCCAAAAGTGTGTCGGCGTCCTGTTTTCAGTGAGTCGCGGGCCTCTGCCTCAGGTAAAGGTAAAACTCTACCCATTTTTGAGTCTTTAAGTTTTTTATTTCATGCTCTTAGTGAAATACTTTGTTTTTAAAGCTCACTCAGTGACCGAATACTTTTACTACAGAGCTTGTTTTATATTCAGCGAGTGGGTATTCATGTAAAGCTGCACATATTTTTGAAACTATTTGGAACTATTTGTATTTATTATGTGTCAGTTACGTGCTGTTAATTCTGTACAATTTGAGGTTTAAACTGCACCCTCTTTTCATTAAATCTGAGAAGGTAAAACTTTTCCTCAGTTTGGGTCACAGTTTATCATTAGGGGGGAATGGTGGGGGAAGCCGGACCGGCTCAGAACCACTGATCTAAATGAAAATCTCACCAGACCACCCCCCCCTTCTTAAAAGCCAAATGAAAATGTGTGCAAAACAAGTCTGGACGTGACAGCAAACGCAGTCCCACCACTTCTAATTTTAGCCATCCTGAAGTCACATCTGACCATAACGTTACATAAAAGAAGCAACGTCGCAGCGTTACGTAACGTTTACTGCTGTCAGAGACCTGTGGAATCGTAAATATGAGCCTCACAAGGCTCGTCACGGGTTGCAATCGCTGCCAAACATACTCCAAACACGTGCAATGTAAAATACTAGGAGAAGGTCACCTTGAAGCCGAGAATGCAGCCGATGAAGAGCAGCACGATGAGGACCAGGCAGGCGTTACTGAGAGCGCCGATCTCCTCCTTGTAGGGGAAATTACCGGGCTGAGCACAGGGGGACAAAACACAGCAGAGGTTTCACGTGAGGTTAAAGAAACAGCACTCATTAACTAGTAAAGACGAGTGCAGCCCAACTTCCAAACTGACTCATCCCACTCTGAAGCAAAAGCACTTGGGTTTTCTTACCAGCTGCTGCAGGTAATCCTGTATCGTGTTTGGGTAAACCACAATGCTCACTGCCACCAGGGTGTTGAGAGCAAAGTCAAATATTTGGTAGCAGAAGAAGGGAATTATCCAGGCAGCACGCAGCTGAAACAAAAAGATTTCATTTCACTAAACGGTTACTTTTGTTTAGAGCGGATCATCAAACTGCACTTTTCACACATACATTACAAACGGGATTGGGATACAAGCATAACATATAAATATGTTTAAAGAGTTTGAAAGCAGCTTATGGAAGGTATGGGAATCCACACCGGAAGGCTTTGGAAGTGCACAAAGAAATACCTTGTTTACCTTGTATGCACCATATGTTGCCATCCCACATATAAGTATCATCAGCAGGGAGATCGCTGAGGCGATGCACATGTCTGCAGCAGACAGGAGGAGCAGTCACAAAGGAAACGTCAGTGTTTCTATGGCTTTTCTTAGTCAGACTGAGGTCAGGTCAGCATAAGCACATTCAGCTCCAAATTACATTTCTGAAAACGTTTACATCATCATGTCTGACTTATCTGTGTAAGAGAAAAAGAAATGCTGCATCTGTTAACCAGGTGAGCGACTAACACCCACATTTGTGCGCCGCTCTATTTCAGCTTGACCTCGTATTAAGTCAGCATGACGGAGCAGAGCCAGCGATTTGTTAGATGAGGACAGGATGAGGTAGGACACATGTGGCACCACTGGGAGACTTCAGCGACAGAACATCTCTGTCCTCTGCCCCATTAATACAGCAGGTACAGTTGTTCTATTATAAACTGACAATGAAGACTTTTCAGCTCTGAGTCGCAGGATAAACCACATTTTCACTCATGAAACAACTTGCAAGTGCAGTGATAAAATATGAGAAATAGAGTCTAGTTGAGCGAGCGGTTATACTGATTTTGGAGAAAATGAAATTAAATAAGCTTAACCTCTGGCCTTTTATTACGTAACGAGACAAATGTCTGGTTCTACCATGTTCACCTTAATCTATTTACTGACTTTTGCCTTTATTAGAGTTCAGTTTGTATATGTTGAATAAAAAAATATATAAATATTTCTGCATTTATTTAATTAAAACTAGAAAGTCTTTTCATTTTCTTCTTTAGATTTGATGAACGGCCTAAAATCTTTCCTAAATGTTTTGGGTTTTTTTGTGTCCAACCAAGATAACAGCAGTGGCTTTGAACAAAGACATTTATTCTGCTGTGAAAAATGAATTAAAAAAAAAAACCTTAACTTTATTGTAGAAAACTGATCCACACTTCTGTGCCTTGTTTTCAGGGTTCTCATTTACTAATACTCATACAGTGAATCTTATTTTATTATTACTGGCTGGAACGAGAAAAAGAAGTTCCTGGTGAGGGGGTTTCACTGCACCGGCTGGCTGGACCTGGTTGATGGATCACCCTAATCGACCCTAACAGGGAGTCACTCCCAATCAGATGCTCCGGACCCCAGGTGCTGCGAGCCGCCACTACTCAGACTGCTCCAGAGTACTTCCTAACCTTAAGACAGCTTTACAAATGCTCTGGACAGATGGACATAGAGCTTACGTGTCTGTGGCTTTGTGCGTTTGATTTAAAAGGAAGGGCTGAATGCGTTTGGGCCGTCCAATAACAATAAATCCTCCCATCAGTGAGGTGACGACCCTGTTGAGCCTCTAAACTCACAGGTAAGACATGAAGTCGTCTGCCAAAGTCAGCTGCAAGATTTCATATTATGTAGAGAACAAACACCAGAGCTCTCAGAGAGACGTGGTGTTTATTTGAGAAATGAGATGTGACAAGAAAAAAAAAAAACAAAATCAGGACTATATACGGGACATTTGAGTTTGTGGGCTACTTACTGGCATCGTCCATGACATCTAGGTCATTGGCCAACTCAGCACTGGTCAGGTGGTACTGCTCAGGATCACCGAGGGCTGTGAGCAGGATGAGTAACACCACGGCATTGATGAGCTTAGGAGCAGAGGACATATGGACAAATAAAGACAACAACATGGACAGTCGGGTAGGTGGCAATGTGGTCAGGAGCGAAGAAGAACAGTAAAGCTCCTTCAATCTGCCACCTGACAGGGGATAAAGTCATCAATAATCTACACAGTAAAATGGATGTAGGAGCCTTTTTCTGTTGAAGTTGCGTTCATCCTCAGCAGCTTACCCAACAGAAACATGTTAAGTACATACAGTATTTAGACTGAAGGCTCTGCGTAAGCCTCTCTCTTTCTCTGGCTGGTGTAGTTCATCATGTAGATGACTCACACATCCCCACTGATGAGGTGAAGGTGATGGAAAATTCTCTACAGTCAACATGCAGCCTGACACACAACCTGCTACCTGAAGAGGCCCGCTGCTAATTTATTCATGGACAGCAGAGAGGATTTTTCCACATGCAGTGTTTGGTTTTCATTAACCCTGTCCTGTACAGTCGGTCTGACAGGCTGCTACAATGTCCCTTAAAACAATGAAATAAAATCTGGAAACTTGAGTTTAATTTCTCATGAAAAAAACAAAAAAAGATTAGTGTAAACTCACCCAAAGCAGACTGTCATTTGTGACCCAATGAGAGCTTTTGTAAGCATCTACATGGTCATTTTATGTTTGTTATCTCTGAGTAGACGAGAATAATCACATAAAATCTGCAGGACGAGCTAGAAAAATAAGAAAATCCTTCCACTGTCTAAAAGTGTGTGTCACTAAGAAGAGGGACCAGTGTAAAATCCTGCAAGCATACAGCATGTGCGGCGTGTTGTTTCTGGATGAGTGGGTGCCAGGCGCTCTCACCATGTACCAGACCCCCAGGATGATGGTTCCTGTGCGGACATGGCAGCACAGGCAGCAGCTGGTGGAGTACCAGCGGTCCCACGGGGAGATCAGCATCTTGTCAGTGAACATGTCGACGCGGCGGCGCTGCGTGGAGACAAACACACCTGGACGTCCGATCGGCGGCGCCTCTCAGCGACAAATGACGGAGGGAAAGACCTGCGGCTGCCTCTGACCTGGCCCCTGTTTACTTCATGTCTGAGCAGATTAGTCGGGGGGGGAACAGGACTTCCTGTTTCAAAATAAAATCTTGGAAATTTGTGTAAAATTTGATTTGGAATCCAAGTTAAACTAAACTTAATCTCATCTGTATAAATAAAGAAATTTTAAAGAATACGGTCTAATGTACTTGTTTATTTCTTTAGGCCATATCAATAAGTAGAAAGGTTGCAGTTCCTCTACTGACCACTGGAGGCTGACTCCAAAAGCAAATCAATCTACATTGATCCAGGTGTTAAAAAGCCCAGCTTTGCAGCAGAATATGTTTTGTTGTGCTGTTAATTGGCCGCCCTGACTGGCTGTGGGTTGACCTGGATGAAGATGAGCTACGTGCATCTTGTGCCTGTGTGGACTGCTAAATGCAGTCGTCATTACTGACTTTGTCAATGAAACAGCATTTGAAATGGAAGATCCTGCTACAAATATTCACCAGAAGCTCCACAGCTCCTCCTAAAAGAGCCAGGAACTGTAGTGGATCATTCCAGGATCCTCCAGAGTCTGTTGCCTCCAGCAGTTTATCACCGAGACCAACAGAGTGGACCATATAACTCCAGTTCTTGGATCTTTACACTGGCTTCCCGTCTGTCACAGAATAGATGTTGAAATCCTGCTGTTAGTTTTTAAATCTCTGAACGGTCTAGAGCCAAAATACACCTCTGATCTCCTGGTCCATTAAGGACCAACCAGAACCTCAGGTCGTCACGGCCACCCCTACTTTCTGTACCCAGAGTTAGAACCAAACAGGTGAGGCAGCGTTCAGCTTTTATGCTCCTCACCTGTGGAACAAACCTCCTGCTCATTACCAGCATAGGCTAGTATAAGCCAAGTCAGCAAAAATCTAAAATGGTTGTGACTGATATCAGATGGGAGTGATCCATCCCAGGTTGCACAATACGGTGAAAACAAGGCTTCTTCAGGAAACCTGCCACGGCACAGGGAGTTTGTTCAGTTCATCTCTGTGTAGCATGAAGCGTCTGCTCGATGCTTTTACTCTGAAGGCAGATCCTCAGCACTTCCTGTGAAAGGCTAAACTTTTTGATGTTGAGCCTGCAGGGCAGCATTTGCTCATACTGCTGGTGATAAACACTAGGGCACGAGATTAGAAAAGCCTTAAATCCACTGATGTAACCAGTGATTTTCCAGAAAGTTATATAGCAGAGGTTTTAAATAGGTGACTTTAATCTGGGATTTTCTCTTCATTTCTTTAAATAATACCACAGACAATATTTTGTCAGTAAAGCCCAAGTTTATTTTCCTTAAGAATGTATTTTCTTAAATATAAATCAACCAGCAACGGCCATGAAACTTGCTTAACATCAGCTTTGCATTCAGTTAGTGTTGACAAACTTGATCAAACACTAGTAATGAGTCCAAAGATAGAAAAACTGGCCTTTATTTAGTCATTTTACATATGGCTTTAGCTTTTCTTTTATTACAAACAAGTTTTACAAAATGTTTTGAAGACTTCTGGATCAACCGATGGAGGAAAAATCATGAGGAGGTTGATGACACTGCAATAGCACATTTGCCATGAGGCTGAAGTGGCTGCAGCCAGAAAGCCGTCACAAACAGTAAAAACAGCAAGAGAACAGTTGTTCAAACACTGCAGCACAATGTCAGACAAGGGACAAACCGGGGACAACGTCCATGAAAAACGTTCAGAATCGCAGGAAAGGATGCAGAAATACAGAGCGGACGCGATTCCCTTTTCTGTGCCTGATGATGCTCATTTACAGCCTGAGCCTGAACCATTTAGTCTAACATAAGCATTTGATCTCAGCTCCTTTCATCCAAACCAGCTGCAGCTTTGCCACTGTGGCTCACAAATGTCAGAGCAAATTAATAGAAAGCAAAGCGAAGGCCAGTTCAACACTATGGCCCAGTGTTTTGTGACCTGATGCACTTTAACCATTTTAATTCTCATCACAGTAAACATCACTCATTAGCCACCATGAAGAAAAAAAAAAAAAAAATCTAAACATGATCAGTATTTTCTACATGTCTAAGGACTACTATACAGCTCCTTCAGTTATTTGATTCAGTGGAATTAGAAGACAATCAGAAGATTGGATGCATACTTATAAGTCATTAACGTCGCATTACATTAGATTGCACTGTGTCTAGTTTCAGCTTTCAATGATCCACCAACTGACACACTGTGTATAAAAGTCGTTTCACTTTCCAGACAGGTTGTAAGGAAGAGTCCAAAGAAGATCTTAGCTCCAAGTCCATGTCACTGAAGGTTTGCATAAACATGATATGAAGTCTTTTGCATACAGAAGTTTGCAGAGGGCCGTTTCATGTCTCTCTCCTCGCCTTCTTCTTCTTTGCTGGTTTGGGTGCTTGGCTCTCCTCCGGTTTTTCTGTATTAACACATCAACAGAGAGAAAGTGGACACAAGCGATTAGTAGGACTTTTAAAATTATGAAAAAAAAAAAAAACTCCATTCATGATAAATCACACACAGCTTAACTAACATCCGCTGTCACAGTTGAACTCGCTGTTGGCTGGACAGTAATGTGTTTGATTAAGCTTTGATAAGAAACAATTGGAGAATGCAGGAATTCATTTAATTTTGCAGGGAAAACTTTAATGTGATTTTTTTTGTGTTAATCACACAGGGTACTTTATGCCAGAAACCAAGAAATCTGCCAGACTTCAGTGACTAAAGTGTTTGTTTGGTCCCACCAGATGGATTTAATTTAATTACAATAAAAAAAAGTAAACATAATAGTAAAGACGTGGACCTGTAACCAAACAGCCTCTGGTGGAATAATGACAACATTCAGCTTGATTCTTTATCGTTTTAACGACGTTCTCACAAGTATATTTGCACCTGCAGAAGCGAGAGCGCGAGCTTGTTTAATGTGCTTACTTTGCTGTGGTGGAGCAGGAAGGTTGTTCTGCTTGGCAGTGGGATCTCCTTCAGTCGGCTTCTGTGGCACTTGTGTGACGGGGGGTTTCGGGGTTATTACGTCCTTCACTGTTCGCTCGCCTCTCATCTGTCCAAAGAAAGTTTTGACTACTTTAATGGGAAAATAATTGATAAAGATAGTTCAGGAGCCAATATTCATGCTTTGATAATTAACCCAGACTTTCAAATGTGTGTGTACATGTTTGTGGTTCCTGATGAGAATGCTTTTGTGTTACTTTTTGGCTGTGGGCTCCACTGACCTCGACAGCAGCTGCTCTGACAGGCTGGACAGCAGCGGCGTTCTCCTGAACAGGTGGCTGCTTCTTCACTGAGACTACAGGCGGCGTCTCCTTCACTGGCTCCTCAACCTTCACAGAGAAAAGAAAAAACAAAACTTTGTTGAAAATTCTCTTCTGTAAACAGGCACCACAACTCTGATTAATTGGATGTGTGTTTTCATTTAGAGTTTAAACGTTCACTACCTTTTTTTTTTATTGATGGGAAACCTTGACTACACTCTGACAGAGTGTCACTGTTACCTGGTCAGCTGTCCCCCCATCCTCAGCAGCTTTCTTCTTCTTCTTTTTCTTCTTCTTAGTTTTAGCTGCTCCATCAGTAGTGGCATCTCCCTTATCCTTAACATCATCATCATCTTCCTGTAAACCAAGATGGATAACCAAGTACATTAAAAAAAAAACAAAAAAACATTATGATTTATGACAATTTATGACACTTTCCCATCAAATACTTTGTTGTATTTTTTTTAAAATTATATTTCATTTTTTTTCCCCGCCGGACTTACAGCAGCTACAAGCTGATTGACCTTGGCTGGCTCGGGAAGGGGCTGCTCCTGAGCTGGAAGAGTGTTGGGGGTGGGCTCCTCGTAGTTGCCCCAGGCTTCAGAGGGAGCGTTCCAGTCAGAGCTGGGGTCGGCTGAACCACCATCTGAAACGGATCGACAGACAACACACGCATGAGTGACAATCCTAACTATGATGTTACTCAGTTGAAGAGTTTGTGTTTTGGTGGAGGGGAGGCTTACTGAGTCCGGACCACTCGTCATCCACTCTGGGCTGACTAAGCCACGAACGGTCGCTTACAGGCTGGGGCTCTGCAAGTAAAAACAGGAAAAAGAAGTACAACTTCATGCGTGGGAAAACAGTGCCATCTGGTGTTAAGTTGACAACAGTTTATCACGATACACTTACTGGTCGGACCAACCCCCTGTCCAGCCAAGGACACCAGCTTCAGATCTGTTGAGGGCATCTGCCTGTCAATCACAGTCCACGACTCTGAAACACATTAATGAGGGATCACAAATAAAAAAAAAAAATTTTTTTTAAAGCTCCATATTAAAAAGACTAAATCCCCAAACCTAATTAATTTCAAGCTTTCATAAAACGTAAACTCTGGCAGCTTGTATAATTCCTTATTTATTCTGCTGTATATCTGATGACTGGTTTGTAGTAACCTTTTCTTCAAAGTCTGTAACTTAATTTGTTTTGACAGAGCAGTCTGATCAACTTCCTATCAACCCGAGTGGGTGAGAGCAGCCAATGTGGACAGAAGAGTGAGCGCAGCTGCTTTGATAAACAGTCAGCTGCCCGTTTAAGAAGAAGCTCCTCTGCAGGCAAAACTGGAAGCACCCCAGTGTTGTGAAGCCACCAGTGAATCTCTGTAGACACTAACACCTACGCCGTTACCACAGCAACACAGACAGCTTCATCATCATGCTGTTAAAGAGAAATCATTTTTACCATCAATCCCTGCCCTCCACAGAGACGCTGCTTGTACTGGAGGTGTCCTGGAGCCTGAATTTGTAGCAACAGTATAAGCTGGAACCTTAATTGCCATGTCAGTAGCTGCTGCTGCTGCCACTTCCACAGTCTCTCTGCTGTTAACTAATTCCAAGAAAAGAAGCATTTCATACTCAGCCACAACACCATACTGACAAGACATCCAAGACTGTAGGGGGTCTGTGTAATATACTTTTGCTACCGGTACATAAAGATGAACTCTCACACTTTCCACTTTGGGTTGCTTTTCTAATCTGGCAATAAATCTGAATTTGGAGTACTTTCTGTGCATCATTACCTTGAGAAACACCCGCTTCAACCTTCTCTGTCTTTACTTTTGCAGAGTCTGAGAATAAAGAATGAAAAGGATCAACAAAAGCCATCAGGGATGTTACATGTGAGGGTGTTTTTAAAAAGAGAAGACATTTACTTCAGAGAAAACTCATGAGATACAAGTCCCATTATGCTTTTATATATAGTCTACCAACAGGGAACCAGGGAAAAGCAAAAATAGATAGGATAAAAGCTACATAAATGCCAAAAAAATGTGCTTCTCAAAGTCAGTTCAGAGAATTTGTGCTTTACAAAGAAAAAACACAAAAGTCCCTCTACATAGTGTTTAAAATCTTTTAAAAACCACCTCTTTTCTTCTTCTGGCTGGTGGGTGGAGGGGGAGCTCCAGAGGCCTTGGGCTGCTCCGGAGGAGCGCTCGCAGGTGTGTTTCCTCCCCCGGGACTGGCAGAGCCATCGCTGGAACTCTTGTCTTTCTTGCGCTGTTCACGTTTCTCCTTGTTGCTGACCTTGGTTTCCCATGTACCTAGAGAACAACATTGAGAGCAATGCACAACTGATTAGAAAATACTACAAGAATTCACAATGGTATTAGCGAGGAATTATGTTATGGATTAAGCAGGATTAAGGAATACAAGTTCAGATTGTTGATGCCAAATTTATTCTGTTGAACAATGAGACTTGTAGCTCATATTTCTAACCACTGTTTAGAAGGATGTCAAAATGATTTCAACACTTAATTACTTCCCTCGTGGTTTAATGGTCTGGTTATTGTACTGAAATAATGCATTTGAAAAGAACTCCAATTACTGCCACTTTTCATTAATCAAAACAGGTTCATTATAATTTGACTATCTCACCTTCTTCTGGTTCTTTGCCATCTGTAGCCACCGTTTTGGTTTCCTTTACAGCCTGTTTGGCTTTCTTTTTGGCCTTCTTTGTCTGCAACAGAAAAACTGTGAGTATCTTTTGGATTTAAGCAAGTGAATATAAAAAAAGATCTGCTATTATTGTAACACTGAGTACATAGAAAAGTAATATAGTAGATACTATAAAGGGAATATGAAGACTGACTGGGTAAGGGACCCTACGCTGACTGAACCTTGAGCAGTCAATCAATCAAAGCCACAGACTGCAGCTCTGTCTATTTATAAGTGAAACTACATCCACTTCGCCAGACTCCCTAAATCTCTAACACATTATCTTTCCTTCTCCTGATATGTCCATAATTAAACCATCTGACACCTCGTGGAGCTCCATAGGTATTATTTGGGGGGGTTTACAATGTGGCCTAGACCTTGAGCTGTCATAAACCCGGAGCCATCTCCCAGCTTTTGCTGTATCTGCAAGTTTAAAACTGTAACTTAACACTGGCCTTCAGTTGCATCAGTGCATGGTGACGGAGCAAACGGCTCTCACAAACGCCGTTTTAATAAATTACAGCAAGTGTTATTCATAAGTACGTACGTCAAAAAAACAATATACAAGAGTTATCAAAGCGTCGCCGTCACGATTGATAAAGTGTTCACCACACAGCAACGGGTTCGCCCCGGTTCGGTCCATGTGTAGCTCACCTCGGGGACCAGGCCAGCCGCGACGTCTGCTGGAGGCTGCTGGTGATGTGGCACCACTTCTTCCGACGCTATGGCTTCTTCCTGGGGTTCGGAAACGGCTCTCCCGTTTGGCTGAGCTTTCTACAAAGGTCACAGGCAGATTAACAAAACAGCTTCGGTCTAAAGCGATGTAATCAACGAGTAATCGACACAAATGTGTCTGTGGGTCAGTCGTGACGTGACACGCCGCTGCAGCCGCCGGGCTGTTAGCTCGGCGGCTAGCGTGGAAACGTGCTACACGGTTTCATTTACGTGCCTTTTCCGATTTCTTCTTCTTTTTCTTGGGCTCCTCTGATTTGATGGGCTTACTAGTGCCTCTCTTTACTTCAGCCCCGTCGTCCACGTGGCTTACAGCGGGTCGCTTCTTGAACACGGCGCGGCAGACGGAGGCCCAGAGCGCGACCATGAGCAGCAGCCCCGCGCACGCCGCCAGCAGGGCCACCCAGGGCGGGATGAGCTCCGGCTCCAGTCCCACGTCCACGCCGAGCTCCGAGCGCAGCCACTGCAGGCCCCGAGACAGCGCTTCGTTTAGACGGGTCGTGAGCAGCCTGGCCTGCTGAGAAGCCACGTCCCGCCACTGCTCCATCTCCGGGGGTTTATTTGTCTTCAAACGGACCGATTCGTCGCTTCGCTCGCCGCTACCTGCTCTGCTAGCACGAAGAGCTAGCTAAAAATAACGGTTCGATCTCGACATCGCGGCCAACGGTGAAATCATCCGCCAGTAACATCGGCCAGAGCGACACGGCCGGCAGAACCAGCGGCCCGTCGTCAACGCTACAGTCGTGAACTTCGGTGTCCAAATAACCCGTTAGCTGGTCGGTGTCATGCAGGATCATGTGGCGCGCTGACCCGCACAATGAGGCGACCAGTGACCGCGAACGCAGCAGGTTCACCTCATATGGCTCCGTTTGACTGGACGAGAAACGATGCATTCACGGCCGTAGGAAACTACCACCGCCAGACTCTTAATCGCATTGCATTCAATGTAGTGACAGTTTGTCTACTGTCAAAAAAATTTTTTTTTGAAATAGCTTTAGTTTTCAAAACAGTTAGACCATCTTTATTAAATTGAAACGAATAATCGTCATGTGAACGATTGCTTTGGATGAATTCAAGGACTTCCCGATGTCCCATTACACATGTACGGACTGAATATGACGACCCATATCGCCATTTTCCTCCAAATGACGCTGGATCAATCAACAAAGACGCGCTTCGATCGAACCGCGACTTCAACTAGTTTAAGTATTGCACTCTCAGCAGTTACCAATTTCCAGGAATATAAAAACTTTTTTTTTTTTGTTAAATGAGACGTTTAAGGTCATTTTAAGTTCATAAAATAAAAATAAACCCACTAAGACCTTTTTGATTGATCCGTTGTGGATACTGTTCTTTTTCAACACATGTATGAAGAAAGCAGATACATTAGACCCTATCAGGTGAATAATGGATATTTGGAAATTGATCATATAAATTCTGAAACTAGCATTTTACAGATTCAACCAAGAGGAAAGGGGTGCTGGGGTCAATGTAAAATTTAAAATTAAGCAAATTAAACCAGACAGACGACTTATTTGCATCCAAGTTTATTTTGAAATTCCCTACTCCCCCTGTACAAGAAAAAAAGGACTTTCCACAAAGGCAGCAGTGAACTGTCAGTGATAGTACTTTTCTAGGGAAGGAAAAAAAAACAAAACAAAAACAAAAAAATTAATCACAGTGTGTCTTTTCTTCTTTTAAATACTTCTACTGCTGTCATCTTTGGCTAGGTTTTCGGCTGACAGCTTCCTGTCAAAGCCAATTTCTGTGAAGCAAAGGTTGAAGCCAATGGAGCACAGTTGTGGGCTTTACATTTTACAGTGCCAATGCAGGAATGTTCTGGACCGTATAACTCTTCATTAACACAAAAGAAACAAAAAACAATAAAAATTGAAATAAAAATAAGCCGTTTGTGTTCACAACACAAACAAATATTACTGCCCGGGGAGATGGCGACAGTACGTCGAATTTCATAAAATTGTTTGGACAAAAAATAAATCTACAAAAATGGAACTAGGTAAATATTACACAACAGTAAACATGTTTCTTTTTTTCCTTTTTAAACTCTTTTCTGTTGAACGTCTACACAAAACCAAAGTTCTTGGTCTTAATGGCTAGCAGGAGTTTCTGTTTGAGTATCTGTTTTGAAGAATAGAGTGGCACGTAGAGACGTGAGATGCAGGTATTGGCTGTAGGAAGGTGCTGGTCATCTGGAGGCCGGATGGTGATCGAGGGCATGGGCTGGAAGCCCTCCTCGCTGGCTGGAAGAGATGGGCTGGAGGTCCAGAAGTACACCTGAGGAACAGAAAAACAACACCATGAAACAAATAAACAACTCTGCTAAATTTTTGTGATTGGACATTTTTGTAAAAATGATCAAAAACAGACTTACCAGATCTTGCCTCTCAGTCATACTCATCTTCTCCACTATCGACCAAAACCATCGTTTAAACTGCAGGAGTTTATCTGCATTTTCTCCTGTTGGATGATAAAGAATTTGATCAATATTTTTCAGTGAAATTGTAATTCTAAGAAAGACTTGCTGTAATACTGACAGAAGAGCAACTTACCTGATTCATCGTTGAAGGACGTGAAGCTGATCAGCATCTGTACGTTGACTTCTCCACAGCCATTTACTAGCAGCCTGAAGTCCTCGGCCGTCAAGTCCTCCAGAGCATTTTTAGGAAGTACGTCCAGCAAACCCTTCCTCATTGCCTTTGAAAGACCACATCAAAACGAGTGAATATACACTTTAATGACTGAGGAAATAATGTTTTTTCTGAAAATACAACCCATTACTAGAGAATAACCATATTTCACTCACATGGAGAGGCTGCTCAGCCACTACCAGCATTCTGTGCTCTGCGTACTTTCTCACATACTCGTAAACATTGAGTGGAGTCACCGGCATGTTGACCCCACCAGACAAAAGCTCCACCTGAGGAAGGAAGAAGAAATAATCACTGATTGTTTTTTACTTCAGCACTGCTTCCGTCAGTGCAGCGTCTTCCTCAAAGATTTCCAACTAAAAGGTTAGTGATTCTCCAACACCAGTAACACTGATACAGCTGTGTCACAGACAATTTACTTCTTCATACATACCGCCAACATCAAAACAGATTTTAATGCTGACCTTAATGATACTGTGTGTAAATGTCTGCTAAAAGTAAGGCCGCACCATTATCTGTTGTATGTGAATGAAGCTGTGAACACAAAAAGCTGATTCATTTCTCATGATGTGATGAGACAGTGATGGAATAAGTCTGTATACCATATTGGAGTTTATACATATTTACGAGTGAGGATGCCTCCAGTAAAACGGCTTTATGAATCTAAACCTGGACTAAACTGGTTAAAGAAAGTCTGAATGCGTTTAAATTTTAAACCACCAAAATTGTCAATAATGGATTGTAAAGAGTTTATTTATGGAAAGCCTGTGACTGCGAAGTCAGATTTTGATCTATTTCATCTCAGTTTCTGTCCTTTTGTCGCCGTTAGGTTACAGTAAAGAAAAATAAAATGCTATGCGAGGTAAGAGTCCAGCTTCATTATCTACAAGGAAAAGCGAGTCAGGTAAATGATGACAGTGAACAATGCTGGATAAGATGTAATCGTGGTTACTTATGGACTCCTCATCCAACTCCCATTTTTTCCCCTCTTTGGTGTGCTCCATCAAATTGTGAAGGTTCTGCTCTAATTTGCCAGAGTGAGATTGAACTAACTCAGCCACATCAGCTGTTCTGGAAAACACTGAGTCTCAGCAGTCACTTTGAGCTAATTAACCTTGTGATGCAAATCTTTAAAATGTAGTTTCTGGAACAGACCTTTGGTCAGTCATGTGTGTTTGCATATATTTTAAATGAAAAAAAAAAAAACTTATAGCCTCAGCCTAAAGCTACAAAAACTAAAAAAAAAATAGTCTCTTGACCGCAGCATTTTGTTTTGGGCCATCTTTACACAAAACATGGTATAACAAGTTTAAGCTGACAATTCTGACTTTTGAACACAACATTTGGTAACAACCGTTAGGAGGACTATTACCTGACCAGCTCCTTCCTCTTTACAGAGATCAATCGCAAAGGCCAGATCCATGGCAGCAAACACTGCGTCTGCTTCACCAGCCTGTGAATGACGGATCAGCTGCCGCAGGCTCTCATACATGACGGGATCAAAGAATGCAAAATCGTGCCAGTTCACCTGTAGCAACAAAACAATTCAAGTGAGTTTCATCCATTTGAAGGGCTAATCATTATGTGGTGTGCTCTGAGGACAGCTACAAACACATTTGGTCTTACCTTCCTACCAAGCAGCACTTTGATGACATGTCTGTTCAATGTGATTGGACAGAGTTCGTTCTGCAGCAGGCATAACCCCAGTATTCTAGACAGAAACATCACATTTATTTTAACTTATCGTTTCATAAGTTGCCAAATTCCTGTTCACCAAATGAGTTGCAGTGGTCTTGAAGAGTTTTTACCTGCCAATGTTACGAAAGCAGTTGAGTCTGGCTTCAGTATTTTTGCCAGGCCGAGGAGAGTAAAAGCCCCGTTTGCCTGGCTGGTAAAAGAGGGGAGCGTTGTCGTCTCCATCATCTGGATCGTCCAGCTCCATGTCAACAACACTGCGTGTGGAGCCATGACGCTTACGGTTCTCCTGCTGCTACAGCCACATAAAGAGCAAGGAGGGGGAGACCGTGTAAATTACAGCCAACTGTTGGAAAAACCATGCAGTACTAAAGTATTCACAGTATTTTTAAGTCTTAATAAAACAAACAATTTAAAAAAAAATAATGTATCCGAGTATGCAAAAGTCAGCCATGAGCTTCCAAGATACAGTATTTTAAAAGCATATTTAGAAAAACAAAGAACTAGTTTGTTTTCTTTTGTTAAAGTGCAAAAATGATTTAGTTTACCTGTGCTTTTTCTGGAGCCTCAGGGAGACCCAGATCCAGAATGCTGTCAGCACCATTTTCCCTATAAAAAATTATCACCAGAGTTTAAAGTTAGTTTCTAATCGTGACAAGGTAGAGAATAATTTCAATATAAAATCAAACCTCTCTGATGAATTTAAACTTGTTCAGACGTTTGTTATGTTGCATGGAAGAGAGCTTTGTTATCCGTCGCACCTGTTACAGTATGTGTGTCTCTGCTTGTGTTCATACCTGTAAACTAGTGTTGCTTTTCAGCAGAATCCCCTGTTTGAATCCAAATGTCTATCATGTGAATCAGGCATCCAAGAGCATATCTGCATTAACGCATCTTTGGTAGAACACAACACTTGTCTGCAAGAGGTTGCTAAACCGTTCACTTCTTACTTAGCTGCTCAACGGTGAGTTAGATAGCATGTTATATTGTTAAATATTTAATTCAAAAACAATGCTGCCATCCATTGAAATCAGTTTGAAGTAACATTCATGGCATGGAAAAGAGCCTTCAATAAACCGTGCAGTGGGAATGAAGCAACGCCCTCTTCTTGATTGTGACTGGACATAAGACACATGTGCCTGTGTTTTTGGAAAAATGCTCTTCAGCTCTACACAACTCACATGAATGACAGTTTGATTCAAAAGGTTAATTTCACCAAAAAGCATCTAGGTTGGAGGCATGTGTGCAACCGGTAAAGTCAATTTACCGTCCGTGTGCAATGAGGAGCTCCATGGCCTCTTCTACCCTGGCGCGGAGAGAATCCTCGCTCGCCAAAAGCAGCAGCAGCTGAGCAGGAGACAGCTCCAGCAACATGCCTGTAATCTTACTGGCAAATGCCTGAAAAGACAAAAAAAAGAAAACATTGTCAGGATAAATGGGGGGGGCCATAAGTCCTTAAGTCATTTGAATGTGTGATCAGTTGATTGTAAATTAGTGTGACATGACGATGGCGACAGAAGAAAGTCCCGCAGTCTTTAAAAACTGTGGATTACTTAATCTTGGGGTGTTAACTAGCAAGTCTAATCTAATGTAACTGTCTATTTAATGTCAGGGAAAGCAGCAGTTATTAATGGCACACTGACACATTTTGATTAGAAAGGGTTTTAATAAGTATTCACGGTTTATTACCGGTTGCATTGCGTGAACTCGTGGGTACAGCCTTTCTCCAAGGGCTTGTCTGTGTGCAGGCAGAGGATCAGGCTCATCGCTGGGGTTTCCCTCCGACGAAGGCCTGAAAGGCCTGGTATCTATCGACAGCTGCCTCCTTGAATCTCTGCATAAGTCCAAGAAAAAAAACAAAAACAAAGGTTATTTATAAGCATCAGACTGAGTGCACAGCTGTTTTCTAGTAATAACAAGGAGTTAACCTGTCTCGGTCTCTCCGAGATCCTGCTCGAAGTCCTCCACTTCTTCTCTCTCGTTCCCGGTCTCTGTTCCTCAGACGCTGCATTAAATCTGTAAAAAGTAAAACAAGACATTTGCTTTAGTCAAAAATACTCTTATGGTAATGCAGTAATAATGGTTTTCAGCATCACTGAAGTACCACATCATGTAACAACAAAATAAAGTTCCACATTATGCAGTAGTTTCTATGTATTGTCATACTTGAATTGTAATCGTGATGACACGTACTGCTGGCCTGCATGCCCTTGCTGACACTCTGAACGCAGTCCAGGTTGGGCAGCTTATCGTTGGAGAGGAGAGCCAGAGCAATGGCTGTGTAGAAGCTGCGGGCTACACCACTGCCCTCTCCAGGCTCATCTTTGAAAGTGACCTTCACCCGGTGTACAGCCATTGGTGTGGTTGTGCACCGCCTGCCAAAGTGTGCGTTTAGTTGTCGCATCGTCTGCTGTATTAACTGGTCTCGATCACGGTCCACCTCCAGGGCCAGGTCACGAGACTGCAGGTTCCTCAGCTTCTCCATCTCCCGTCGGAACTTTGATTCCTTTACCTCGAATCCACCCAGCTCTGTAAGAATCTGAAATAAACAATGAAATGTGGATGTTGTATCACCCAAATGCTTTCACCATTGAACAGTACATCTTTAATTTTTTTTCTTTAATTTCAGCACACAAGAAAAGAGCTAGATTTAAATTGACACATGATGCTCCATGCAAGTTTGGACATGTTTAGTTTGATTCAAATTCAAAAATACTTTAATGTCTCTGAAGGGAAATTACTAATAATGTTACACTCGTCTTCAGTACCAAAATAAAATGATGAATATTTCCTTCTAATGGTTAATTTAATTGAAGTATAGAATTAAAATTCACCGATCCAGGCTCAGCGCCAACATCCTCCATGAAGACACGACCAAAGAGCTCAAGTGATAGACGCCAGCGGCCAAGCAGCATGTCATGTGAGATCATCATACCCATGAAACTGCAGTGAGGTCTGAAGAAAAAGGGAACCAACAGTAAAGACGATTTCTTGTAAACACATTACAGCTTCCTAAAAGGGTGATGCCCTTTCTTGAGACAAATGGGTCAATATATTTGACTTCCACAAAATGTCCATTTTCATGACGAGCACTTACCTGAAGGACGGAAGTGGAGGACCGTCGCTCTCAGTGAGGCCGATCTCAGCGAGAAGGCTGCTCTTCAGCTGGGCAGCGAGGTCATGGGGTGAAGGTCCAGGTTTGGAAGCCTCCAGCTCCTGATCTCCCAACGACTGGTTCTCAGCACTCCGCTGGCCAGTTTCCATGCTCATGACGTTTTTCAGGTTGGCTGAGTAAGACATCTTTGTGGGCAGAATCTGTTTTAGCAAAATTCACAGTTGTTCTTGAGTAATGTCATCTATTTTGTTTTAAGATAAGGGTGGTGTGACGATGACAGAATGGAAATGAGGCACAGGGACCTGACAATGTTCTAATATCCACACTTAAATGACATTTCTATTTCAGTTCAGTTACTTCTACATTTCAGTGTTGTTTGATAAGCATGAAACACAGCTGCCAGCGTGTTTGTCCAGTGAAGATGGGTGGTATACCTGAGAGGAAGAGGGTAGAGAGGAGCCCGTGTTTACCTCCAGGCAGTTTCTGTCCATGCTTGTCTCAGCCAGGCCTTTGGTTGTCATGTAGTTAGAGGAGTACAAGCCCTGAGAGGGACGACCAAACAGATCCTCCTTTCTGGCATTAGGCTGTTAAAGAAATAAAAAATGGAGTTAAATCAATCCAGAGTGTCCATTTATACAATAAAATGGCAGTTAAGAGGAAAAGTAGTTGCATATCTTGTTAATGACTTAGCAGTGCAGCATTATCATCACATAGGAGCTGTCATCTATTAAAAGTATTCACAGGTAACAAGAGTCCTTATAGGGGAAATACAATGAGAAAGGAAAAACAAAAAAAAAAAAAATGAATTGAATTGCTATCTGTGGTAATGGAATAGATGGAAAATAGCCCCCATAAGGGTAGAAGAAAGATGAACATGTCACTTGTTCTGGTGTCAATATATTGCTCAAGAGACTGCATTCTTCTGGTCACTGACAAAACTGACACCAACTGGATCCAGCCAGACCTGGTGCCAAATTGTTTAAAATTGTAGTGAAGTCATAAAGCTCCCTAAAGAACAACCATGTGGTTGCTGACTGGACTGGAAGGATTTCAGGATTTTTGGCTGATTATCTGCTGACTATTACAGAGCTGCACAATCTGATTTCTGACAGTGATCTCATAGGAGCTGTAGTGACTGCTATAATTTCAATGGATATTTACATGCTGCAGAAACCATCTTCTTACAGAGAATGTGTTTAAAATAGGCCAGAAAGCCTCAGATCAGCTGAAACACTCCTTTTATTTAAATCCAGTTTGAAGACATCTGTTCTCAGCTGCATTCGAATAAAGTTCCAAATCTGCACTGATACCTTTAAGCTTAAGTTTCAAAACGTGATCATATTTTTACTAATACTTTTATCCAATGTTCATTTTTGTGATATAAACTGATATATAAACTTGCCTTTCCGAAAAGTTACTAAATTGACATCAGAGCCTCTCTGCAAACATATGTGACAACCAATATTTTTCCCCCTTACAGTTTTAAATACATTACTACTAAGTAATGATGTTCTCCTCTTTCAGTCATGTCTAAAATGAGCATATCCTTAAATCACATATACACCTGTACTTATAACTACACAGTTTATGTTCAGCGAGCTGGGATGCACGTTAATATCAGATGTAAACGGCCTCCGTCTCACAGCTGCCTATCTGACCTGCAGGAGATGTGGCTGGTCTGCCAGTGGAATGGCTTCTGCCAGGGGAACATCAAAAGGGTTGGGTGGGATGCAGCCCAAGAAGGTCATGGAGTCAGAGCGGCGGAAGAAGGGGTGGTTCTGACCCGTCTCAGCTGGAACTGGGTCTTCATCCTTGTCCTGCAGAGTGGAACCTTCACCCAAACATTAAAATAAGTATATAATTTATACATTTGAGTATGATCTTTGATCAGTTGTCACCGTCTGCCTTACTTTGATTGGTGTCTTCGTCATTCTCGTGCTCGGAATCCTCATTGTCCAAACCAAACTCCAAAATCTCCCGATTTCTAATAGTTAAAATAATCAATAGTTCATAATTAAAAAAGTTGCATTTACACTAAGAGTGATTTAATTTAAAGTGGTAATTAATCAAAACTCTACTTAATATCTCTGCTACTCCTTTGCTCATAATTTTTTTAAATTACCTCTTCCTATCCATCTGTGGAGTGTCCAGCGTGGTCTGCTGGTTCATGGCCTTTATCCAATAGATAAGAGCTTGGAAAACATAGGCCACGTGTTTCAGCGAGCACACATCCAGGACAGGAAGCACATCAGAATGCTCGTCTTTGTGGGAGCGCATCAGTGACAGAGCGTAATTGAGGAAGTCGCCACGCGCTGACATCATGCCTTGACGAGCAGTCAAGAGTGTGGCTGCTCTCCTGAAAGAAACACAAAACAGGCCCCTGAGTGTATGGACTCAACTGCCTGACACCAGAACTGGATTGTTGTTTATTGAAAAACAAAACAAAATGTTTACCTGCGTCCTTCCAAAGTACGGAGACTAGCCTCCTCCCGAGCAGTCATCCTCTCCCTGCGTGCTGAATGCTGAGAGGCGTGCAGCGGGTGGCTGGGATGACCGGGATCGCCAGCAGACGACAAGGCCGAGCCATAACGCAACTGAGCCTCTGTGGAATCCATGATGGACACCATCCAATTCCAGGTGGGAATCAGCTTTTCTTCAACGTAGTTCTGCAGATACGAATATTTCATTCATCAGACTTTTAGCTCTGTACATGAAAGTGCAGTCAATTCTGTCATGTCTTGTGATAATTCAATTCCACAAAATGAATGACTACAACATCTCTGCTGTGTTAATACAATTTTACCACATTTACCACTGATATGAAACTTTCCCATTCCTCATCTTTTCTTAACCGCCTTGACCCTGATGACTAACAGGTAACACTTAACCGGCCTTAAACAAAAAGCCTGCTTGCTCTATAAAAGACTACAGTGACACAGCCTGACTGAGGTAAGTTGAGAGTTAAGAGTAGTGAGGGACAAGGTGTCATCAATAACAGTTCACTTCCATTCTGCCCCAATCAAGTCGCCTGCTTTGCTATGTCAGAAATGACAATTTCTCTTGTTGATACAAATGACAAATGCTGCTGATCAGTATCTGGTACACATGTGCAATTTCAGATGGCTGTTGCATTAACACAGTAGTGAAGAAAAAAAACAAAAAAACAACAACAACAAAAAAAAAAAAACAGTTATAAAATAAGTTATAATATATTACTATATCGCTGGTAGATGAAACATCTTAAAGTTTTACATGAATGAGGTGGGCAAGTCATCCATAAAAATTCATACATGTGGGCAGGAAAATGGGGATAAAATTTTGCAACAGAATGGATACAGTTTGCATCAGGGGATTTCATAGACGATACTAAATATTAACTAAATGTTTTGTGAATTATAAAGAATACCATGACAGAAAAATGCACAAATAATGTGCCTTTGTGTGCAGTGCAGTTTTTCCTGATCTATATTACCTGCAGGTTGACTGCATCTTGATAGGAGAGTTTTACAGCAGCAGGGTATTGGGAGTAGACAAGATGGTTATATTTGGGAATGAGACTCATCAGGTCTGATATCTGTCTGATAACAATGCTGTAGGCACGGGCAAGACTGCTGGCAGATGTAAGGTAGCTGCTGGAGTTGCTGGCCTCCAACGCCGCTGCCGCCGCCGCAGCACTCGAGCTGATTGCACTGGAACGCCGCAGGTTGGTAGGGTCAATATAGATCAAGCCTGTGGAGCTTGCTGTGTAAAAGACAAAGATCATAACAGGTACGGTTTATACAGACCACTTCCATGACCACTGTGGAAACATAACAGATTTCAAGGAACTGCAAGTGATAGTGGCTTACTGACCTGCTGGTGCTGAGGAGCTGGAGGGAGCACTTCCACTTGCCCTCTGGCTGGGCGTGTTTCTAACAGCCCACTGCATTGAGCGAGGAGCCTGGGCTGCGCTGTTAGCATGTGAAGAGCTACTAGTCCTTTCCAGTGGCTCATCCAAAAGGAATGTCTCTTGGTCAACATCATCACTCTGACTGCTGCTGCTGTCTGAGTCACTCGAGTCGTTGGACTGGGAGTCATCCTCTGAAAAGAAGGCAGGGACACTGCTGGCTCCTTAAAAAAGAAAAAAAAAAAAGACGACAAATTTCATGATTTTTTTAAATTAATGTTTTACTTTTTTTTTGGCTTTCATGTAAGATTTTTTAGACGCTTTATTGCAGGTTAGTGCATCACACCACTACAAGGCAGAGCAACACTAAGAACACAGTGAAAACAAAGAGGCACCAGAAATAAAGAAACATCTGGTCAAAACAATAGCTGCATTCTCTGCTGATCAACTGGTGCTAAATAACGAGGCTATTTTCACACCCTCCCTCCCAAAATAATCATGAACGAACGATCAGCAATGCGTCTCGTCAAAATAGGTAACAGGAAACGAAACACTGAAAAACAAAAACACCAGATCTTCTGAAAAAGCTCGAAGTTGATTAGTTGGTTATTTGAGTGAAAGACCAACAAAACTAAACTTGAGAGGGACAGTATTAGTTACAAATAAGGCATAATAACAGTAAAATGTGAGAATGGGACAAACTGAAGGGACTCTCAGAAGGAAACTCTGTATGCACTTTGCAAATTCACTCTTTCCCTGACATCTGTATGTATTGAAGTAAAGAGGAGCTCATACCAAAAATAGGAAATGCCAAGGACACCCTACTGCCTGCAAATGAAATACAATGGGTATTCAGCCAAGGACCATTTTGTCTGCTGTATCATTAGCTCTCCAAACAAATCCAAACTGCTGCCTGTTAAGCAGAGGGCTGTTTTAGTCTGTAACTCGTGGAAAAATCTAGCAAATCTTTTACATTTCCTTTTAATAAGCAACTGGAGCCCTATTTAAACTGAGAAAAAAAAAAAAAAAAAAAAGTGTTGAAGGAGGCAATTTCTTTTTCCTAAATCAGCCTTAAAAAGTAACAGTGCGAAGATGGGGAATGTGTCCTAAGGTAAGGCATTAAAGAGACACCTCGTACTGGATCTAATGTGGAGAATTGAAAGCAGCTGTCAACTGACCTGCTTCAGAGCCAGCAGTCGCTGCTGTGACGACACTCCTGCGACCGCTCGCATTGTCCTGATTGCTGTGGTTACTTTCACTGTCGCTCTCTGTTTCAGCTGCTGCCAGCAGGTCCAGCTCCATGTCGCTTCCTAAGAACCGGAACAAAAACAAGAAAGCTCAGAAACAGTTTACAGGGGTTTTAGGAAATTATTTCTTCCATTGTTGGTTAATTTCAAGGAGACGTCTGTATAAAGTAAAATGTGTCACTCACCATCCTCGTCATGCTCATCATGCTGCCCCTCTGCTTCAGCATTTTCTTCTCCTTGCTCTTCCTGATCATCATGATGATCTTCTTCTCCTGCAACTCCCTCTACAACTTCAACCTGAACAACAAACAACACAATGTGGGTTAAATTCTCAAAATGTGCCACCAATGTACAATCAAAGCAGCTGCATCCAAAGCTCATTTGTATCATAATTTAATAATGAGGCTCCCCCACCTCTTCCACATCTGCGGATACAATGTCATCCTGCTCCTCGTCTCTTCCTCTCACAGGCTGAGACTGGCTGCTGCGCCGAGGCTGGGGGTTCCGGATGATATAAGAAGCAGCTGTTTGGCTGGAGCTGGAAAAAATGCAATAAGCACCAGAGTCATTACATCAAATGAGTAAGAAAAATAAAGGATCTTCTGTTCCTTTTAGTTTGTTCTTTCCATTGAAACCCTTGCTGAATGAAAGTATTTAAAGAGTTGAGCCCTTTTTTTTTTTTTTTTTTTTTTTTTTTTTTTTTAATCCTGGCCACTCATTTTATGTTGACACTCAAATTTTCATTTTCTTTTATTTTCCGCCTGACTCCACCTGAGAAGAAAATAAAAACTAAAACCAACCTGCTGGACTGGTCAGGTGAGGGTCTCGGAGGCAGCGGTTCAACAGAAAAAAGCTCCTCACTGCCTTGAACTGCATCGATACTGGTGCTGGCCAACGTGAATGGAGCTGTAGGTCTTGCAATACCCATTCGCACCGGAACAATCAGTGACTCTGCCACATTACACAGCTCCTCCACAGCGTAGGGCAGCAGAGCCTGGAAAACACGCCGACATTTCCCAATGGGCTGAGGGATAAAGTTGCTATGTAAAGGGAATTGAGAAAAATACAAAATTAGTACCAGCAACAGTACATGCCAAAGTATTGTCAAAAGTGTTGGCAACTTGTATTGACACTGGGCTGTTATAGTAGCCTGATTAGATTAGGATTTAGTCAAAAACATTGGGTGTGGTGGAACAAGATCTTTTCTTGTTTTCTTAGAGAAGACCCTAACTGACAAATGACCCAAAAAAAAAAAAAATCCAAGATATGTATACCGTTTGAGCTGTTGAATTCTCCAAATATGAACGACTGTCCTTCAGTAGTTCTTTGTTTTTCTCTTTTAGCAAATGATTCACTGGAATATTGGTTTAAAAAAAAAAAATAAATAAAAAGGAAATGCTCACAATTCTTAGAGTGCTTCTTCTCAGCAACATTTTCAATTTTTAAAAACACTTGTATTCATGTAGATAAATTAGTCGCCAGGAAGGCAAGTATGAGCAAGAATTTTCAATGAGATAATCAACATTTTATTTTAGCACCCTTCTCTCTTTTTTTTCCCCCATAAGTTAAACCGGACTCTGAATGTAATTTGTGCATTTACATGAATGGCAATCTTGCGATTACGCAAAACATAAATAAATAATACATTAAGGATGATTAAATAAAGTATTTATGTCATTTCCCTTCAGGGATTAATAAAGTATTATTTAAGTGAACTGAATTATGTTAAAAGAAGATTATAATTATAGATACAAATGTAAAGTAATCTGTAAATTTTGTCTTACTTTTTCTTCTTGGATGAAGCCATCTCCACACTGAGGATAACAAACACTCGGGCTACAGAGCGCAGGAACCTCCTAGTGACCGTGACTGCCTCCTCTCTCCGGCCAGGAGTATACTTGTTCTGCAGCTCCTTTACCAGAGTACCCAGTAAAGTGTCTATAAACTATCACAGGAGGAAAAACAAACATTTTCACTGAGGGCCAATAGTGAATCCCCACTCAAACGCTTCAAGAATAAGCAAAACTGAAGCAAAAAGCCTAAAGACAGGACGACTGAAAAGACGTCTTTTATTTATCATTCATTTATTTATAGGAAAAAGCAGAGGTGAATGTATACTGTGCATTTATTAGAGGAAAGACTGACTGGACTTACAGTGATGTCAGGAGCACACTTGACAATGAGGCAATGTGTGAAACAGTCAAGGCGAATTGTTCCACTCTGCTGATTCAAGTAAACCTGCTCTTCAGGCAGGAGGTGGGCAATTCTGCTGCTGGCACTAAGTCTAAGAAATGGAGAAAACAGATGTTTAAACACTGTCATGCAGGGGTCTGCTCTTGAACAGCCAGACTGAAACTCTGGATGATACAACCCCTTGTTCAAATCTACTTATTTGCAAATCAATCAAACCATATACATATAATCATGTGCTCCCAGTAATAAATAATTCATTTGGATAAAATACACTGATTTAAAATTTAATGTCACAATTCTTTTTATAAAAAAATGGCTGGACAAGAGCTGGAGCAGACCAGAAGAAAAGTTAAAAACGTTTGGGAAACAAATGCACGCATGCATCAAGTGAGAAAGGAACCATTTCATCAGTTCCTAAAAAGGAAAGGAAAAGAAAGAGTGCTGTTAAAAGAACTTGTGTGATACTTAGAAGTGACCTATATGTGTTTGTCTTGTTTTTAACTCCACTGATGTGACTCATATCTAATGTATTGCAGGGCAATGTAGACATATAAATCTGATCTTAAATTTAAATTTTCAGATCAGAATTATGTCATTTCAGTATATGATTGTAGTTCACACACATACCTGATACGCAGCCGTGTGACAAATTAGAACTGTTTAAGAACTGGTTCTCAACTGTTTGTATCCTGCCTCAATCAAATCTCTCGCTACAACAAATATGTTTTCGGTTTGTGTTGATACAAATGAAGCATGCAAAAAAGCATCTGGTGCTCATGCCCTTATCAAAACGCTTGTGTTTATATGAAAGTCTGATGCAATATACTTGTGTTCGCAAATGTCAACTGTTGAATCTGTTCCAAATCTGAACTGCATCAGAATTGGACACTGCAGCTGTTCATGTACATTCACACCACAAAGAAACACAGATGGTGAGTTGCATGCAGCATAATAGGTGCATGTTACAGGTTCTTTAAGCAATTATTACCAACAAAAATTGTGATTCTGCTGTGATACTTACGGGTCTTTATTTTCCTGAGAACCAAACATAATCATAGACTTGAGGGCATTCCAATCTTGCAGGACCCTCTCCAGAGCCAACTGAGCAAAGCGAGGAGGTTCGAGGTCATGGTCTGGCATATCCGAGTCTGTAATGTTAATATAATGGATGCCATTAGGGAATAAGGTTTTAGACCAAACAAATAACAAGAGCTCGGTTTTAACAATAGGAAGATAACCAAAAATGTATGTTTGTGATTTTTTTAATTGTTAATCCTAACCAAATTGTTGAAACAGTTGGGTAAAGAAGTATGAAAGTGAACATGCCTTCTGCATTAGCAGCCTTGCGGTTCCTGTCTTCTCTGATGCGCGGTGGTCTGTACTGACAGTGCTCAACACTTTGCCTGGCAACGGTCTGCACCAGGAACAGTAATATATGTTCTCCCCTGCAGATGGAAACAAAGGTTTAGACAAATATCAACGCTTACCTAATTAAAAATTAAATCAAACTTTTGGTGATACTCAGTCATTGATACAATAGAGCTACTTTATTTGAAATGTTCACACTGACTTCCAAAGTATAAACAATTAAAATAAAAGAACAATAGTTTGTCAAACAAAGGCAAAGACCAATCCAAAGTGCACTGAGTCTTTACCTGCTGTTTGGTGTAGTGACCAGATTCGTGGTTGTTAGTAACCTGTACAGCAAATCCAGGCGAGCAGCTTTCTGCCCGGCTATAAGTGTTTTACACTTGCATTTCTCCCAGCAGTCACAATATGCTGTTGGAGATGTTCTTTTCAGTCTAGAAAAAGATAGGAAATGACATTTTCAAATCAACCATGAGAAAAATAATATCTATGAATACAAACAATGCTAAGAATAACTAAAACTTTAAAGACAGAATAGTGCCATCCTCAAAACTAGGACTTACTTGCAGTCGTGTCCTTTGTGACACACTCTCGCACACTCAGTACAGCAGCAGAGGGACTCGAGCAAGCCACATGTTCGGCACTCAAATATGTCCTGCATACAGAATTTGTGGCAAAAATGTGTCAGTGGCTCAAATTCCAATGAATTATTATACATTTACACAATGTGACCAATATTTTGTTCAAAACAGCCTTCAAAAACCTAAGGGTTCTCTGAAAAAACTTGGTTGACTAAACCTTCAACCGCTGAGAAAAAACAAAAAAAAACAAAAACAAAACAAGAAACATACATTTGTGTGTCAATTTTTCTTCAAGTACAACATTTTATATTGAAAACAATGATACAACATATGTATCTCTATGCCTGAAAAGTAAAGGCACATATGATGAATTCTTTTTTAAAGAGGTTCTCTAAAATGACATGCAACACCTTTCACACTATATCTGGCGTCACAATTAAATTTCAGCACTGACCTGGTTAATGTGCTCAGCTCCAGTCCAAGTGAAGCTGCAGGTGTCGTTGCAGCAGAGAACATACAGTGGAGAATCATCTGGGTTGGTTCCCGATGGGCAAATCATTTCCATGAACACTGAATCTGCGCCCTCTTTCTCTGGAATGCCTGGGTCACCCACTGTGTTAAAGACATTTGAGGAACAAGCGCAAAGTTTGGAAAAAGAACACCACCAGTTTTAAAAACGATACGCAGCAGCTGGAAGAAAAGCAGCTAAATAAGGTCAGGATTCACAGTACACAACCTCCAGTGTTACAGCGACCCAACCACTTAAAATCACTGTCAGAGAGATGCAGTTCTTTCCTGTGCGTTATACATGTTGGTACCGGATGGCTGCAAATGCACTTCTTGTACAAAGACAAATGTGTAAACTGTATGTGAGACATGCTAACATGCTAAGGATTCTCAAGCAGCCTACCTTTAAATTACACATTCCCAGCAAAAAACAAACCTATTAACTTACCCTTTGCTATTTTCTGAGCAGCCTCAAGCACGGTGATGGCTGCTGGGTAGGCTCTGCCGCTGACAGCCAACATGAATGGGGTCATTCCTCTAGCATCCCTGTCAAACAGTCACAAGAACAGATCCCAGAACTTCAGAGAAACAGGCAAAACAACAAAGAACAGCACACTGATCTAGACAAATAAGATAACTGTAATGTGTATCGGGTACTGAAGAATCCTACTTTGCAGAGAGCAGCTCCCGCAGGTGTGGCCTCAGGACAACACTATCACACATCAGCTTCAGGATGAGGTGTGCATTGGCCTTCCTGTCTTTAGACTCAACCACAGATGGCTCAGTCGATGGCCCTGCACATATGGAAAATAGTTCAACAACAGCACCAACCTAGTTTCAGACTTTAAGCTCTGATCATCTATATACATATACAAATCATATCTCCTGTAGACATATATAACAACAACACAAAATACATAGTGTAATTACCCACTTTTTTGGGCTATTAATTTCCTTTAACACGTCGTGTTGCTACGTACCTGGTATGGTGGAAGTGCTCGGTCCCTGGCTAGTACCAGTAGAGGCAGTGGTGAGTGAGCCAACAGCTGGCGCTAAAATGAAGTCGATGTCACCGTCTGTTGATTAAATAACAGTTTGCATGAATGCCAGACTGTATATTTCTGTTTCAGAAGTGAATAGCTGTAGTTTGTTAACCACACTGCAGTCTTGTTCAGATGTACTCACCAGGGTCCATAGGTGGAGGGTCAGGGACCCAACTTGGTGGAGCAATGGGTGGGGAGACGGGGTCCTGATGGTCACTGGACGATGGACCAGACTCATGCCGACCAAGACCTGCTGCTCTCAGAGACCTCCGCATCATCTCTCTTAGACGAAGACTGTGAAGACGAAGACAAACACGCAAAACAAAATATGAAGTATAAAAGTTCCTCTCAGCCAGTAAGCCTTTCATACTCATATTTTCTGCAACAAAAGCATTTTCTTGTATTTTCTATTTCTAAATAAATAATGAAATAAAAAATAATAATACAAGTGGTTAATTACCCTCTGCTACTAGAGGAGCCCGTCCTATTTCCCGAGCTGTTGCTTGACACCACAGAGATGGCGTTGGCAATGGCCTCTACAGCAGACAAACGCTCTGCAAATGTGTTTCTTTCTGACCTTTCAGCCTCTGAAATGAAACAAGTTGGTCATTCAGCACAGAGTAGAAAGTCGACAGGATGCTGGCAATTACAAGTACACAGGAACACATTTTAAGTTCAAGCTGGTTTTTTGAAGTTACATTATTACGGCAATTAGACAGACAAAATAAAATCCTTATTTGCAGCTATTTAAATATCAAGCCAAAAATCAAAACATGCATCAGATCAGGTCAGGTCACTCCATCCTGAAACTACAGCTTACCTTCCTCCTCTTTGGTCTCCTTGTTACTGACAGGGAAGCAGACAGAGACGGCAGCGTGGAGAATGTTACGGTTTCCATCACATCGGTGACCCAGAAGTGCTCCCAGTGCTTGACTACCCTGATCCAAAAGGAAGGCCTGCTCAAGGTTCACCAGATACTGCCGACAAGCCTCATAGTCACATCGCAGAACATGCTGCATCAGCGTCTGCTTCTGAAAACGGTAAAGAGCTTCTGTGAGCACATGTAATATAGATGAATCAGTCTTTGGTACATTATAAAGATTAAGGTGTAAATAACAGAGGGGACAGAACACCAACTAAAAGACTTGAGTTTTTCTTGTTAATCTAGGCAATTGTTATTTTTGTTAAGTCTGTATTTATGAGCCAGTATTTACCTCAACCGCCATAATAATAATAGCAGCTTTCTTTTTAATGGTGGAGTTAGATGGGAGATTGACCAGGGAGTGAACCCCCATTCCCAGGCTGTTTATGGGTGGCAGGTCCAACCAATCAGGATCTCGAATTCCACCCATGCAGTCTTTGGCCATTGGGTAGATTGTGCCATTTCCATCTCGAAGGATGATGGGGGACTCCTGGGGGAAGGGGTTACAAGGTCAGCTTACACTAAATCTCTACGTCTGGTAAACTACAAAAGCACCAACTCTTACCTGTCCTGCAGTGAAGATGGCCACATTGCGCTCACTCTGTCCCAGGAAAGCAAGATTACTTGTAGGAAAGTTATTTTCCTGTTCAGCTTTGCCTGTGGCCAGGTCAAAAATACAGTACCTCACCCAGTTCCCAGTTTTCAGGACTGCATGGACTCCTAGACGATGGAGAGATGTTTAATAGCAGAGAACAACACACTTATAGATAACCTAAATACAATATTTACCGTTTAAATAAAAAGGTATCCACTGATGAGAGGAACCATATACATAGAGAAAGGACTTGCCTTTGGAGTCAACATTCACAGCCAGAATCTCTGCTTTCTCTGGGATACAAAGCTTTTTAGGTGTTCGCTGAAAACAATCTGGAACTTTTGGAGTACCACCAGTTTTGACCACCTGGCACACAGAATCAGAGATGACAACCAGAATGAAAACGACTTGAAATATGCCGAAAAATATGTTTAATTCCAAATACTGAGATGGAGACGAGCAACGTTCAACTTAGTTCCTTTAGCTACCTGTAGCTCATCTATTCTGAGGAGTCTACAGTCCTGCAGCAGTGATGAGGGGTCTGAGTCGGTGGGAGCAGCAGCACTTTGGTTGGTCATGCTGCCTGATGTCCCAGGAAACTTGACAGCCACGTAAGCACCATCCACTTTGAGCACCTAGGGCATAATTCGATGGGGAAAACTTTTGAAAAAGGTGGAGACCCTACCAACAATCTCTAAATGAGGGGTAACAACCTTCACTTTTATTCAACCCTGCAAGATTTATGTATAGTTGTAAACTTGATTGCAATGCGGTTTCCACAATGAACAAAAAGTAACTAATGCCAGAGTTTTCCACCCCCTTACTTTTTTTTTTTTTTTTTTTTTTTTTTTTTTAAATCACAGCAGCTTTTCTGAAAATTTGACCAATTGCTGATATTTGTAGCAAGACCAGCAGTTTCTTTGGTGCTTTTGTGTCGGAATTACAGTAAGTTTTTCACAGACACTTCTACAATATTCCAATTATCCAATCCAAATATGCCACTTTGAATCCAACCTCTGGAATACGCTAATAACAACCCTGAGTTAGGCCAGAGTAGAATAAATAGAGGAGAAAGCCTTGATACATATACCAGATGTTAAACACGTTGCTGTTAAGTCCGCATCAGGCTGTCAGAGTTCAGGACTGCATCGTTTGTCGTTACTAAAGTATAAGCCAGCGGTGGAAAGTACATTTACTGATCAGTCCAACCATTTTCAAGTAGCTTGTGCTACCTTCTGCTGAGGGATTAGATGTGCAGTAATTCGTTTGTTAAATTATTTATAGCAGGCAAAAATTCAAATATTTTAGCCATACCCCACTCTTTTAAGTTTTGATTTACAGTGGAAAATTTCAGGGATTGTTTACAAAACCAGGAGCCTTTCTTGTTTGATCTACAGAACACATCTTTAATATTACACCCACCTTTCCCACAGGAACATTTTTAACATCCTCCACAAAGACCACCTCCCTGAGAGGCCACTGCTCTTCATTCACCTTCTCCTCCTCTTTTGGAGCCGGAGTAGAACGCCTTCGCTCTGTAAGCAGTGCCGTACATCAACTTTCAGTTATTTTATCCTAGCATATAGAGGAAAAAGTGCTTGAACAAGATATTACTATCTATACTACAGAAGAGTAAACTGTTACCGATTGTGAACCTGTCAAAAATATTCCCCACATCTTGCATTTCATACCAGCAGGGAAAGACTTACCCCTCGGCACACAAACAAAAACCTCTAAAGGATAAATCAGGTGTAGCTATTGTACCAATAATAAAAAAGTAAAATATCTATCTGACCAAATGATAGAAACTACTCTGTGGACGAGGGACGATTATTTATCACAGTGACAGCTTGCCATATGGTTCACATGCTGCAACCAAATAAACCACAGTATATGCTGTGAGCTGGCCTCATTTTCTTCACAGGAAAGCATGCAGGAAAGAAGTTACTGAGAAAAGCCTGTACACCATCTGCTTCAAAGTCAAATGACTAATGAGAGCACAAGGCGAGGAAGAAATGTGTTCTTTGCCTCAGAGATAAGAAAGTCAAGACTTAATGGTTGTTGAGAGAGCATAAAGTTAAGGAGTGGGGGCATGAAAGAGATGACATACTGTAGGGCAGGGAGGCACTGCTAGCAATGGAGGAGGTATCACTGCAGGTAGAAGCTGGGGAGGGAGGAGGACCCATCTCAGTCTTCACCAGCTCTGGCTTACTTTCCATCCTACAATGTACAGAGAGAGTGGTGGATGCATTATTTTTAGTGTTGTTTTAGAAGCATAGCAGAGAAGCTACCTTCACCATCCAAGTCTGTATCATATTTAACAAGTGACCGAGAACAGGCTTCTCAATCTTTTTGTCGACTAAAAATAGGACTGACTTGATTTCCTGGGTCTTAGTGCTTTTCTCCATATTCTTGAGGCTCTCTGGTGAGCGCAGCTGGAACCTGCAGCTGTCATTCATGTTCCAAACAGACTCCAACAGGACGCCAACTTTGGGAATTCCAGCACTGACAGAAAAGGCCACTGCACCGGCATGATAGAGGGGGTTATTCCTTAAACAGACCTAAAGAGGCAGAATTTTATCAGCTCGGCGTCAGAACAATGTCCTTATTTTGCAGTGCATTACTGATCTTGTGCAAATGCTTTTAACAAATGTCTTATGATAAATCAGTAAGACACTGAAATTAAGCATTTCCTAACCTGCGTTCCCACGGTGATGTTGGGTATTGAGGAGATACCAGCACTAGACTTTGGCTTCTTGTTCTTGGCTCTGGCTTTCTCAAGCATTTTCTTCCTTTGACTAAAAGGCACAACGCCCCTGCAGAGGGATGCAAGCAGTTAACCGTCAGAACATTTCTGATACCATACCTTCCTCTATAAGACATGCAACAGACACTTTGAAGACTTTAAACTATAAAGTCTTAATGAGAAATCAAATTGTTTATTAAAAGCTAGAAAAAAGTTATTTTAAGCTGAATTCTGCATAATATGTTTGTATACATTTCAATGGACTATCCCAGAATGACTTAAATATGTGCAGCTTGTGTTTTATGAAAACAAGAAAAAGTCCATATGAAAAGAGAAATAAATGTGTCGACATAATGTATGAAACCATTCTTACCACCAGTAGAGGCTATTCTCCAGCTGTGCACATGTGTAGAGTGCACAGCAGTGCAGGGACACCATGCGCTCCCCCTGCAGCTCAGGGAAAGCCTGAGCGCTATGTTCCAGTTTAGAGGCCACTGTGCTCAGTGTATCATCCACCCATGTGGCCACCTTTTCAACAAACACAAAAGGCAGTTAAACAATTCAAGAAAAAAAAAAAAAAAAGAAAAAAAAAAAATCACGTCGGATGCAAAACTCTTCTTGTTAAAAGTTCTTATATCAACCAGAGCAACTTACTTTGTTGGTCTCTGTAGCTACAGTGGCTCTGATGCTGTTAGCAGACAATAAACTGATCTTCTCATTGGCCAAGCCCAGGAAAGACACACGAGGGTGATGAATAGAAGGATTCTGATGCAGCAAATGATGGAAAAGTTACAAAAATTAAGTCTTCAACATGTAATAAACTACTTGTGCTTAATACAAACTATACGTAACACCATAAATGCCCGTCATATTTTTATTTATTCATTCAGCAGTTCCATTCACACTGGTTGAGGCCTCCACCTGTGCATTCCTGTATGGTTCAGGTTCACTCCACTTCCACTGATACAGCTCTCCTTTGGAGCTCACTGCTACCAGCTCTGAGAACATGGCCCCAATGCTTACAAACTTCACTCCATCCTGGAAATGAAATCAAAAGAGCTTTTTAAGACAAATGCTGGCTGACTAAAATAAATCCAGTTTATTTCACACAAATATGAAGATGATTTCCACTTAATATTTGTAAAACCTCTTGTTTCAAAAAGAGTGTTGTTGGTACGCATCTTACTTTGTCAGGCCACCACTGAAGCTCTTCTCCCAGGGAGACGGGGCTCTGCACAGGCATGCTCTTCTTGTCGAGGTTGGGCTCCCCTTCACGGCTGGTGGAACCTCGCTCCATGTCAAACGAGGCCCCATCAAGCCACCGGCGCTCTCGTAACCTCAATACAGACTCACGTTCACGCAACAGCTCTGAGTCACGCTCTAGGGGAAGAAGGAGAACTGGTATGCAATAAGGTCACACCAGTGGGATAGAAGTAAGCCACTCTCTGGGAAAGACCCGTCAACATGGTTTTAAGAGTAGAGAGAGAAAGATTTGTTTTCTTTAAATCAATGTAATGCAAATCAATCCATTGAAATACTAGAAATTGAGTGGGAATCTAAAATAGACTGTAGGTGAGTTACTTTGCGCGCTCATATGTTAAACCGGAAGGTGGAAGAGGAAGTGGATAGAGAGAAGAAAATCATGCATATGGGCTGAAAGTGGGCATGGTAGTTTTTTTTTTTTTTTGTTTTTTTAAATAGATTGCCTCAAAGTATCCCTCTAAAGACAGGTGGGCCTAGCGGGCCTTTCTCAGAGAGCTCACAGTATGTACTACAGCCATGCAGCACACAACACCAAAACATTTATCATATAAATTTAGCTCAACAAAATGAAGAGAAATTTCATCTAGGAAACAGATTAAAAGCACTTCATTTTGCTTAATATCAAAACTTTTAGTTAATAATCAGTAATGTTTGGCATTACACTAACAACTGCAACTAATCAAAAATAAATAAAAGAAACAGTGGGGCGAAAAGTATCTAGCAGGGCTTTGTTAACGACTAGATAACGTCCGTTGTTTATGTTGTACCAGCCATCAACAGAATACTTAAAAAACTGAATAGATTGCTGAGCATTTTGGTTTGTGTTGTCTCTTGAAGCCATCACCAGTGCCGCCTCCTAATATTCTGCCTTCCCTTCATTAGTAGGACGTGAGCTGTTGCGTTACCTCTGGAGGATCCCAGGCGAGACAGTGAGGAGCGTCTAAAAGAGGGGTAGCCGAAGTAGCTGATGTCCTCAGAGAACATTGCATCAGCATCAATGATGACGCTGGGATGGGCTGAGTGAATATCTGCATCTAACAGGGACATTAGGTCCTCTGCATGGGGGGACACAAGCACAAAATGAAACTGAGACCAAGTCATAAAAACACAACTATTCTCAATATGATTCGAGCCGTTTAAATTACCAAGATGATCATGATTACATCATTACATCCGTTTCGAGGCAATAGAAATGTAGTTATATAATTCTGCAATTTAACATGCCTCCAGGAAGGTAGGACTCGCTAGCTGTGTCATCTCCATCATCTCCATCTTCATCATCCCGGCTCAGCAGGTTGTTGACAGCTAGGTTGACATCAAGGTTAGTCCTCTGCAGTTCCCTGATGATCACGCTCCTTGATTTCCCCTGAAGGACAACCTGGGCCTAGCGGACAACACAAGCACATAAAAGCAGAAAATACCCTTCAATAACAGTCATTTGACAGCAACTGTGCACTGATAAAATGTGTGTGGGTTTAAAAAGAACGTCTGAGAATACTGTACCTGCGTAATAAGTTCTTCAGGGATTACTGATGCTGGTATGACTGGTTGTGGCTGACTGCCAAGAAGGCCTGAGCCACGATCTCTTCCTGTGCGGATCACCCTGGTCTGGCGGCGGGAATCACGAGCTGCTGTTGATGACCTGCCTGATGTGCCTCCGCCGCCTCCTCCTCCACTGCTGCTTCCCCCTCCGCTGCTACCACCTCCTGCTCCACCTCCTCCTGCTCCTCCTCCACTTCCACCTCCTCCACTACCTCCATTTACTCCGGAGCTCCAGCGACTCCTGTTACAAACAGTGCAAGGCCACAGTCAGATACAGCAACCAAAAACATACACCATCTGACTAAAAGAGCAGACTTAAAAAAAAAAAAAAAAAAAAAAAAAAAAAAACACATCTGGCTACAACTGGATTGAGCTTTAGTGACAACAGGGACAGAGGACTCCAGACTCAAGTGGTTACTCAGCAGCAGCATTAATAAGAAAGGAAATGGGAAAGGAGCTGGTGGAGCAGTTTAAAAAAAAATTCATAAGTTCATAAGTATAAGACATTTAAATGATTTGACCTAATGCAACACTTAAAATTTTGTAGGTTAACGGTGCAGCTCTATCACTTGTGTGCAGGTGAAAAATCTGGAGACAAAACAGCCATATCTTGAGGGGACAAGGTTTATCAACATCCAAAGCAATAGGAAAGCAACACAGTTACCGTGAACTAGAGTATATATATTTATGCACTACAAAAAAAAAAAAAAAAAAAAAAAAAAAAAAAAAAAAAAAACAGTCTTCAGAAGGTGTACCATCAAACCTTGCAGGGAATGGACCCCTAACCAACTGCCGCAAAACCACTCGTCTCTATACAATGAGCTTCCACAGGACCATTTGTCTCCGTCAGCCCTGCCAGAACTTACCCAAGGGTGTTGCCTGCCAGTCTGCCCAGTGTGTCAGAACCAGACAGGAACCAGGGCGGATCACTGGTCCTGCCTGGCCTGGAGCTCCTTCCTGTCCCTGAACCACTGCTCAACTTTGAACTGGAAACAAAAGATGGGAGATCAGTTACAAACCTACAAAAGTCCCAAAGGACCCATTTGATTTTTTTTTTTTTTTTTTTTTTTTTATAATCCTGAATTAAGTTAGACTTAATTTACCAAAAGGCATTTGATAAATATACCCCTTGGTTCAGGATTTTTTTATTTTTTTATTTTTTTTTTATTTACTATAAATCTGCAAAACAGGAGGGGTATCGTGGAGACTAGCACGGCAACACCCTTGGGAATCAGAATTGGCTGCAACTCATTCCTCTTTCAAGACTACAATTGCAAAGGTTTTTGGATGATGCAATGTGATCTGATTTTTGTTTGATGCAATAATATTTACTAATGGTTTGAATGTACTAAAATCGACTACGTTTCATTTTGCTGTAGAAAGGGTATTAAATTATGAAAATTTGGAAATATTGTGGATGACAAAACTGGAAATAAAAATCTTGTTTGTACAATACAGTAAAGAGAACAATGAAAGTACATAAATACATTCAAATTATTTGTATATAATACACACAAACAGAAAAGTCAAACCATTACTCAATATGCAAATTAATCTTTGAAATGCTTGTCACAAAATGTGTGACAGACTGCAATGATAAAGTTCTCCTGACCAGTCAAGTCAAATCAAATCATTTCTAAAGCTTTACATGGAAAACAGACTAAGATTCCCAGGACCCCATTATCCACACTGAACAAAGCAGGAGAACAGAGAAGAGCTGGACAGACTGAGGATAATAAAAAGGGAAAAAAAAAAAAAAAACAACACGCAGAACCCTCACAGTGCCCTGAAGTTAAACTACTGCAGGGCAGTTTGGGACAAAAGTTCCAGGACCCCAAGTACATTGAGCCCTTGTAGCAGGAACCCAGGAGTGCAGTTGTCCTGGGAATAAAGATTATGAGAGAGGTTTGACTGTGAAGAGCCTGAAATGCAGGAGGGAACTCCACACATCACACAATCCCAGACAAAGGCGTGTTGGGACAGATGGGAAAACAACTAGAAGAGGCCCCTCAATGAAGGCTGGAGAACAGTGGTGGGGTGGTAGACAAGGCTTGGCACCCAGCAAGTCTCTCCCCATTGCAGGCCATTAGGGAGGAACATGGCAAGAGAGAACCATGGCAATGCAAGTGATCTTTGCAGCATATCCATTAACACGTAATGGCATTCTTTCTGTTGCCCCCCTTATACATTCACACTGAATGGTGAAAAAACTGAAAAAATAAAATAACATGGAATAAAGTGGCCACTATGGTGACAGCCGTTACAAATATTGCAACAGCCCTACTTTCAAAAGACAATGATAGTAAATGCAAACCCATAACTCAAACACTCTTATCTTGTTTTGAAAGCCTGTGACAGAAAACTAAAGGCATATCCTCTGCAAAGAAGTTTAGAGCCCCTCCCCCAGATTCACAGGTACTGTACTGTTCTGCTGAATGGACGTTCAACACCCATCTAGAAAATATTTACTAAACATACAAGCTCATAGCCAATACTAGACAGCAGTCTGAAATGTAAATCTAAAAAGGTGTTGCTCAGCATCAACATAAGAAAAGCTGTATTCTTACATTTTAGACAAATATGGCACCACAAGGCACACAATTAAACTGAATAAATAACTGAATTAAACCAAATGGTAAAATCATACAGCACTCCAACAGCAGCTCAACCTAAGGCCTTTTAAGAATACCCCTGTGATGCATTTAGAAACATACAGTTTCACTGCCAGATGGAAATCATTTTAGCAAAGAGGCTTATTTTATTAAACAAATTAAATCATATCCAAATGTGTCATTTCTGCAAAAAAGGGAACTACTGCTGCTCTGGATTCAAACCACAACAAAACTAGACCAGTAAGCACAAGCACGTTTAGTTTATTTGCAATTAGACACTATGACAAGCAATCTAGTTTTCAAATCATTGCCAAAGCTGAAATAGTTTCCAGGACAGATCCCATTATAAGATCTCTCACCCATCGCCTCCATCCGGTTTGCTGAGCTCCAGGCGATCAGGCTGGACAGCAAAGCTGATTCTGCACACACGTCCATCCTTAAAGAGAAGTATGATTTTTATCATTACACACTTAAAGAGAAAGAAATGCACTGATATGTTGAGTGGAGTTTTATAACTTTGGATTGGAGAAGAAAAGAAATTTAAAAAAAAAGATCCAAAATCCAAGAATCTTGCTTCCTTGAAAACTTAACCTTTCACAATCTCTCATAATAGGCAGAATAATCTCGATTTATTAGAGTGACTGTACCGGAGCCCATTTAGCACAGAAGACTAAACGCACATCTATAAATTAACCTCATAACACTGTAGTTGTGCTTGGTTCTCAAATAATTTAATAGCAAAAAATGAAGACGGAAACTTCAATGTAGTGATACTCAAAGTTAAAATAAACAATGATTTCACTTACCACATGCCTACATGAATGTGTCCAAAGCCATGTTTAAACCAACAAGAGTGTATGGCATCTGAAATCCACCCTACACTTGACTTTTACTCTGTGGGTCTTATAGACAACAAGGACGTTGTCTATAAGACCCAAAGACTAAAAGTCAAGTTTCAATGCACAGCTAGATAATAGTAACCAAAGCAAAGCAGAACATGATCCCTAAGCAGCTGTCTAATGCTTCAATTATAAAACTAAACTAAAAAATGTGTTATAAAATTACCTCTAGGAGAAATCCAGCATGGTTTGGACCAACAACACATTGTTTTAAGGTTGCCTGCTCAAGCAGATTGAGGTGTGGGTGACTGTATTGGAGGAGGCACAAAATACAAGGGTCAGAACAATAATCAAGAATAATTTCAAACAATTGATCAAATTGAGTAAAATGGTCTACAATTAAAGATGTTGACACAAACTCACCTGTTATAGCTGTATTTGTTGAGTTTTTCAGAGACTTCACGGAGCCTGAAAGAATGAAAAACAAAAAAGGTGTAATTTATTATGACCAATTTAAGACTACATAAAGTTTAGTACAATGCAGACAACTAAAACAGACAACTGATAGTATATCAAGTGAGAGTTCTGATCATAATTGTTTGAGCTTTGAGGCCTCGTTCCTGGCCCCATTCATGCCAGAGATTAACCAAATTTTCTTCTTCAACTCAATTTTATCAAAAAGTCTGCAATTCCAATTTTGGCCAGTTTTCTTTGAGACAACTGAGTGTTCACCAGTCAACCAATATGGCTTTTCTATATCTGATACCAATTTCTCTAGAAATCAGGGCAGCTGAGGGTCAATCTATGATGTTGATGTTTTTTACAGTGATATGCTGGGCCGATTTTCCTCTTTTTTTCTCCTCTCTCCATAAAAAAAAAGATACACAGTTCAAAGATAAACAATGCATACTATTTTATTTTTTAATTTTATTTTTCTCAAATGTTTATTTCTCAGCCATTTACTTTCCACTTGCATTCCTAAAAAAAAAGAAAAAAACTAAACAAAAACTCAAGGCATAATGCATGTAGCAGCATATAACAAGAAAAAAAAAAAGTAAACCATTGAATTTCACTGCATATAAAAATAGTGCTGCAACAATTAGTTGATGCTGTTGACAAAAAACAAAAATTGTCATCAATTAATTTAATTGTCGACAATTGTTGGCAAACAGAAAATTTCAATAGGCATCATCCTCCCTTCCTATCTATGCTGAGTTGCACATGTGCAATAGAGTACAGCGCCAGATAAACGAGGTAGTTGCATCCGATGCAACACCACAGCAAGTGGCAGCAAAGTCCATTAAAAGATGCATTTTTGAATGAGCTATCCATCTTCCTTCTCTTATTTTTAATTAGCAAACAATTTAAACAACCTCATGCAAAACTTAAATGCTGAAAGCTAAAATTAAAGCCATTTAATAATTATGAGATTCATAGTCTGATTAGTTGACTAATTGTTTCAATAGTCAATGACTAATCAACTAGTCAGTTGCAGCCCTATATACAAATATATGAAGCGTTCTGACTACTACGATGAAATATATGCCCTGACTGCTATTTTCTAAGTCTTTATATCTATTAAAAGTGAAATAAAGAAAGTAGTTGTTGTCAACAAATCTATCTTAGTTCCAACATGCATTGTTGCTGTGCGAGGCGGGTGAAAGCGCCGTCAGGAATGACACCAAAACACACACAAACATTTTTTTTTTTAAATAGTAAGAAAGGAAGATGTAGCTGCACAAGTTTTAAATAAGTAAATCAATCTGATGAAGTTGCAGAACGTATGCCAATGACTTGTTGCACTTGACAAAGTGCAGTTTGGCAATGTTGAGAGCAGAAGCTGTGGGTGTCTGAAAATGGAGCTGCATCGGAGTAACTGTCCCCAATACACTTAAACGTTAGCATTAACAACACTACTATCCACTATCCACTCATTTGTCATCCAAGTTCTCTGGTTCCAAAATCTTGTCTGTCACAGGTTTACATACAATGGTGCAAAAACTCAAAATAGGGATGTTCAGAGGAACATAAATGTCCTATCTAAATCTAAAAAGAGGTCAAATATAATGAGACTTGATGAAAATAGTTCAAGTTATCGTGCAAAAACAACAGAAGATGAATTAACAATGAAAAAAGACCAAACACGATAAAGAAAAAAAATAAATCCTTTGGAGTTTACTAGGTTTCTGCACTTATTTACCATAAAATGTAATCTGATCTTCATCCAAGTGACAATAATTGGCAAACAATGTGCTTAACCTGATAACACAATTATAATTTGTGTCTTTATTGAACACACCTATTACACATTCAAAGTGCCAAAGGAAAACCCAAGAGAATTTCCAGCTGGTTGAATCTTCTTTACCAGCCACCTTACTGCCGAGCCACTTCGTTTGGGACCTCACCATCTATCTGCACCTCTCAAACTCTCTGGCACTGTTATGACAGTGTGTGTGAAGCTCCAATTGTAACAGGCACATTAAGGTTGGTTGCACTGTAGCAGCAACGACTTCAAGTAAGCATGTTTAGATCTGGATCAGCTCTACACAACATTCAGGAAAAATCTTAAGACCATTCCTCCTTACAGTTTAGCTCAGAAACATTTGTAAGATTTCTGGCGTGAATCCTCCATGTGGTTATAATCTGGGCTCTTGCTGAGCCAATCCAAAAAGTTGGATTTTCATTTTTTGAAGCCATACTGTGATGTACTCACTTCAGTTCATACAAAAATAATCTCCATCAGGTATCTGAACACCCCGCTTTAACATTTTATCTTGCTTTGCAGCCTTATCGGTAACGAGCTATTCTTAATCGTATGTCTTCAGAGATCTTCCTTTTGTGAGGGTACACTCAGGTTAGCCTCTTATTAACAGCAAACTTGTCCAAGCGTCTTATCACATTAAGTAGGGCTTAAATACGTACACCTACAAATTGATTTCATTAATCTCATTCAAGGTGTGCAAACTAATGACTAAATTTAGCATTCACTTAACTAATTAGTCTAGTGGCTCACTTACTTTACCTTGAACAAAGTGAATGATAAGTGGAAGTGTTCAAATAATGTTTTTAAAGATAAAGAGCCACAGAGATGTTCATTTTCATCATCTAAACCTCAACATTCGTAAATTTCATCATGACTCAACTGAACCACTATGAAACAACTATATTGTTTATTTTTAGATTTCTATATACACCGGTATATTTTCACACCACATAGCTATTGTATCATAGTTAGGCAGGGCCTACACAACATGGATGCTCAGAGAATTTAACAAAAAAAAAAAAAAAAAAAAAAAAAAAAAAAAAATCACTGGAAAAAATAAATAAATAATATATATATATATATATATATATATATATATATATATATATATATATATATATATATATATATATATATATATATAAATAAAACGTAGAAAACGTCTGCTCAAGACAATGCATGCTTAGAAATCCAAATGTGTTCATCACTATCACATGTACACTAAAAGAAAGAAATTAAGATTAGAAAAACATGTTTTTCTTCAAATCTAGGCCAATATACATGAACATGTATGGAATAGATTTAACAACAAAGTCACGGGCCCACTCTACCACTATAGGTGGCATTAGTACGATCTTTCAGCTTAATAGCATCCCCACCCGCCAATCGGCCCCATATCAGCTTCTTTCAGTACTTCAAGAAAAAAGCTCAGGGCAAGAGCTGTACAGCATGTGTAGATTGTGTACACCAGTTCCAGTCCTGTTTAATGTTTACATGCAGAGATTAACTCAACTGCAGCTTCATTATCTGGCTGTGTTTAGACACTTTCACACTAGGGGTGTAAGATTTTGGAAAGTACTCTACTTATGATTTTTTCCCCCACAATATTGCAAGAAATTATAGGATTTCTTTTTCTTCATAAAAAAACAAAAATAACCAAAAAACTAATGGATGAATTTAATACTAACATCAAATTACATACATTTAGTATAAAATGTTCTTCCCAAGACTAGGCATCTTTGGTTCAAGTTTTGCATATATTAATGTAGTCAGTAAATACAATATACCAGAATAATATTGTAACTAATACTAAAAAAAAACTTTTAACCAGATAATTTCAACACTAACGAGCAACAGATCTACTACCTCAAAGACCAAGTGTAATTATGAAATTATCAACAATACAATGAAGGTTATACACATTTGAAAGCGTTTATTTATATTAAAAATAACCAATTATGGTTTTACAAAATATTTATTAATAGGACCAATGAATATGCAGTGAAATTAACCTATTTAACATTCTCATAAATCAAATAATACAACAAATTGAAGGTGTCCCAGAGATAATTTGATCAGTTTGAGTATTGTGGGTTTTGAACTAGACCTGGTCTAAGGCCTTGTTGCTTTAAAACCCGGTGGAACAGCCTATTAGGGTGGTGGTAATTCAGAAACTTACTTCAGTCTTGTGTCCTTTAGTTTTCTTGTGGCTAAAAAACTAACCAGTGTTAGCAGAGATCACCCCTGCTCCAAGTGGGACAGTTAAATTCACCAAATGGCTCAAAGAAGGGTAATACCAATCTAATGTCACTCGTTTAAGCATCTCCTTTCATGGTCACATAAATGACCGACCTTTTACTACCAATCTGTGAACTGAGACAGACGAGTGACGATGCCTGACTCACTCGAAAGGGGAAAAGGGAAAAAAAAGAAAGAAAAAAAAAGTAGCCTAAATCAGCATTGCGCAATAAAGTATTTTTAAATTTCACTCTTATAGAGTGACACTTTCAAACATTTCTGGCAACCAGCCCTGTCTTTGGCTTATCTGGTGCACTCCCACTTGATATTTTAGGCATACAACTGCACATGGTGGTTTCTTAAGAGCCGAAACACATTTGTAGCTTTACTTCGTGAAACAGCATGCTATGCACACCCGATGTGCAGCATCTTCTTTTAAAAACCCAAATAATCCCACAACGATGATGTGCTGTTCTTTAAACTGAAGTTTCAACTACATGGCTGAACCAACTTCTGACTATTCCGTCAAGGCAGAGGCCATTGCTCAACTGATTAAATCACATCATGAATAGAGAGAGCGGGTCACGTGACAGTCTATCACGCTCATGTTGCGATTACTAAAACATGTGCTATGATATTATTGCAAATGCGATTAATCGTTCAGCCATATTTCGCAGTGATTGTGGTATAAGAACACACTGGACTTTATGCCCTTGTTACAGCTGGGATCCTACCTCCCAAGGTGATGGAGCCACAGAACAAAGTGTTATGTTACGCCACAAAAAGTGCTAACGTGGCAGAGCAAACTAGCTGTGGGACTACACTTCCCAGTTAGTTCAATTTTAGCTGAACTAACATGTTTACATGCATTTTATAACAACTACAATTTCAGTCACACTAACGCAATAATTTGATTTTTTTTTTTTTTTACATTATATAAACATTTTAAAGCTAATGCTTTAGTATTTTTCCTGTATATCCAAAAGTTTGTGTGTATCATCTTTGCTCTTACTGTCTATTGTCATGCAGGCCCATAAGGTGGATGGAAAAGGCAAAGAAAAAAAGTGTAGAGGCTTCCTTTGGGACAAAAAAAAAAAAAAAAAAAAAAAGTTGAGGAAAGACAGAATAGCCTAATGCAACTTAGTTCTGACATTGCAAACATGTTAATCAGGACTAGTCACGAGAATGATCAGCAGTTTCTGCTTCAAGAGGACAAACATCTCCAGGAGAAAACCTAAGTCTATGGATACACCATTGTAAAGAAATGTATCCAAAAGATAGATTATCTGACCTGCTCTGCTCTATCTGCAATCGGAAATGTGCAATTTTTGTTACCTTATAGCCAGGAGCAATCCTCTGCTGTGCTCAAAAGGGGCTCAGGGTTGTTTTGGGGGGTTTTTTGGACAGGAATTAGATTACCCAGAGCATGGCCAAACATCAGACATTAACAAATAACTACAACACACCCAGCTAAAAATACCATATTGAACTGAATATCAGACAAGGTTATTTCTTCCCTTTAAGTACATCTGAAAAGGTCAGGTATTCCTATGTAGTCCAGACTTAGACCAATACATCTACAACAGCTGGTGGTACAGTGCCACCAACCTTAATGTGCCCGTTACAATTGGAGATTTACACACAATGTCATAACAGTGCCAGAGAGTTTGAGAGGTGCAGAAAGATGGTGAGGTCCTAAACGAAGTGGCTCAGCAGTAAGGTGAGAGATAATACAAATGACAGGTTTTGAGTCACTTTAACACAATGATGGTAAACAGTACAAAGTAATCCAACTACCAAGCACCAATAAAAGTATGCTCTCATAATATAATGTATAGGGATGGCAACCCAAAAAAACTGCTATTTAATTAAAGAAAGTGTAAAAAAAACAAAACTGGCCACTTCTGTGAGGGAATAGCATACAAGTATGTGTCTGGAAAAAAAGAACTGCCCACCATTTGAGCCATTACTTAGATGAAATCCTTGAAAGGTTTAAAACTAGCCTTGGCTGGTGAAGATGAAGGTTGTAGCAATAGACTGTACTCACAGTGCAGGACAAATCTTGTCCAGCACCTTCCCTCAGAGTCTGGACAGAAGCCATCATCTTTTCAGCAGTACATGATTAACTTAGGAAAAAAAAATTCTAATAATTTCTTTTTAATGCAGTAATTCCTTAAAATCCTCATTTCACTTTTATCTCGCAGCCACAATTTCTGGTTTTGTTCATGTCTTCTACCAGTCTCATACGACCTTTTCCAATGTAATAATGTAGCTGACAACTATGCATGCTGCTGACACCATGCACTGTTTATTTATAAAGCAGATATTTAAAAATAGGTGGCTATACATCGACTATGATACACCATTTCAAAAGTTCAATTCAATACTGGTTTTGCAACAGGAAGGATGACTATCTTTTAATCACATCCAAACTAGAACACAATGTGAACTATTCTGCAGCAAGTGTTATTTATTTTTTTTGTTTTACACGTGAATTAATTTTTAAATAATTTCACTTTGAGGATTTATTATTTTTTCATTTCAATTTAATTTACTGGCAAAAAAATGTATCCAACGCCAATGGGACAGCTGGTCATCATAGCAGAGATGTAACCTGATGATTCCAGTTGATTGACCTGTAAGCTCCTGAACCAGACTCATGTTTTTTCTGACAAATTGACAGTGTAGTACTGCCTTGAAAGACAATACTAACCTGCCTTTGTCCCATAATGAGTGCTGGTAAAATTAAATGACACATTATCTAAATACATTAGTAAAAGCTCCTCTATGGTATGAAAACTGATTTGGTCACCGATTAGCACTATAATAGTCAGAGATTTTGACTATTTAGGTCAATTCTATCAATTGTTCAACAAAATTATTTTTTAAGCCAAACAAAAAAAATCTGGACTTCACTTTTAAATTTCTAGGTAACTATCACATGACACCTAATTAAAAAAATTAATACATTTTTTATATAAAAAAAAAAAAAAGAAAAAAAAAGATCCATTATAAATTATAGTTTGTTTAGCATGGCTGAAAGAGCATCTGGTCCTTCATTACTGCGAAATTCTGAAGCTGAGTTACTGCCAACCACAGCTGCATGAGCTCAGCTGATTGGTTCATCAATATGACCAAAGCAGTTTTACATGCACATCTTCACCTCACCACAAAAAACATGCAACCGTATTTATAACTCCAAGTCTTGATTAAATGTGTCATCAAGCTGGAAAAAAATTAACAATTTTACCAAATGTAAATTAAACAAAATTCAGAATTCAGAGCAGTGAATTTAAAGATTTTCATCCGACTACAGGCTGAAATAAACAAAAAAAAAAACTGAAATTCCCCTCATAATACAGGACATATTAAAAGCCCACTGCAGGATGGCAAGACAATGTATCCAAGTAAACCATTCACTAAACAAACCATTAAAAAGGCAGGAACATCTACCCACCCTGATATGCCATTTAGAGCAGTTTTACAAGAACACATCAGGAAATTGTCATTTTGTATTCCACAGTACAAACTACTGTGCATAAGACGACCTCAAGTTGGTCAAAGCAACCCATTGATATTTGTTAAAGGAAATGTTATTGAATGTTTAAGTCCAGAAAGCCTAATGAGTCAAGCTTGACCAAGGCTCTCTTATTTTAGGTAGAAAGCCTTATTTGCTTTGACAACTCCAAGTTCCTTTTTTGCTTAGAGAGGAGGGGGCCTCTTAACAGGACATACTGATTGTAAAATGCAGGGGCAGACATGCCTGAGGAAAAAACAGCCATAACCTCTTTCAGGAACCAACGTAGCCTAGCCTTTACCACCAGGATGTTTAAGTGATGTTTTCAATAACAGGTTTCTTTCAATCCAGCAGAATAAACCATCCTTCCCTGTCAACCAGACCCAAGATGGTCCCCCAGAGTTAAGATGATACACAGACCAGTAAAACCATTCAAATGATGTGATTTTCTGACCAGTTCTTAATCTCAAGGTCATTCTAAAACACTGACTTCTTAATCTCTTTATCTTGAATTAGAACAGCTCATTAATCAACTCAACCTCAATGGATCACGCTATAAATAGATTTATCACTAAACGAATTGCACTCAAAATACAAGTTGTGCAGTTTCCTAGACTTTTTCCCAAACACTGATGACCGATTTCTTCAGTTTAGGGGAAAGAAAAAAAAAGTGAATGAAACTGGAACACAGTACTGACCCTGATCCAACTGTAATGATCTTGAATTAATAGGTTGAAGCCAGCTTCTGAATCAATACATAATGTGTGACAATGTGACCATTGATGGGTCATAAACACGTAATAAGCAGTTTTAAGTCTGTAAGGTTAATGTGAACACAATGAAGACTAGCGGCTTTTCATAGTAAAGATATGCATCTCTATTCGCATTGATGACAGTTAAGTTCAATTTCGACGTCGTTGGTAAGCTAAAAAGGCCTTTAAAACGCGAAAAATGCCCTGCACAAAGACCCGCAAGTACAAATATGTGGCTTTGTCAAGCGCATGGAGGCGAATTACCTCGCTAGCCTACATGAGAAGCTAGCTGTCGCTAGCTAACTTTGGCTACTTCAGTGGTCACAATAGACCGAACGGCAACAAAACACAACCGCGACACACACCAGGGTGGTGCTGGTGCAGTTTCTGTACGGCACGGTCGTCTAAAAGATGTGTTTGTTATGCGACCTACACCCCCTCTCATTTTCCCCCCATCCCCCAACCCGCATTGTCTATCTGAAGTTTGACTGCGAGCCAGCCGTTCAAGGAGCCGCGGAAGCGTCCTGCTGGCGTTCGTTAGTCCCCGACAACACTTCAGGGGTCGGCACCAGCGCCGACGCTGGTTAACGGGTTAGCCCCGCGTTAGCCCCAGCGCCGACGCTGGTTAACGGGTTAGCACCAACGCTAGTTAACCTGCTAGCGCCACGTTAGCACCAGCGATAGTTAACCGGTTAGCACCACGTTAGCACCAGTGATAGTTAACCGGTTAGCACAAAGTTAGCACCAGCGATAGTTAACCGGTTGGCACAACGTTAGCACTAGTTAACCCGTTAGCACCAGCGCTAGTTAGCCGGTTAGCACTCGTTAACCGGTTAGCACTAGTTAACCTGTTAGCACCAGCGCTACATAGTCGGTTAGCACGGGCGCTAGTTAACCTGCTAGCCCCACGTTAGCGCCAGCGCTAGTTAGCAGTCAGTGTAACTGGTTAGCACGTAGCACGTTACCGACTGCTGAGGTAGCAGCGAGCTAACAAGGACTGCTTAAAATGCCGGGCCTTGTGTCAACCCCGGAGGGGTCATTTAATCAAATAAAACCCGAATCCAAACACATGACAGTGTCATCGTCTATAATAAACAAAGATCCGTATACAGTGCAGCACAAGCAGCTCGCAGATATCGATTTCAATTGTTCTTTTTCCACGGGCCGCGACAACATACCTGTCATTGAGCTGATCCTCGGTCCCGGGCAGCGGGTGAACAACGAAGTGTATAGATGTCATGGGGTCACTCCTAATTCAGACACACACGAGTGAATTATATGGAAATTGTTATTCCTTCGACGACTGTATGCCTGCGGTTTCACGGGAGTCGTTTAATGGCGAGAACCCCTAGAGTTTGAGTCCCAGCCTCCTCACCCACATGCCGCCATCTTAACTCTAGCCAGCTCTTCTTCGGTGTGTTGTGCTGTTGTCCACATGCGAACGTCGCTGGTTGGACCGAGGCTGCAAACAGGAAACGTGTTCCATTGGACGTGCGGGTGGCTTCAGTAGTCCTCTGGAGCAGTACACGGGCACGAAAAGACGCGCGTGTGGAGGCCAGGGCACACCGAAGGAAATCTCAAAAGTCATCCTAAGAGGCGCTTTACTCAGCAAACGAAGAAGTTCAGTGTCGTTCAATTGAATATTCCAGTTTCGTATAATTTGGGATAATCCATTTGCAGTCCACCTTATTCTATTTGGATCCAATTTCAAAATGTATTAAATGGCAGTTCTTAAAAAAATGTCATAGCTAATGTAAGGACTCTTAAGTCTCAAGTCAACTTTACAAATAAATAAATAAATAAGGTTGGTTGATGGTGGATTGTTCTGTTGGAAGAAAAAAATGCCTAGATCACGCCAACACGTATGCATTTTATTCACAATAAAACATAGTAAACCTATAAAGGTGAGACAAATAAAGGGAGTGGTGTTGTCATTTCTTGAAAGATTATGCTTCAATGAAAGGCTGGAAAAGTTGCAAAGTACCAAAACGAAACACTTTGAAGACGATCTTACAACCAATTACTTTGTTTAATTGACAAGAACCAAATTATGAAACCATTGATTCGCTGCTAAAAGAGTATCTTGGAGAGGCAGATTAAAGATTGCCAGATCAATTTGAAGGGAAAAACTGTCTGCAAATTATAAAACAATTTCAAAATAATTTTCCTCAGCATAAAATGCAGAGACTGTGTTCTACCTTCGTATGTTTACAACCCCATATCAGAATGGCAGGACACTGGCTGTGTCTTCATTGCAGCTTGTGAAGTAGTAACAGCGGTGTAAAGGGGAGTTGACATTGCACAGTGCTTCTCTCTTACTCAAACCCCCCTAGTATAAAGATGATTTCATGATGATGACATTTTATCTGGAATTGCACACGGATTTGATGCTGTGCCACCTCTCTTTGGTCTCTGCATCCAGCTGGGGATACATCAATACCTGCGGCAGATTGACACAAAAGAATGGAAATGCCAGTGCTGAAAGATACACAGGTTTAGAGCAACATAATAGTTTCCATCTAGGTGGGGTTTTTTTTTTGGCAAAGGCATTTCAGCAGCATAGTGATTACCTGCACATTGCAGCCACTTCAAAACGCATGGCTTTATAGTAGAAGAGTCAGCTGGACTGGGCTGCCTGCAATGCAGACTAATTAAAAGACATTTGGCACATTACAAAACAATAACTGACAGCACTGTTGAGCAGCTTGAATCACATATCAGACAAGAACAAAATAACAAAAATTCCCAAAACCCTTTGTCTCCTCAGTTCCAGGAATTATACAGATGGACTCCTGTTAAAAGAAAAAGGATGTCACACAGTAATAAACATCAAATTGTCCTGACTTTTTCTGTCAATGCCTTTACATTTCTATTTATCCTATTTTTTCTCCTAAGATCTTAAACATGTGATGTGTTTTCTTAACTTCTAAATGGGTTCACAAGGCTTGAAAATCTCATAAAAAAGTAATAATAATAATAATAACAATTCCCGGCCCGGTGGGTCTTTCTGTGTGGAGTTTGCATGTTCTCCCCGTGCTTGCGTGGGTTTCCTCCGGGTACTCCGGCTTCCTCCCACAGTCCAAAAACATGCAGGGTAGGTTAATTGATCATCCTGAATTCTCCCTAGGTGTGAATGTGAGTGTGATTGGTTGTTTGTCTTCTATGTGGCCCTGGATAGACTGGCGACCTGTCCAGGGTGGACCCCTGCCTTTCGCCTGATATGCGTCAGGATAGGCTCCGACAGACCCCCGTGACCCGGAAACGGATAAAGCGGGTATAGATAATGGATGGATGGATAATAATTAATATATATATATTTACACCCAGCACTGTTGACTCACAGCAAGAAGGTTCCTGGTTCGATTCCCCAGCGGGAGTCTTTCTGTAGTTTGCGTGTTGAAGCATGTTCTCCCCGTGCTTGCTGGGTTCCCTCCAGGTACTCCGGCTTCCTCCCACAGTCCAAAAACATGAATACTAAGTTGATTGATAATACTAAATTGCCCGTAGGTGTGAGTGTGCATGGTTGTTTGTCTTTGCATGTGGCCCTGTGATGGACTGGTGACCTGTCCAGGGTGGACCCCTGCTTCTCACCTATAATGAGTTGGGATAGACTCCAGCAGACCACCGTGACCCTGTAAAGGATAAAGCAGGTATGGAAAATGGATGGATGGAAATTCACACCCACTTTCAAACATAAGATAGGGTCTCATTGCATTGTTTTGAAAATCTACATCTAAAAAGTTTTAGACTGTCTTCAATTTTTATGAACATTTTCATATCAATTAGATTATGATGTATCCTGAAAGGATATGTAATTTATGTTTTAATCAGTCAAGGAAGGTGTTGTCTTTGTACGCCAGCAGGTGGCAGGTTTTATCTTTTCTAATAGGAGTGAGATTAGTCCCTGAAAGCTGTAGACATAACAGTAGTCTCCTTCTTACGCTGCCCATGTGATTATTTACCCATGACAAAGACCCAGACCAACAGTCACATACTTCTACTTCAATTAAACTTTTAAAAAATGTATTTTGAAAATTGAAAGACGTGTACTGAGCTTCAGGTCTTCTTGTAATGGGGTATGACATGGGAGGACATGTTTCCTGCTCTGGCTCAGGTTCCTTATTCACTTATCATTCATAGCAGGGGTTTTCACTCAGCCCAAGAAAACACCTGAATCAGAATCACAATGACCAATGCTGCTGTTTTTCCTCTTCCTTTATCTGGTTTGGGGATGTAATTTCATCACTATGCTGGGGTGTTTGTGGCTCAGGAGGCCTCTACACATGCAGAAGTGGCTTTCAACAAGCCACTGAAACACACACACCTGATGTGTTTGGTAGTTTAATATTGTATTTAAAAGAGAGAAAAACACTTCATAGACTGAACATTGTTGCGTGAATGTGCAGGGTAGAAGCACTGTGAGTGATCAAGAAGACTAGAAAAGGACTATACATGAACTATATATGAAAGAATGACTGAACCAACAAACTATTCAATCATCTTATTTTTGTTTCATGCCAAACAGTGGCCCATGCACAAGTCTATAGAGAAGCAATGTTTTCCATTGCACGTGATATTTTTTTTTAGAGAAGTTCCAACACTGCTGGTCAAGTGGTTTAATTATGGCTGAGGAAAAAGTAAACTAATAACAAAATGAAAATGTACAGATGTTATACATGTACTGGTACAATGCTGTTTTCTATCATTCATTTCTTGTTTTAAATAACTTGCCAGACTCTTCTTAAAACAGCAGCTGGGATTCGTCACAATTTATCAAATCTACCCTCAGTCCTCCATCATCCCTCCAACGTCTCCGGTTTGAATCAAATGAGAGTACACCTCAACTCATCTGAACATGGAGTGTTGTTTATATGAAACATGAAGAGGTGATTTTCACAACTTAATGAAATATGGATGGTTGAAACTACAAATGTGTAAAGTGAAGTACGTTCATATAATGTGTGTGTAAACAGATGGGTGAACAAGTGGATGTATGTATACATACATGAATGTGTGTGTGGTGAGTTCCCGGCAAAAACTGACAACTCTAAAATGGAAAATTCTTTAGGTTTATTCATTTATGTGTCTATATTCCCTCAGTGGTCCCCATTCAGTTCCACTCGGTGGCAGGATGGGGGTATTATGGGAGTCCATGTGGTCTTGGGAGGTTTGCAGGGGGCTTTGCGCTGGATAGGTGTCTGGGCCTGGGCCCTTGGTGGCAATGCCTGGAGATGAGTTTGGATGCCTCCTGTCACTCCCCCCACTCTCCGTCGCTGCTGGGATGTCTTTGCTACCTGGACTCCCTGTGCCCCAGGGCTTGCAGGGGGGCTCCTGTTGTGGGGTGGGGTGGTTTCGGTGGCTGGCGGGAGGGTGGTGGGGAGTGCCTGGGCTGGCTCTCGGGTGTTGCTGTGGGGCCCCTGGTACTGGTGCTGGTTGTCTTGTGCTGGCCAATCAGGACGGGGACTGGGTGAGGGGTTGGTGGGGGGACTGGACTTGTATGTTTGTGGGTGTACATGTGTGTATATGTGTATGTGGAAAAGCATGTATTTATACATAAATGGATAGTAATAAGTATAGTTGTATATGTGCTTTAATGTGCATAGAAACATCTCTGAGTAAGAATGCTTGTAATGAATAAGATTGTACAAGGGTTCATATAAATTCACATTGTAAGTTAATGTATGAGTTCATGTACAGATGAATACAGGGACTCAGGGGAAATGTGTTTAAATACAGCAGCATGTAACTGCACCTGGCAATAATAACTCAGGAATCCGCTAATTTATACTCAGGTAAACCACAATATATATTTATACTGTGTAAAATTCTAACTATTAATATGTACACCTTCTAAGTATCTCAATTTATTTTTTGATATCTTAAACCACAAAACTAATAACAAGGGTCCATCTGAAAACATGGTTTTCTACGTCTTCCAGCTCCTTTTCAAACATGTCAAGACTGCTGCTGCTACATAAAATGTGTGTCTTGCATTTCTGGTTAAGTATGTTCAAGCATGTCTGTTACTTTCTGTCATATTCGAAATAAAAACTTTTGAATTGAATTGAATTGAAATTGAATATGTTACGTGCATACATCATGTTTTGCGCTGAGATAGAGGTTTAGGGACTTTCCTCTCTGTTTACTGAGTTCAGAACAAAGGTTAATGAAGCCAGGGTCACTGCCCTGCAAGAAAAAAAAGAAGCCTATTTAAAAGGGAAGTCAAAGAACCTGCGTATAAATCCAGGCCTATTTTTAGTTGCCTGGGCACCGGGTTATCAAGTGACCTCTGATGTTGTTAAATACAAATGCACAAAATGTCAGTTAGGAAATGACACTATGATGAGAAAAGCTTTTGTGGTCAAGACAATGACTAGATTACAGGCTGGAAAAAGTCATTTAATTGAAGTAAAACTTTTCATATACAAAACAGCAAACTGGTAAAAATGCAACAGGAGTATGTTATGTTTTTAGACAGTTTCATGACTGAATTAACTGAGTTATTCAGCATGTTATGATTTAAAAGAGAGACAGATCAGCGGAGTAGCACCAGCTCCCGTCAGTCAGGAGTAATACTGGCTGTGGTAACACGATCACTGGCAGGAGAATAAGATTTTAAAATAACTCGTTATAGTGCTGGCAGAGACATGTCTTGCTGGTCTGGGACAGGGTGGCTCATGGGAGGCCTGAACTCTTAACTCCACGTCAGTTCAGTCTGGGTACAGCAGCACCTCTGTACCTCCTACAGACAGGTATTCATAAACTTCTGCACATCTTGAGCTTTAGTTTTGAACTGTGTACACCTCGACGTAATGAGCTGTTCTCAACATTTCAAACTTAGGGATCCAGCTCTGGACTAGCAAGAGAATAAGAGAAAGAGAAAAAAAGACGACTTTCACATCACATTCTATCAGTGGTGTGTTGTAGACATCTTAGTGTTCTTTCGATCTTGGTTATGAATTAGATTAATCATTACATTAAAATGAAAGCTCCAGATGAATGATAGTGTCTCTCAGTTTCTGTTAGAAATGTAAAACACAATTGTTCCAAATAAATGTGCCTTATTCTTTTAATAATTTCAAGTTTATAACATAACATCAGTACATCATTGTTCTGTTTTCAACCTGCTCATTTGTCCCTGTTGTCAAAAACAAATGAAACAAACCAAATCAACTGCAGCAAGCTAATGCAGTATTATACTTTTCTTTTTTTCTAAAGCTTGAAAAAACACACTTCATGAGTTAATACACAATATGACCAAAGCTATCGGCTCACCTGCCTCGACTCACATACGAACTTCAGTGACCTCCCATTCCTGATCCAAAGGGTTCAATATGACGTCGGTCTACCTTTGCAGCTATAACAGCTTCAACTCTTCTGGGAAGGCTGTCCACAAGGTTTAGGAGTGTGTTTATGGGAATTTTTGACCATTCTTCCAGAAGCACATTTGTGAGGTCACACTGATGCTGACGAGACGGTCTGGCTCTCAGTCTTCGCTCTAATTCATCCTTAAGGTGTTTTATCGGGTTGAGGTCAGGACTCTGTGCAGGCCAGTCAAGTTCATCCACACCAAACTCTGTCATCCAGGTCTTTATGGACCTGCTTTGTGCACTGGTACACAGTCATGTTGGAAGAGGAAGGGGCCAGCTCCAAACTGTTCCCACAAATTTGGGAGCATGGAATTGTCCAGCATGTCTTGGTCTGCTGCAGCATTCAGAGTTCCTTTCACTGGAACTAAGGGGTCAAGCCCAGCTCCTGAAGAACAACCCCACACCATAATCCCCCCTCCACCAAACTTTACACTTGGCCCAATGCAGTCAGACAAGTACCGTTGTCCTGACAACCGCCAAACCCAGACTCGTCCATCAGATTGCCAGATGGAGAAACGCCATTCGTCACTCCAGAGAACGAGTCCAGTGGCGACATGCTTTGCACCACTGCATCCAACACTTTGCATGTATGTCTTGGATGCAGCTGCTCAGCCATGGAAACCCATTCATGAAGCTCTCTGCACACTGTTCTTGAGTTAATCTGAAGGCCACATGAAGTTTGGAAGTCTGTAGAGATTGACTCTGCAGAAAGTTGGCAACCTCTTGGGACTATGCACCTCAGGATCATAGCATAATACAGCTGACAGTTGACTGAATATTTAGGAGCGAGGAAATTTCACATGAAAGTGATTGGAACACCTGATTCAGATTATTTGGATGGGCGAACGAATACTTTTGACATACAGTGTATGTTGTGCATTTAGGAAAGGACAGTCCTGATGATCCTCACTGGGGTACTTTTGCACCTCGTCCAGCAGTTGGTGCATTATACACACACGGCATGATATGCATTACAGCAGTGTCATACCTGATCTTAAAAGGTTACTGACTTAAAAACGTTGGGATAACACAACCTGTCACTCTGTTTGAGACACCCAAGTCTGAACATATGTCATTCAGAGAATGGTTCAGATTTGCACTTTCAGATCACTTTCACATTGTGCTCCATTTGTTGAAGCGCAAATTTGGAAGCCTTTTAAGAGGAAAACCAAGCAAGGAGAAGGGGTTGAGATGGAAATAAGATGCTGACTCCACCACGAACAGAGCTGAACAGATGTTGTTTAAAGACAGCTGCTGTTCCATTTCCTTGTGGTATTTTGACTACAATACATCTAAAGCATTTCATGAATTCCTTGGGAAATTGTGTCAGCTTTGGAAAAAGTCGTAGCATGTCTCCTGTGAAGCTGCATATTGCCCAACAGCAGTTAGAATACAAACCTTAGTGTTGTTATTTTTAATAAGCTGGGATGGGCTGGATTCCCCATGACCATGAAACGGATGAGGTTGGGGAAGAAAATGGATGAATTGTTGTCTGTTATTCTCATCAAGATTAAAAGCTCTGCAAAAGGTGCAAAATTTTTGTCTGTAAACCATTTAACTTTTTTAACAATTTACTGCAGCATGCTAATAATGTTATGGAATTCAGAAGGGATTTCCTCTTAAGCAACTTGTCCTAAGATCCTCCCTTTCAGATCATTTGTCCTATCCCTGTTTGCAACGTTCCTTTCCTGTCAAAAGTAAATATCAAATCATCATCTGTAGTTTATATGACATTCCTGGTGGCTTTGTTTTGTTTTTTTCTCCCTCTGGAGCCAGTGTTTTCTGTAATTAATAAACTGATATAATAATAGATGTAAACTATCATGTAGAGTGCTTCTGCAAACGATGTACAAAACAGACATTATACAAATCTAAATACATGTGAACATGTTCAATTTGTTTACTACACATGTAAAACCATTTTCTAAAAGCGTGGTTTAGAACACAATGAGAAATCATTTGAATGGGGACAAAAGTTCCAGCCTCTCACCTGGTGATAGGACGGAGGCCTTGACATGCCTGTCTTTGGTTGTGTTCCTTTGTGCCGTTTAAATGCAGCTCAGATGGGGTTGGGTTTAAATGACTGACTGCTTTCTGTCGCAAACTCCCTTGTTCCTGTTTGCAGAGAGTTTTGGGGTCATTGTTCACCTGTGCTGTGTTTCCCAAACACTTTGCTGCATTTGGCTGAATCTGAGCAGACAGAAAACTATATACATTAAAGACTTGAACCAGCTGCCACATTATCAATAAACAGTATTGAAAAGTGCCATGCAGGTCTAAACCCTTTCCTCTGCATTATTGGTCTTAATTTTATTGCTCCATAACATACAGTTTTTGTTTGAACATATTTTAGGGAGTCTAGTTTGGCCTTTTAATGTATTTTATTTTCTGCATTATGCACTGAATTGCACGCAGTAACAGACTAATAAATACATGTTTAATGATTTATGAAATGGCTGCTAAGACAAGAAATATTGTCACAAAAAATCGGAAGTATAAATATCTCTTTTAGATTTTGAGAAAATGATGTAATGTTGAAAATCTTCATCCTAACTTTTTTCTCCGTCAGTAAATTCTCTTTTGAGGAACATCCCACTGCGCCAGACACAGTCAAATGCAGATTCTGTGTGTGCGTTTACTTTTCCATTGTGTGAAAACAGGCGGTCTTTTGTTCAGACGCTCTGTGCTGTGCGGGAAGGTCTAGACAGCTGACACTTACCTAATACACAGTGCTCCCTGAGGCCATCTCCTGCCACCTGACCACACTCAACCTCAAAAAGGGTATGGAAAATGAATGAATGAATGAATAAATGAATGAATGATGATGGTGATGAACAACTACAAATACTCTTTTTTCACCATGCAGTTATTTACTTAACAAATATTAAGCCAAAGATGTGGGCAACACTAAGTATCCCTTTACTGCTTACACAGGTTTTAAGAGGGTAAGCTGCAGCCAGGTGATGTTAATAATCAACCTTTGACGAAGTGATCACTAGAGAGAGTTAAAATTGAAAGAGCTGGGTGGCATATGGAATCACTGTGTGGAACGCTGGCTGCACAGCTGCTTAGAAGAAGAGGATTATTAACCTGTCAGAGGATTAAAACCATCAGACGGCCTCTACCTTCTCTGGAGGACATTGCCAGTTCAAGGTGTCTAAGCAGGGCCAAGAAAACCTTAAAGGACAATATGCAGTCTGGACACAACTATTTGCCCTCCTTCCATTTAGGAGGTGTTACAGGTACCTGAAAAGTGGGACTAATAATAATAATAATAAAAAAAAAAAAAAAATTTCTATGCATACAAACAGAAGATATCCCATACCTTCTGTTTGTATGGTTGTGGTTCTCTTTGGCTGTCTGAACAATTTTTTTTTAAGTCATATCTATTTATACAGTATTTTATATTTGCATTGTTCTGATGTGCCTCATGTTTGCATGGGTTTTTCCTGGTTACTATGACTTCTTCCCACAGTAAAAAAAAAAAAAAAAAAGTATGTTAAAGTAAGTTGGAGATTCTAACCCACAGGGGTGTGTGTGAGTGTGTTTGGTTGTTTGTCTCTATGTGGCCCTGCAATGGACTGGTGACCTGTACAGGGTGTGCTCCTGCCTTTCACCCAAATAGAGCTGGGACCAACTCCAAAGAGAGATGGGATAACCTCCAAAGAGAGCTGGGATAACCTCCAAAGAGAGCTGGGATAACCTCCAAAGAGAGCTGGGATAACCTCCAAAGAGAGCTGGGATAAACTCCAGCGAATCCCTGAGACCCTGCATTGGAATAAGCATGAATAGATAATGGGTGGATGGATGATTAAATGTGGGACATCTAATTTTGTTGTATTGTTGTGCAATCACAATAACTCATTCTATCGTCAGCAGGTGTGCAGACTTCTGTAAAAGCAGATGTTTTGGCAGTTTGCTGGTCTGGACCATCCTGGTGTGTGTTTACTACAGTTCTCGCAGGTCTACCAGCATGCATGGTTAAACCTCTACAAATGGTCCAGAACATAACGGCGCATTTGGTGTTCAACCAACCAAATTGAGCTCATGTCACAGCATTCCTCCCTGAACTCCCATGTCCCAAGTTCAAGTCACTAATGCTTGCCTACAAATGACTTCTACACCCAGTTATTTAAACTCTATCCTTAAGGTTTATGCTGTTGCCCAATCACTACGTTTCTCTATGGCACAAGCCACCCATGCACACAAATCAGTCCAGAATGATCTTGTGGTTCCATGCTGGTGGCTACGAGTTGGTATCAGAGCTGCAACGTAAACTCTTGAGGACCCTTTAAGAACATCTCCTCTCCTAATCCTCTAACTGTACTGTAGCTTGATTGTTGTTCCCCAATTGTTACTTGCTTTGAATAAAAGCTTCTGCTAAATGAGTAACTAACTGTCAACATAGTGCCAAGAGGAAGAGACACAAACATTGGTTTTTGAGGAGCAGCTGGTGCACATGGATCTGGAAAGTATAAAGCCATTTCCTGTTTGTTTAAAAAAACTCTAACTCTTTAAAAAAAACTCTAATGTCTAAAAAGAACACGGAAGCACAACAAACTGCATCTGAAAAAACACAAGACTTCTGAAGCAATGACAACAAAGTTGAGTTGTTTGACCTTAAAGCACAGTCGAGGTGGGTGCGGTTTCTTCAACTTTCCGAGTTGGAATTTTGACAGCAGGTGGAATTCCAGCTGAAACTTCCAATCTCCACCAAAACATCCACAACAATGTAAGAGACTGCTTAGGTCAGACCGGAATCAAATACTGCACGTTTTTTGCTCCTTCGCGTAGATCTACAAGCTGAGTCATGGGATTGCCCACATGTTTTATTTATTTTCTTTTTTAGATATTTGACAAATATCAGGATCCACTGTGATCAGACAATATTGAATGTTTTTACACAAAAAACAAACATGGGATTGAAAGAAGGAACACTGACTTGTGTACATGAATGTATTTAAATGCAACCAATCCCAAATGTACAAGTTATAAAATTGTTAGAGACAGAAGGATACATGACTTATTCAAATGAATCGTTCGTAAGTGTGTGTGTGTGTGTGTGTGTGTGTGTGTGTGTGTGTGTGTGTGTGTGTGTGTGTGTGTGTGTGTGTGTGTGTTTATGGCTGGGGGCGGGGTGGGGTGGGGTGGGGTGGGGTTCATACTGTTGTGTATCATGCAGCCTCCACGGTGCCGTCAGCCCCCGATCACGCACCGACTCCTCCTGGTATTGGTCCGCACCTCAGCACACCTTTGCGGCTCATTGGGCGTCGCTTGAAACCACGCCCTCACAGGCTCCCCCCACACGCCCCCACCGAGTTTGAAACGATGAATGTTGAACAGGTCGAGGAGAAAACTGCGAAAGGATTTAATTCCTCTCTTAAAAGGCTTTCCGAAAACGAAGAGGTTCACTAAATGATAAACCCGCTGTCCCTTACACGTCACTCAGGCCAACACAGATGTAAGTATTCTTGTTTGTTTCATTTACTAAAAGTCATGCATTTCAACTTGGATGGCGGTTTTTTTTTTTGGCGGCTTTAGTGTGTCTTCTCTGTCAGACCACGTCCGACCCCGATCATGAAGGGTTTTTGAGGGGTAAAATTAGGGTTTCGTATGTTTGTAGTGTTGGGGTGCTACCTTTGGGTGCACAGAGAACAAAATCTAAACGACAAAGTCTAAATAAATGAAACAAGGTCCTTCTGGTCTTCACAGAAGACCAGCTGTCATTCAGCTTAACAGTTAGTGTGCACAACCGATAACAGTAAAAATCTAAATATTTTCTAGTGGGCCCAGACAGCGGGCCAGCTGATCACGCTCCTTTCACCTGCTGCTTCCCACATTCTGGTGATAGGCCTTTATATAATTTATATTTGTGCATGTTAAATTCAAGTCATGAAAAGATGCAAATCATTACAAAAAAAAATCTAGTCAATGTAAATAAGTGAAAGAATGCTCCATGTGGTCTTCACTCATTTCAGACCCATCAGAGCTGCAGTATGGAAGCTGAAGAGCACACGGTAGACTTCCTAGACCACCAGGGTGAATTCCAGCTCACCAGCATGGGTGCAGGGGACTTCAGGGCTGTGGAGGCTCTGATGTTCATGACCAATCGTAGGAAGACGAGGACCATCAGACTAGGCCACCCCAGGCCCTTGACTCCCTCATCAGACAGCTTAGAGGATGACTGGGTACCGTCTGGTTCTGCTTTGCTGCAGGACTCTCCTTATGTAAGTCAACCACACTGCCACTGAGCTTAACTTTTAGCCTTTTTAGGTCATAACTGAATTAATTTTGGCCTGGCCTAGATAATGGCACTGTGCAGAATACTTTTTTAGAGCTGTCTCTTCTCCTGGTGGCATTTCTGGAAACTGACATTTGTTTGCTTTAACCTTATTGTCACCTACACTTATGCAGCACCACAGTTTCATAACAAAACCAGTGGTTAAAATGTGTTAATATTCATGAATTAGCAATATAACCGAAGACATTTTGCTGTTCCTTTCAGTGCATGACGCCACCTTACAGCCCACCCCATCTGGAGGCTACCAATCCAACCTCGGTACTGAAACTACATCACACTGCAAAAGAGATTCCCCTGCACACCGCTGGTTCCCAGAAGGTCCAGTGGACCAGTGTCATCCGCCACACTGCAGACGGCCAGCACTGCACCTGTGACTCTCATCAACTCTTACAGGAAGACAGACCCAGTGGGGCTCATATAGAGGACACTAAACCAGATTTAAACTCCAGTGGGCTTGTTAACAGAGGCTCTAAGGAGAGTATTGCAACACAAAGAGATTTCACTGATATGTCACCAAATTTAGAAGTGAGCCAGACCCAGCTGAGTAAGTTAGGCCAGTTTGATAAGACTAACGCATCCCAGTCAGTTCCTGCTGCTGGCGGTCTGTTTTCTCTTGGACCTGTCTGCAACCAGATTGTTCCTGTTTCCTCTCCATCCCCCACTATCGCGCAGAAGCCTGTCATGACCTCTGAGAGCCAGCAGCAACACATGCAGCCAGAGGCATTATCGATCATCACCACGCACACGTCACAACAGCAGCCAACCAAAGAAGAAAACGGATTACCGCAACAAGAAACGGCCTCGGCGATACCAGCCACGTCTCCTGCACAGGTCTTCTTTGTGGGAGGTCAAGTAGCGAAAGGCCCTGTGGTCCTCCTTGTTCCTCAACCATCTGTTCCTCCTGTTTATGTTCAGCAAACGCAAGCGCCTCCTGGTGGCAGCAGGTTTGCAGCCATCGCTCCTGCACCAGGTCCTGCTCTTTCAGAGCCAAAACACCACGCACAGCAAACAGAAGTGCCTCGTGTACGCAGTCATGTTTGTCCCCATGAGGACTGCAGGAAGACCTATTTCAAGAGCTCTCATCTAAAGGCCCACATAAGGACACATACAGGCAAGAAATGCAATTGTATCTCATTACTCTGTAGGCCAAATGATGCCCTTTTGTTTATCTCTGTTGGATTAAAATTCAAATATATCTTAAACCTGCTCCATTGTCTTTGCCCAAACAGGTGAGAAACCTTTTAAGTGCAAGTGGGAGGGATGTGAAAGGCGATTTGCTCGCTCCGATGAGCTGTCACGGCATCGGCGAACCCACACGGGAGAGAAAAAGTTTACCTGTCCCTTTTGCCTCACTCGTTTTATGCGCAGCGACCACCTTGCTAAGCACACTCGACGTCACCTGGTGGCAAGGAAGACATCCAGCTGGACTCTAAGGATCGCCCACCCTGCTGACCTCAATGGAGCCAAAACTGTGAAACTGGCTTCAACAAACTGTCAGTGAGGCATCCTAAGAATGGTTATAAAGGGAAAAACTAAACTCAAGACTTTGTAGTTGACTTTGCACAAAAGATGGGAGACTTTTCTTTTTTGACAGCAGTAAGACAGCTGACAGAGCGCCTGTGATGCACTACTGAGTACATGAAAGAGGGATCAAACCGTTTACATTTAGCCATTAACCCTTGTGTAACCGTCAATCAGATGGTTGTCCAGATCTTTAATCTCTGATATGGAACGTCCTGCATAGTTTCAACTGCGTGAGAAATGCAGCTCATAAAACCTTTGGTTTGTGACCGAAGTAAAATCAGGTCACGATGCTATGAAATCAAGGTTTAATCTGTTCTGGCTGCATCACTTCACTGTTCAACACTTACAGTCAAGTTTTGTTTTCAAAATAAAACACAATGAATTCTCAGTCACAAGTCAACATATTTATTACTTTTCATTTTGATAAGCACAGCTAGAACTTAACAGCAGGCAAGTGTCTGATAATTTAACATCTTAGACCCAGATTGGGCGACAACTCCACAGATACACTATGCAAGTAGATTTAAGTCAACAAGTCCTGTAATATTCTTTCAACATAAACTGTTGAAAAATTATTAACTATAAATATCAAAAGAAAGGATAAAGATAATGTGCTGCTTATTATTACTTTAAATAAAATGTTCCACTCATGTCAGCTGACTCGGTATCCGTCAAGACTTGCCCTGTTCCTCTGCAGCACATGCGATCTGCTAGTCTTGCCTTGCTCTCCAGTGGGGCAGCAGTCGCCTGCTGACCCTTCGCTGGTCTTGACAGAAAGTTGCTCACCGCTTTGGAAAAACACACAAATACCAGTTTACTGGTGAACACTTAAGACTTAGCTTTCACACCACGCCAGTTTTCCAGTGGATGGATGGTGACAATACTGACAACACTGGCTTTTCCTTAATCAAATCAAAAACACGTGTTAATTTGTCTTTGTATATGCAGCAACTTGTTTTCTGGAAGGTCCCGTTTTAAAAACACTAAGAAGGAAAACACATTTTAAATGTATTAATGGAGTCAAGCTCTCACCACACATAATAAATTACAGAACCAATTAAACTCATAAATACACATCTTGTAGCAAAGCTCCAAACAAAAACTTGGACCTGGTTTTATGAAAACCGCCTCACTCAGGGACAGTCTATTGGCAACAGTAGTGAAGGTTACAACACATCTGTCAAATGTAATTATGTTAGATCTTTACAGGCCTACTGCGGTAGTGTAAACCGTACTTCTATGGGATGCTGATAAGAGGAAGTGTCATTTCTGGAATCATCCATTTCGCTGCATACTAACTGACATCTACTCTGGTTTTCCAGGTCTAATCACATATTGTACATTGGGGTTTGTCAGATAAAAAAAAAGTTCAGGTTAATCTGGTCCCAGTTATAAGAAACACTTATCTGCACAGCTGGATAAATTCATCCATGACCAAAATTGCTAGCAGCACAAACCAGTAAGACAAGCTGAAAGCTTTCCTGGTCAGCTGATGCTAAGCTGGCACAGACAGCGCAGCCTCCGTGTGGCAGGAACTGAGAAAGTACGGGACCAGCGAAAAGTTCTTCAGCGTTGTCTCGTGGGCGACACCAGTGTCCTGCATCTCAAACCTAAAGGAGGAAAACAGTTTTTAGTCGAGGGGGTGAAACTGCATCTGTGCTGGTAAGAGACTTCTTCTCAACACTACAAAAAATGAAGTAAATCACTGCAACACTTTCCAGTCTCTTGAGGAGATGACATGGTAGACGTGGGGCGGTGGTGAGTCAGTGGAGGAGCGCAGCGGCTGACCCAAACTGTAGGCACCAGCGTGTGCGAACACCAACCAGTCTCCTATGTTGAGCTCAGGCAGCAGACAGTGCTCCACTACCTGGTCCATATCATCCCCAGAAGGACCCCACAGGCTGCTGCTGAAAAGTGGAGCGTCCTTGGATGTGTTCTGTTTACAAGGAACCAAATCATTTATTCACTGCTAATTAGGCTGTTTGTTTGGTCTAATGACATATTTGGGAAAAAGTTGTGGTTGAATATTAAGCTCAGAGAATTTTAAAAACTCACCTTATAAACAGATGGGGCTGTAATCAGTGTTTCTGAGAGCTTGCTGGAGAATGATCCGTACACTCCCTCGTTCATATAGTACTGGAATTCTGGCTCCTCGTTTGGAGACAGTTCATCTATTCAGACGTGTGGCAGAACATTTTTCTGTTTAATTTTATTTTGAAAGTGAAATTCCTACACAAGTGTGTATGGAAAAAGCTGCTGTGCTCACATTGCACATATATCTGACTTATATTATCCTACTTATATTGCTACAGTCTTGGAGTTTGGTTACTTTTGGGACATGAAATGTTCACATAATGTACTCAATTACATCTACAGTAAACCTACAGTAAAAGTATCATGCCACTCACCATGTTCCTGGTCCTTTTGATCGCGGCCTACCACTTCCTTGGAGACGACATTGACAGCCAAGGTGAAAGCAGAGGACACAAAGAAGCTCCCAGGCTCAGCGATGATGGAAACTCCAGTGGAAGAAGGAAAGTACATGTCCACCACAGACATGACTGCATTATTAATCTGAAAAAGAGATGGCGAACATTTTAAAAAATTCATTTAAAATTTGACATAATTTATTAATATTCCTGACAAAATACGTTTATCGTGTCACTACCTCATTAGCAGCAACAGCATTGATAACAGTGAACAGGTTGAATACAACAAATGCAACAAAAGCATATTCTCCACAGTAGATCCCAGCCCAGCATGTCCTCAATTAGAATGATGTATAGAAGACAAAGACTGATAATAACCAGTTCCAGCTGGGTCTCAGAGCCACTGAATCCACCTCCAATGTCCAAAATGTTCATGCTGAATCCAATTTCCTCCTGCAGCAGCAAAAATAAACCACATATTAGCAAAGAATGAATGCGCTGCATGTCTGGGCCATCATATATAGTAAAGTTATAGAAAATAATTGCATAGCATTACTTACTCCCATATCAAAGACGCAACGGGCGTCAGAAATGGCATGAAGATACACCTGGTCATCCTCACAGGAGCTGGAAATGTGACACCTGACGGAAAAAAAAAAGAAGACGGTTTATAGTCACTTATATTTCAAACAAAATAATCTATCACATGTGGACAACAAAAATTTCTTAAGATCGATCTCCTAGTCTTGAGGGTTTTATAGATAAACTTGACATTAAAAACTGCAGCTGTCCAAACTGATGTAAATTAAAAATACCAAGTAAAATAATGGTAGCAGTAATATCAAACAGTTGCGATCCAGATTTAACCTGCAGATGCATTTTCCTCCTCCGTGCTTCTAAGATGTGTATTTCTATAGGCCTCACCTGACCCCCACAACTTGCACACCAAGCTCTTTCGCACTCTCCAACAGATGCCTGCAGTCCTTGAGGGAGCATCCGAAGGTCATGCTCATGTCATCGTCTGGGTTTGATGCCTCTGATGACACCTGTACCAGCAGCCTGATTTACACAGAAGAAACAAAATACCTTGTTATTCTTTTTTAAGGACAAATATTATCTAGCTTATATGGACCAGAGTTGAGCAGTGAAGTCCTTGTTTACTGTACCCATCCTCTGCTGGCCCTGAATGTTGACCTTCCTATCAAAGGAGGTCACTTTTAATGTCAGGCTGTGTGTCTTGGTTATTTATCAGTATCATTACGTTTCTTGGCTTTTGACAAACCTGTCTCTTACTAAATAGAAAATGAAGCTGTGAAGTACTTTGAGGAAATAGAAAAAGATGGTTACAGCTCCTGACAGTACTAAGAAGTCCAGACAGAAATATAAAATGGCATTTTAAGCTTAAAGAAATTACTAGTGGATGTGAGTCAGACACATTTAGCTCAAGTTCCAAACGGTGCATGACAGAATATTTTTGAAAAACTTAGCAGACCAATCACAGAGAGAATTTAAAAAAATAATATAATTTACAGGCAACTCTGTGGTTAGCACTGTTGCCTCAAGCAAGAGCGTTCCTAGTTCAAAAACCTGGAATTAATGGGTATAGATAATGGATGGATATTTATTTACACCGGGTCTGATCTGGTGATCTTGAGTTTTCTCTTCTCGGTTGGTAAAAATGGCTTCTCATTAGAGCGTACAATATAGGACTCCTAATAAATTAAATGGCTTTAATGCTGTAACCTAGAACAATGCTGCCCAACTGGACACCTGTAGCAGTAACTCCAGGGTCATATATGTTTTTTTCTGTATCTCCTTGGGAAATATTTTCTTTTGAAACAATCCTACACTGATCTGGATTTGGATGCAGTGATGCTCAAGTGATTTCTGCTGCCGTCACATTTAAACACCTGTTATGACTAACTATGATAATAGAGAAGCTGTTAAACTGTTGATGAATCTGACTGAACTTTACAAAGTCCAACTAAATGTAGATCCACAAATCCAGACAGTTGAAGAAGAAGACACGGAAAATGTACAGGAGGAGTAAACCAGAAACAAACGTGGAGGAAGTTTGTCACTTGATAGGCATAGAGAATGTGAGATCACTGGCAAATAAACTGGATGGTCTTGGTGACAAAACTCTGAATTTTGGGAATGCTATTAAGTATTTTAAGGCTCCTACACAATGCATGATTTTTGTACATCTCAGACGAAAGATGACCTTAGTGAAAGAAATATCTGTCATATCGCAGGTCAAAATTGGCCTAACCCTAGCTGCATTTTCATTACACTTTTGCACAAAAGAAAATCAAATCTGTGACAGTTCGAAAAGGTAG